>PITA01000107.1:349663-383391 GCA_004023965.1 Spilogale gracilis | reverse complement strand
GTGTGTCATTCAGCTCCTTATCTACCCCACCCTTTAAATATATTCCCAGATAAGTTATCTATCAAATAATTTACAATTTGAGAACTGTAGTATTTCTTTATTCTCCAGATCTCTAAATAATAATTTTGGATGTTATTCTCTTAGTAATATTAATTGAGATTAAACCACACAAAAAAGGAAATTTTTTCTAATGTGGTCAAGTGAATAGTCGGCTAGGTCATATATCACTAATTATTTTATTACTCGAACGCTTAATTATTATGTCTGTAATGTATAGGTAGGGTTGGTTTAGGCAACAACTGCTAGCACAGTGTGATATTTGTTTGTTTGTTTTTGATAGTATGTAGGCTATAAAGTATCTTCTTTTCATATTTATAAGTGGCTTGAGAAAGCCAGTAAGGACCTTTGTTACAAACGCAGACAGGGGGACATGATTTGAGATTTCTTTGTTAGTAGAGGCAGACTGCGCTTTAAGTTTGAAACCAAAGATTGAACTTCCACCTCAAAGAAAGGAAGGAGTTTTCCTTTCTTTATCAGCCATTCACGGAGTTCTGGCATTGTTTCATAGCACTTCTGAGAAATGTAGATTTCCAGCTCTTGTCCTGGTGCTCAGCCTGGCCAGATGGGTCTGTTTTGCTCTGTCCCGGCCAGCAGAAGTGAAGAGCGGACAGGCTTTTCCCCGCTCCTGTGGCATAAATCGCTGTCGAGATTCAGTACAGTGTGAGACTGAAGATTGTTATCATCTCCCCAAATTCTGTCCACGTGCATCTGATAGGATAGACAGATCTGTAGTTGGGACGACTTGGTAGTCAAGGCATATTTCCAGTATGGCCTGTCTTCAGGGAATCTCATTCTTTCTGTCACATACGAAGTCATCCTTGGTGAGATACTGTAGGCCTGGAGAGAATTCAAGGAAACCATCTTGGATTAGGCATTATTTTGGCCTTTGTGTGCACAGTTATAAACCTGCATGTAATTTTCGTTTATCTGCCCCGCCAACCATCCACAATTGGTTACCATCCCCTTTCCTTCTCAGAAGCTTCATTTGGGTTTGGTAACCCATTTGCAGAGTAGTATATGCTTCCAGAGTTCAGATAGCACGTCCCTAAGCGTATGCAAACGTGTGGGTTTGGCTTCCATAGACAAAGCCAGGCCTTTGAAACTGAGTCGGTTTGAAAATGGACTTTCTAGGCTCAGGGGTGCTTCTTGGCATTTTTTTTCTTTCTCCCTTTATTATTCTGCTGCATTTTATTTGGAAGTACAAGAGAAAAGATACATCGGAGGACTTTAGGAAGATATAACCAGGAGAAAAAATAATTAGGGTAAGGTAAGGAGCACTATTATATTGTTGCATGTAAATATACCTGGGGGAAGTTTAGAGCTCTTTCTCTCCAGCAATTGTAAATGGTTCCTGCTTGTTTGGTATTTGACCCCTGTGTAACCACTAATGAGCCTAAGAAGTTGGCAGCAGTTTTAACGGGATCTTACAACCAAAATATCATTTGTTGTGTTGCATTTGCAATACAAATGCTTGAGGAATGACTAGAGTAAGTGTCTAGGAGAACAAATTCACTTATTTGTTTCTACCAGTCATTGTGAATTGGCTTTGTCCCCCTCAGATATGGAGGAATTATAAAACTGAAAGTTGCATTGACTAATAAGCCAAACATACAGCAACTAGAGCAGAAAAAAAAATGGAAACATTTAACACCAGCCCCTTTAAAGACACTGGAACAGAGAAACCTTTCCAAACCTGCAGTCAAATCTATATAAAGTATTTGACTAACACATCCAGCCTCACTGGGGGAGTGTGAGCATTTTAGGCACATATTTCACTTAAGGCCTGAGGAATGGAATTTAAAGCGAAGAGGGGTACCGTCTTACAGAGCGAATTGTAAGAACTCAAATTTAATAATAGATATATTTTTAGGGGCACAGAAAGAGAGCTATAAATACAAGAGAATAGAAATTGCACCTTAGAGGAAAAGGTATGGGGCGGATTTTATTTACCATCAATAATAGCATTCTTCAGTGTTTACCTTTCTTCCTTCTAAAGTGCATGAAGTATTGAATGACTCCAACGTTTTTTATACTTTTTCTCTTAATGAAATTAGTCTTTTTTTATTTTATTATTATTTTTTAAGATGAGGGGACGGGGAAGGGCAGAGGGAGATCTCCAAGCAGAATCCCCACTGAGTGCAGAGCCCAACTCAGGGCTTGAGCCCAGGACCCATGAATCATGACCTGATCAGAGTCAGAGGCTTAACCAACTGAGCCATGCAGGTACCCCCCCTCTCAGTTACTCTTTTTTTTTTTTTTTAAATCACAAAAGCAATGTGTACTTATGAAAAATGGTATTACTCCATCTACCACTTAATTATAACTATTGCTATGATATTTTGTGTATATTCTTAATGTGATAATACGTGTTCTTATTTAGTATATATACTGATTTTAGCAACTTTTATTTATTTATTTTTTAATATATTTTTTAAAGATTTTATTTATCCACTTGACAGAGAGAGAGATCACACGTAGGCAGCGAGGCAGGCAGAGAGAGAGGAGGAAGCAGGCTCCCCGCTGAGGAGAGAGCCAGGTGTGGGCCTTGATCCCAGGACCCTGGGATCATGACCTGAGCCGAAGACAGAGGCTTTAACCCGCTGAGCCACCCAGGTGCCCTAAAATTTTTTTTAGAGAGAGCAAATGAGCAGTGGGGAGGGGGAGAGGGAGAGAGAGAATCTTAAGCAGGCTGCAAGCCCAATGTGGAGCCCAATGTGGGACTCCATCTCACGACCCTAAGATCATGACCTGAGCTGAAATCAAGTGTTCAGTGCTTAACTTAGTGAGCCACCCAGGAGCCCCTGATTTTAGCAGCTCTTTATACAGTTAAGACATAATCATTGAAGAAAATTGAGAAAATACTGAAGACTTAAAGAAAAAAAATGCCATCATCTAGAAATCTAGCACCTACAGAAATGGCCACTACTTCCGTCTTGGTGTATTTCCCTACATCTTTTTTCTCTGTACATATTATGTTGAAGTTAAGATAACAAAGAGGGCCTAGAAAACAGTAAATAATATGCTTTGTGAAAGATCAATCTTTTCCAATTAAAAAGAGTCATCATTGTGGGTGACTTAAAATCGTTATTCAGGTATTTTGGCATTTAGTATGATATTTAATCTGGTTTAAATTTTGTTGCTGTTTTTGAGGGAGAAACACATATTTCTTCAAAAAGTCTTCTGGTGGGGCACCTTGGTGGCTCAGTTGGTTAAGCGACTGCCTTTGGCTCAGGTCATGATCCTGGAGACTGGGGATCGAGCCAGTCTTCCTGCTCGGCGGGAAGCCTGCTTCTCCCTCTCTTGGTCCCTCTGCTTGTGTTCCCTCTCTAGCTGTGTTTCTCTCTGTCAAATAAATAAAATCTTTTTTTTAAAAAAAGAAAAGTCTTCTGGGGCAGTGTTCCCACAGGCAAGTAGTGTAGCTGTTCTCAGAAAATTCTGGAAGAGCAGTACAGCATACATCATTGTAAGGGATGATGGGTCAGGACAACAGAGCCCATATTAATTGTGGGTAGTTGACTGTGGCCACGTAAACTCATGACCCAGCGTCCATAAAGAGGTAAAGCCAAAGATGTGCCCGGAGGGCAGTCCTCCCTGGCTTTCTGGACCATCCATACCGGGAGACAGCTCAGAATCCAACCACACGGCTGATGTGGCAGCTTAAACCAAGGGAGACGCCAGAAATTCTTTTGGGCTGCAGTTTCATCTGTTTCTTTTTCTTTTCTTTCTTTCTTTTTTTTCTTTTTTTTTTTTTTTTTGAGTTCTAAATTTTGATTCATTTCTTCATTGACTGGAATATTTTTTTAACATAATTTTTGCAGGGAAGGAGCATGAATGGTGATTTTCTGAGTCTGTGTGGATCTGAGCATGCTTTGGTGCTGACTTCACACAAGAAATAAATTCAAAATTTTACAATATCCTTGGCCAGCAGTTCTGTTCCCTCAAAATTCCGTACCTATTGCTCCATGATTTTTCTGGCTTTAGAGTTGTATACAAAATGTCTGGGGCAGCCTAGTTTTATTTTTATAAACCCTGTTTTTCCTGCCTTGGCGCATATACAATTTTGTTGCTGTTCTTACAATTTAAAAAATTGCCAGGATGTGCCTATATATCTGTTTCTCTCTATTAATTTTTTCCTGAAATGTCTTATTTAATTATTGTTCCTATTTTGGTTTAGCTTGCACGGCCATAGAAGTCAGTACCTTATTGATTTCTAATCCTGGGATGGGATAGGATGCAAATTCTTTTGTTGATTATATATTGCAGAGTCTTCCCCATTTAAAAAAAGAAGGAAGTTTGGTAGTTCATTAAGCTCAGTATCTGTCCTGTTTGAAAAAAAGCAACACACAAAACTATGTGAAAAACCCAGAAACAGATGTCAATAGCTAGGAAGTGGAGACCTTACGCATCATCATTTAATGAATTGTTTATCAGAAGTGAAGGATATAGCTTTAATAAAGATTATGAAAATAGTGCGCTTTTATATCAAGCGTCTGTGATATATAAATTGCTACTGAATAGGGAATGCTAATAAAAACAATAAGTTGTTATTTTGCCTTTATCAGTGAGCATATAAATATATCAACATTATATCATACAGTCATAATCTGCCCTTCGTTCTTGTGCTTTGAATTTATGAGCCTAATTACCTAAGGCCTTAGATCTCACCAATATTGTCTCTGAAAGATTATACCTATGGCACATGGAATTGGAATCAAATGTTAACAAAATAGCAAAGGAACTAAATGAAATATAAATTCACTGGCCTCAGAGTAAATCATAAGTCCTGGAAACCTAATGAGCAGATTAATTAAATATTATTCCTGAAATAATACAGTTTTAAGGTATGTATTTGTTTTCATGCTTCTCTTTAGATTTTATTAGCTAAAGATAATGATTAAAAAGAGACAATAATCTGAAATCATGCCCATAGCAAAATAGCTGTTTCATCTGAGAACTGATAAATGTATGATTCTTATTATAAAGTCAACAACATTTTACCATATAACAATGAGCATAATAGCTCATTATAGCCTTTTAAAAGCAGTTCCTTAGTGACAGCAAAACCTAATGAAAGGTGATGTCATTAAGTCTTGTATGTTTCAATCAACATTATTGCAGAATGCTTAGCAAATGGGTAGAGCTCTGTGTTAATATCATAAAAAAATTATTAAAAACTCCCTATTCCCAATTTCCCAGGACATTACATGAAATAACACAGTGGTTCTCAGGTACTAATGTGCTGAACTATCACTGAGAGAGAGTATGGAAAACTCGGACTCCTGGGCCCCATTCTCAGAGATTTTGATTTAACAAATTTAAGGTAGGGACAGCAAATCTGGGTTTTTGTTGTCTTTTTTGCTTCTTGTTTTGTTTTGTTTTTACCAGTTACCCCAGATATCTCTTATGTCAATGATCTAAGCACATTTTGAGTAACACTGAGATAATTCTTACAGAGTGCTTACCTCAGTGCCTGGTACTGAGCATTTCTTTCTTGCTTATTCCCTTTTTCTTTGCTTTCTTTTTAAGATGATCTCCCCACCCTGTCCCTTGGCCCAGCTCTACTTTGCCATGTCCTGGGGATAGGCCTGACTCTGAAGCACATTAAGAGTGCTGTAGTTCCAAAGAGCCATGGATCATGTGGGCAGTTTTGGTTGGAGAGGCAGGTACTAACCCCGTTTTTTCCTTCTTTTCCTGGGACCTCGTCCCCGCAGCTCTTCTTTCTTTTACTCTTTGTTTAAGGACTCCTCTTTAGACTACATATTAGCTCAGTCTTCCTCATAAGTGGTTTTGAAATGTGTCCTTTGAAATTGCTCAAGCTCCCATTCTATCCTTCTTACTTACCCTCACTGCCAACATTCTTGGTTGAAATTACTGAAGAAAAGAGCATAGAGAGAACAAAGAGGGACAACAGAAGCAAATGTTGATAAATGCCTGTGTGGGGGAGGTGGGAAGGAGAAATCAGCAAACAAATCAAAGAAGAAGCAATTGAAGGGGTAGAGGGACCTGGATGTTGCAGTGACATCAACGGGAAGACTGGAAGAAAGGTCTAGGCTGATAATTGCTGAACTATGGGGACTGTGGAAAGGCCCCTCATTGTGGATTGGGATTTTGTTTGTCCCCTTTGAGGCTGTTACTATTAGGATTATGAGGGTGCTGAGCAAGCGGAGATTCTGCACTGATGACTCTTAAATGTACATGGATTTATGTAATGAACATCTGATAAAGGGGGAAAAAGGGAGTTGAAATAGGTGTTTATTTATACAAAAAGAGATAAGTGTGGTCAAGATGCATCCCGTGGTACAGATTTCTTGGATTGTTTGTCAGTTGTTTATGGGTACATGGATTCATTTGTTAATCGAATAATAACAGATACAAAAGACGTTATTTGGAAAGAACTCAAGAGTGAATTCTAAAGATATGTTTTTCTTAATCATTAGGACTGCAAACTTCTGGTTGGTTATTCACATTAGGGTTCACATCCCCTGGCTCGCTCTTTTGAGAGTCAAACCTCTGATTCCTAAGAGGTCTAATTGGAGCTCAAGGAACATAATTTTTGGACCTTAGTACATTCCAGAAATCTATCACTCTGGATTCTGAAATCTGCAGTTACGGTTTTGAAGAAACACATTTTTCTTATGGGAAATTGAAGGCTAAAGTTCTTTCATATTCACCTTCCAATCTTGGTTTCATTCAGTACTTGGGATAAAAACTGCTTCACTGAATATAATTTTGTTACTTACTCTTTTGTGTGCTTTCTTAAAACACTGAGTAGACTTGGTAGAATCTGAAATCTTGGTAGAAATCTAAATACGTTTATTTCATTGAATAATGAAAACTGAATAGGAAGCTGAATGACTAATAAATTTTTTAAATGATTCATTTAAAGGATAACAAAGGTTCTTACTACCAGCCATAAGGACAGGAGCTCCCTGAGATGCTTGTTCTGTGTGATAGCTGCCCAAATGCTATCTACATAATGTTCAGGGGACACCCAGTGGTGAAAAGAGGAAAGTCTTTGCTTTGGTACATTGTTGACTTTGTCTTTGTTAGGGTGTGTGTGTGTGTGTGTGTGTGTGTGTGTGTGTGTGTGTGTGTGTGTGTGTGTGTTTTAAGAGGCTTGACTTTGACTTCTATAAATTTTCTTCACATATTTGAAAACTTCCAAATTGTAAGACTGGAAATACACAATTAAGCTTTCCCTGTAATAAAAACATAAATGGGGGCGCCTGGGTGTCTCAGGGGGTTAAAGCCTCTGCCTTCGGCTCAGGTCATGGTTTTAGGGTCCTGCTCAGCAGGGAGCCTGCTTTCTCCTCTCTCTCTGCCTGCCTCTCTGCCTGCTTGTGATCTCTTTCTCTGTCAAATAAATAAATAAAATCTTAAAAAAAATATGGTATTTTAAAATGTAAAGTAACTGAGAGACTTAAATAAGAAAAACAAACCTTTTTGACCCAGAAATTCCAAGCCTAGAATTTGTTTTAAGTACATCATCCGAGGGTGCTTGGTGGCACAAGGATCTTTATCACTGTTTATAATAATCACAAACTAGGAGAGAAACACATGGAGAGCAGTAAGGGATTGGTGAAGTTATGGCATAGCCATAGTAATCAAGGCATCTTTAACACCATGCTTCAAAGAACTTTTAATGCCTGAGTGTTTTTGTGTTAGGTTAAATGTATTTTTTTCTTCAGAAGGAAAAGAATAGAAAATAACATCAGATAAGAGAATACTGGAAGAGAACTTAGACCTTAAAGATAGGAGTATTTTATATGTGAGCCTTTTTTCTTTGGAACCTCTAAGAGATAATTCCACAATGAGGCTGCAGCCACTATGTGTGTGTGTGTGTGTGTGTGTGTGTGTGTGTGTGTGTGTGTGTGCACATGTGCATGTTTGAATACAAGTTCAATCTTAGATATGAACAGTAAGGATTTATGTAAGGCAGCTTAGAGGGCAAGGATTCTTAACTATTTGTAGATCATAGTCCCTTTGGAATCTGACGAAAACTCATCTTTTCCTCTGAGAAGTACACATATGTGTTAATACAAAAATACTCCTAAAATGTGTTGTGCCTTCTTTTCATTCAGGAAGTTCATAAAGTAGTATTAAGTCATTGCACAGGAGTAAAAGGCACAGCATAGGGAATGTAGTCCATGACGCTGTAATAGTGTTGTATGCTGGCAGATGGTTGCCGCACTCATGGTGAACCTAACACAACGTGTACAGGTGTTGAATCACTATGCTGCACACCCGAAACTAATGAAACAGTGTATCAACTATACTTCAATTAAAAAAATGAATTAAAAAAAGTAAATTAGGGCACCTGGGTGGCTCAGAGGGTTAAGCCTCTGCCTTCAGCTTAGGTCATGATCTCAGGGTCCTGGGATCAAGTTCCGCATTGGGCTCTCTGCTCGGCAGGGAGCCTGCTTCCTCCTCTCTCTGCCTGCCTCTCTGCCTATTTGTGATCTCTCTCTCTGTCAAATACATAAATAAAATATTTTTTTAAAAAAAGTAAATTATTCCAGTTCCCAGGAATCTGAAATGTAAGAAAGAGTAGGGACAGCTCTTCCCTCTCTGGGGGTTATGAAGTGCAATAGGGAGGGAAACTGAGTCACAGGCCGCTTGTCAGGGCAACCCCATCAGGACTAGAGAGACTTGAGCTGACTTGGAGATGATGAATGGGTACCGACTAATTAGAATGTAGCCAAACTCAGTGAGCTGCAGCTGCCATGGTGTGCTGTTAAGACTGCTTTGCACGAGACATCTCATTCAGTAAGTGAATTTCTATACAAGTTAATGGTAAGATTTATTCATTAAGACTTATCTCTCTGTGTTTCCCAGGGGCTAACATACCCTATTTATTGCATTGCATTTGTGGTAGCATATTTATGCTTCTTTTGGTAATAAAGGCAGCTTGCTCTTATTTGTACACTATCTACAACCATGTATAAAGGAACATTTGTTGATAAAAGTCAAGCTTTATAATTGCTAGTGTTTGGGGAATCTGCCTACCCTTTTGAAAAGCAATCATTTCCCAGATATTACTTTCCAATTTAGCATGTGTTTTCATGTGAAAACACAATACTTCTTGTCATTTTATAGGGTAACTATTAAGTAATGGAACTGATTTGTTAACAAATCTGTCAAAACATATGTTTTAATGAGTTTTTATCCTGAAAACTACTACATTTCATCCAGTCTAAGAAAACACTGATCTAAAAATGTGCTGTTTAGAATATGCTAAGAATGGAAATAAAATCATCAGTTAATCTCTGACCTCAGCTTTCTTATACTGATCTTTTTATTGAAGTATAATTGGCATACAGTGTTTTATTAGTTTCAGATGTACAATACAATTCAACAATTATTTTTTTTAAGATTTTATTTATTTATTTGACAGAGAGAGAGATCATAAGTAGGCAGAGAGGCAGGCAGAGAGAGAGGAGGAAGCAGGCTCCCTGCCGAGCAGAGAGCCCAACATGGGCCTCGATCCGAGGACCCTGAGATCATGACCTGAGCTGAAGGCAGAGGCTTTAACTCACTGAGCCACCCAGGCGCCCCTGATTCAACAATTCTATATATTTTTCAGCCCTCATCACGATAAGTGTACCCTTAATTCCCCATCCCTCCTCCACCTCACCTCCTGTAGTGATTTTAAGAAGCTTCCATCTGCAAGAGGTATGGAAAAAGGAAAGAAATTGGTGGCCTCAAATATCAATAAAATGAAATCCAGTGGTAACCTGAAAATTTATATAGGTAAGATGTTTTCCATTGTTCAGATAGTGCTGAAACTAATTCCACTGCTACATTCAGGGCACAGAAGAATTTCATCTCTTCCTCAATGTTTTCTTTCACTAAAATCAATCAGTAGCATATAATTCAATAGCTTTCTTATAATTACCACATATGAATCTGATTAACTTTTGGGAGTTTCAGAAATTGAAGTCTCCATTTAGAGGATAAATGTTTGTTTTGAGGGGTGCCTGGGTGGCTCAGTTGGTTAAGCCACTGCCTTCGACTCAGGTCATGATCCCGGAGACCCGGGATCAAGTCCCACATCGGGCTCCCTGCTTGGCAGGAAGTCAGCTTCTTCCTCTCTCACTCCCCCTGCTTGTGTTCCCTCTCTAGCTGTATTTCTGTCTATCAAATAAATAAATAAAATCTTTTAAAAAAATGTTTGTTTTGCCTCTAAGGGTAATCAAATAATGCATTGCAGTTTCTGAAAACAATTCAACAGTTTCAGAAATATTTTGAGAAATGTTTTGAGCATGCCAGCAGCCACATTGAACCTTTGAGGATTTCCATACTCTTTTAATGCAGATGTTTTTGTGTATCTGTGGGCGCAAAAATTTTGTCACATATAATATTTGATCTGTTACTTATAGACCATTGTAAGCTAGAGAATCCCCTAGCCTGCTAATTAGGGGCTCCCCAGGGAATATTTGCTATCACTTTGATAGAAAAGTAGACCAGCTCCATTTTCCTGCATTTTTTGAAAAGATTTTATTTATTATTTATTTGAGAGAGAGAGAGAGCAGGAGTGAGAGGCAGAGGATAAGGGAGAAGCAGAGTCCCCACGGAGCAGGGAGCCCCATGTGAAGCTCCATCCCATCCAGACCATGACCTGAGCCAAGAGCAGACCCTTAAGCAACCGAGCCACTCAGGTGCCCCATTTTCCTGCACTGTGGGTGGAGAAGAGAATCACTGGATTTGTGGCTGCAGAAACTCTGACCAACTCTCTGGCAGGGAAGGCGTCGTGTCAGCTGGGGCAGGAGACAGAGGTCTTGCAACACAGGTAGATTTCATCATCACTGGAAGTCTCTTAGGAATGGGCCTCTAAAAACCAGCTTGCCCCTTGATTCATACCCAACCCTTCACTCTTACTTGGGATTTGTTTGTTGAGCTCTTGGATTGGTAGGTTCATCAAATTTGGAAATGTATTGGCCATCATTTCTTCACATATTTTGGGTTGTGTCTGGGTCTTTCCCCATCTTTGGAGGCTGCAGTTATACCAATATTAGCTACTTCAAGTTGTCCCACAGCTCACTGACCCTCTGTTCCCTACCCCTTGGCCTTTACTTGCTATTGCATTTTGGGTAGTTTCTATTGCTATGCATCTACATGCACTAGTCTTTTCTTTTGCAATATTTCATCAGTTCCTAATCCTAGTGTATTTTTCATTTCAAATATTGCATTCTTTTTACCTTTAAAAGTTTGATTTGAGTGGGTTTTAAGAAAATACCTTTTATGTCTCTCCTTAATTTTAAAAAGCTTCTGATTTTGAAATAATTAGATTCTTAGGAAGTTGCAAAGATAGTAAGGAGAGGTCCCCTCCATACCCTTCATACAGTTTTCCTGTTGGTGACATGTTATGTAATTACTGTGCATTATCAAAACTAGGAAACTGACATCAGAACAACATGTATATGTAAGTTCTGTGCCATTTTATTACATGTATGGATTCATGTAGCCAGCACTGCAATCAAGATACTATGCTTTTTGAACCTTATATTTTCCTACCTATGGAAAATTAAAGTTTTATGTTTCTGCCTCTATGCATGCCTTATAATTTTTTACTAGATGTCAAACGGATGGGAATTTCATCTTGTTGGGTGCTTGTTAGTTGCCCTGTTGCTGTAAGTTTAACTTCTTGAATTATGTTGTGGGACACAGTTAAGTTACCTGGAAATAATTTAATTCTTTGAGGTTTGCTTTTAAGCTTTGCTTGGCCGAACCAGAGCAACCTTTAGAGGAGGACTGACTTGTCCTTTTGTGGACAAATGATTCTGACTGCTGCACACACACTGTTCCCAGGCTCTGGGGTCACACCTCTGCTCCTTCTGGGTGTTCTTGACCCAGACTTGGGTTTTCTTCACAGGCACACGTGTGCAGACATTTGGGCTCGCTCTTGCAGCTCTCTTCTTTCTGGTGCTTTCCCTGTGAACCTGTTAAGCCTCCTTGGTCTGTGGAACTCCCAGCTCTACCTCCTGAACCCATAGAGATTGACGGCTTCGGCCTGGGTTCCTTCTCCACGTTGCATGTTCATGCAGCCTGGAAACGTCTCCAGACAGGAAGCTGGGGCAGTCTTGGGGTTCTCTTCACTTATTTCCTGGTCAGGGAACATCCTATGCTGCCTGGTGTCCCACATCTGGAAAACACTGTTTCCTGTTATTCTCCAGGAGTTTTTCAGTTGTTCAGGGTAGGAGCACTCTTCCTTTTTGGATCTAAATTTCCTCAAACTTTTGAATCCACATTTCCCTATGTGCAGACTTCATAAATATAAAAGGGAAACAGACTTGTACTTGAAGGAGCATGTGGCCCAGCTTACCAACTTAAGTTCCTTCCTTTACCATGAAGGTGTCTGAGCACAATTCTGAAGTCAGGCTGTTAAGTAGTTCTCTGGTCACTGACTTACTAATTTGCTGACCAAGCCTGGTCACTGATTTACTAATTTGCTGATGTGTTAATGAGTTGTAGTGCTCTCCAGGTAGTCTGCCACCATTTCAACGTGCAACAAAACTGTCAAAATCGTCTCTGCGGCATCTTGACGTCTGACCCCTTCCCGCTGCCCCAAAAGGGTCTTTGCAACGCCCAGGAAACCACTGAGGTCATGTCTATTCCTGCCAATTTTTTGACCCTGAATTGTGCCCTTCCCCTGCCACACACACACACACACACACACACACACACACAGACCTGTGTGACAATGCCAGCAGCTGTCCAGAAGGGTCTGGTCTTTGATGTCTGATGCCAGGCCAGCAGCACCTGCTGCTGTGACTCTAGCAGGCCTCACTCAGGAGGGAGGGTTTTCAGCATTCACCCTGTAAGTAGCCCTGGGGGCCCCCCTTAGCCAGCATTGAGTGAGTAATCCTGCTGTGTCTGGCTGTGGGCTCAGCGCCTCACATTTACACCTCCATGTAATCCCCAGAGCACACACAGGCCTAGGAGTGCGATGCGTTCCCATCAGTCGGTGTCACTGGGTAGAATACTCAGAAGGGTATCATCTCTGTATTGAAAAAAGAAAAACTAGTCCTACTTTGGAGGCTGCTTTCGTCCAACCTAACAAAGCTTAAAAGCAAACCTCAAAAGGTTCAAACTGCTCCCAAATAACTCACTGGTGTCTGTTATTAGAATTGTGGCCAGTCCTAAGGAAAAAAAATCACTTTTTTCTATTTATTTATTTATTTATTTGTTTGTTTGTTTGTTTGTTTGAGAGATCACAAGTAGGCAGAGAGGCAGGCAGAGAGAAGAGGAAGCAGGCTCCCTGCTGAGCAGAGAGCCCGATGTGGGCCTTGATCCCAGGACTCTGGGATCATGACCTGAGCCGAAGGCTTTAACCCACTGAGCCTCCCAGGTGCCCCAAAATCACTTTTTTCTATCTAATGAAAGAAAATATATATATTTTTTCTAATTATGTAAATAATTAAAAGCTCACGGAAAATTCTCAACAACCACTAAGATTCCTCATGAGACAAAACGAGGCCTATTGGCATTGCCCTTGGGGAGATCAACCTCTTCCATTCCTACTTGATCAAGAATTCTGGGTCTCTCTAGAGTAGAGATTTCCACCCTGTGGGCCACATACCTCAGACCATTTCTCATCTCCTTTGATCCTCACAGTCTCTGTCTTAGGTATGGGTACAGTTGTTCCTTTTCTCAAATGAGAAAGATAGTGCTTAGAAATGTACATACATATGCCCGTGGTCTCAGTGGGCATTTGGTGGAGTCCAGATTCTTGCCATGCAAATCAGAAGATAAAGCCCTTCCTCTAGGCAAGCTAACACCTCTCTTTGTGGTCACTAAGTCTCAGGACTACAGGAGGCTTCATGCGGGGCCTTTCCTGACATTTAGGGAGATGGCGACACAGCAACTTTTCTCCCAGCTCTTCATTGATGCTTTGGAAACAGTTTTTAGGACTTGAGTTCTTACTCATTTAATAAAACATCTGTATTATGAACTATGGCAGACATATAAAAATGGTATGTAATGCATTCTTTTCATACCTTTCTACCTCTGCAGATAGAAGTGATCTAATCTGTGTATTCACTGGACTCAAGCATGTCGTGTCTCTTTCAGGGGTCTCTTTCGCGGGCCTGTTGGCTGGCAGGCTCTAAACCACTTCTGGAGGTAGGAGAGGCTGCTTAAAGTAGGTGTGGATTCCTACCTAGTCCATGGAAACGGCCTACAGACACTCAGTGCTGCCTGGGAGATCACACACGCTCTCAGTCAGGCATTAGGACTGAGACCCGTGGCCTGCTCAGTCAACTACAAGGAGGGAAGGACTCAGCCAGGCCTGGGACCTGATGAATAGGGATCGGGGGCAGTCTCTTCCTGATGCTTCTTTTCTATAAAACTTAAGTTCAATGAAGAAGTGCCTGTAAATATCACAAGGGTTGTGATTGGTTGGCAAGGAAAAATCTTCCTGATGGCCTTTAGTCTGTGGGTTTATGGAAATGAGAAAAGAAAAATGTAACTCAAAATTTGGGTCATTATTGTATTGGCCTCCTCATTGAATGTCTTCATCCTTCAGAGACTGCAGTATATCTGGATGTTGGGACAAATGCAGAGTCATAGCCAAATGAGCTCATGGTGAGAATTTCTGCTTACTGTGAGTGGATCAACTCTCTTCTTTCTGAGGGTAGATCCAGGCTTATCACTAGTTAGTGAATATGCAGACCTAGCCAGGTGGGAGTGGTGTCCAGACCAGAGTAGGATTTCCAAGGGCCAGTGCTGATGGTAAGGGGCCGGGCACTGAGGTTAAAGAAGATGCCTGCATGTCTAACACAGAGTGACTGTGTTGAAGCCAGAGGACTCTGAGAACTTTTCAGCTGGAGGTAAGAGAGGACTCACGAGGGCTAGATGGTCACCAGAGAAGATCAGGAAGCAGGCTCAGACTAGAAGAAACCGATGATCTCAAACATTACCCAACTCTAGGACCATCCTAAACTTGTATCTCTTTCGCTTAAATGTCTTCATTCAGCATCTTGTTTCATCTGATATCATATATACCCAGGTCTACTCTGCTTCACCTGCACTAACTTTTTTTCTGTTTTTCTAATTTGCCAAATCCATTCTTATCTTAGGGCCTTTGCACATGTGACTCTGTCCATCTAGAATGCCTCCCCTCCCCCATATTTTCACAATTGGGTTATCTGTAGTCGGGTCTCTACAATCAAATGTCGTTTTTTTGTGTGCCCCGTCTGGAGCTAGCCTCCACCAGCCACTCTCTGTTACGTTACCCTGTTTTTAGCCTTTACAGCATGCATCACTCTCTGAAATCATCTTGTTTTTGTTGACTTATTTAGAGTCTTTTTGCTCCTACTGGAATGTAAGCACTATGTGAGCAGGAGCTTTTTCTGTTTAATTGGCTATTACATCTCCACTGCTTAGAATAGGACCAGGATCACAGCCAGAGTTCAGGAAATGCCTGTCCAATGAGTGATTGAATGAAGGGATGCGTGACGTCAGACACAGTTGAAGAAAGATGGCCAAGACATATATCAGCCCAACCATCTGTAATTAAATGTAGGTTAGTAACGTGAGAATGAGGAGTCAGTGCTCTGGTGTATGTGTGCATTTCTAAGCTTTTGTATTGTGTTTTAAGAACCTGACACTGACAAGGGCTTAATAAGTACTAGATAATAAAATACCATTTTTATAAATTCTACTCTTGCTTCAGCTAAACTAAGTTAGTCTTTTGTAGGCTAAGTTATACAGGGTCAGAGGGTAAGGCAAGCCTTGGAGTGACAGCGTGTACCCACAGGAAAGCTAAGAGATCCTCATTTGAGTTAAAGTTAGTAAATTTAATGACCAAAAATAAAAAGTAAACCTTGAGTTCTTATGAAGGTAAAATAAAAATCGGCATGTACATTAAGTTCAAATAGTTAATATTTTAGCCTAATAGTTTCATAACTCAGCCCAAAAAAAAAAAAAAACTTTTTAAAATTCTCCTGGGCAAATCCTAGCTGACATGTTCAGATGGAATTCATTTATGGAGGAGCCAGGGTCTGGTATGTGGGCCTTGACTGAGTGGGGAGGAGCTGCTGTAAGGGCAGGGTTAGAACACGAGCTTCCTTGATGGTAGCTGAGACCAGGGACTTATAGCTGGAGTGCAGGGCAGCTGTGGCGACGGGGCAGTGGCCTGAGCGTCCTGGGCTTCCGGCTCCTCCCTGGAAAGTGAGGAGGTTGAAGGGCATAGCGCGGTTGAAATCGGTACCCCATTGCTATATTCTTGTCTTCATTTCTTAGATCCGCTCCCTTACACCGAATCCTTGTAGGTGCTGTGGCTGTCAGAAGCTATTTGTTAATATACTTTATATTTTGAAAAGAGACTTGTGATCTGTATTAAATTGAGGCCACCCCCTCCTTTCACCATCTCCTGTACCACAGTCACGATTCTAGCTTTTTCACAGATTCTTTTATTTCCATCCCATTTATCTAAGCCTTTTTCTTCCCATGACTGGTGGCACTGCATGTGGGCTTGGGAGAGACTTTAGTTATCAGGTGACGCCGGAGAAGCCTGGGGCTCAGCAGGTGCTGGTGAGGCCTCTGGGGCCAGTGTCTACCCTGTGGCTTCGGTGACCTTCCGGAAGGGCTCCGGGTGAGGCCAGCCATGGACGTAGAAAGATGATACTCCGAGGACAGCAAGCCAAATTTTGACTTTTCTGCCTGCTGAAGCAATATTTAACCTGAAGGAAAAGAAGGCTTTAGCCCAAGATTCCATAGCAGGCATTTTCAAAAAATATAAACCTTGTTAAGTACAAAAGAATTAAGCCAGATTGCTCTCAATTATATATTTTAAGAAACAGTACTGTATTGACAGGTAACTTTTTAATATCTATGTATCAGTAGTACTGCCTCTCCTATAATTGTTGCCATAACGTTGTTCACACATTTTAGCTGTTGGAGCATAATTTCATGATTTGACATTATAAAACTTTAGTTTGTAAGCTTGCCTCTCCGAAATACGGATCTTCATAAGAGATAGGCCTTGTTGAGAAAGAAGCTTTGTATTTACCTTTCCTTTTCTCTGCCCTCCATTCATTGTTCTTTTATCAGTTGAAACAGTAGAGTTGTATAAGAAAATACAAAAAAGGGCACCTGGGTGGCTCAGTTGGTTGGACGACTGCCTTCAGCTCAGGTCATGATCCTGGAGGCCCGGGATCGAGTCCCACATTGGGCTCCCTGCTCGGCGGAAGCCTGCTTCTCCCTCTCTCGCTCCCCCTGCTTGTGTTCCCTCTCTGGCTGTGTTTCTCTCTGTCATATAAATAAAACCTTAAAAAAAAAAAAAAGAAAATACAAAAAAGCACAAAGAAGAATATTTTTATAAAATCTCTGTTAACTTCACCATCAGAAGATAACCTCATCTGAACTTCAGTGATCATACTATTCGTACTATTTTATAAGCTGATTTTTCTTTACATAAAATATGCATGATATGTTTCATTTACTGAAATATTCTTCTAAGCATGATTTTTAGTAACTGCATGATACTTTATCCCATAGATGTCCATAACACAACCCACTATTGGGGCAGGCAGTCCAGATAGGGAAGAGAATAGGGTCTGAAGTAGACATTTCTTTTTTTTTTTTTTTTTTTTTTAAGATTTTATTTATTTATCTCACAGAGAGAGAGAGAGATCACAAGCAGGCAGAGAGACAGACAGAGAGAGAGGAGGAGGCAGGCTCCCTGCCGAGCAGAGAGCCCAATGCGGGCCTAGATCCCAGGACCCTGAGATCATGACTGAGCTGAAGGCGGAGGCTTTAACCCACTTGAGGCACCCAGTCGCCCAGACATTTCATTTTTTTACCAACTGTGACGATGGCTGAGTTAGGACTCATCCCATTCCTTAGTTTCCTCACCCATAAAATGAGGAAAATAGTAGTACCAGCAGCATATCGATTCCTGTAAAGATTAAGTTAGGACACACGGTAGCTGTGGTACTTAAACACTTCGAGTGCTTACAGTAATGCTCTAAATAGATACTCTTACTAAAGCATTAATACTCTATTATTATATTGTATCATTGTATTATTCCAGTAGAATCATTACCAGGCCCATGCTAAGTGGTCAGTAAACATTCATTATTATTATCTATATTGTGTTCAGCTTTTTGATGTGATAATACTGGTATGAATATCTTTGAAGAAAAAAAGCTTTTGCTCTCTCTCTTCTTATTTCCCTGAGGTCAATTTTTAGAAAATTACATCTTTTTTTTTTTTTAAGATTTTATTTATGTAATGGAGAGAAACACAGCTAGAAAGGGAACACAGCAGGGGGAGTGAGAGAGGGAGAAGCAGGCTTCCTGCAGAGCAGGGAGCTCAATGCGGGGCTCCATCCTGGGTCTCCGGGATCATGACCTGAGCCAAAGGCAGACCCTTAACGATTGAGCCATCTGGGTGCCCCTAGAATTACATCTTTGATGCTCACTGCTAACTCACCCACCGTGGGGGTTGTACTAACACACACTCTCTCCAGCATCAATAAGAGTGATGTTGTTTCTGGAAGTGATCCCTGGAAGAAATGGCAACTGCCCATGTGAGGATTTTTGCAGTTCTCCAGAAGCACTGACTATTGAGCAATTGGGATTTGATTAACTTCCTTTTCCTTTTTAATGCTTATATGGTCTTCAGGCAAAGATATGAAAAAACACATTTATTTTTGTGTGTGCTTATTGGCATATTCGTCTGAAGCTTGCTTGAGAAGATATTTGTACTGATATGAAAATTAGCCTTATCTGCATTATTATGACAGTTCACTCATTGAAACTAATACTTTTTTATTTTTAAGAAAAAAGCAACAAGCCTTGAAAGCAGTCAGCCTTCCAGAACCCATGCTGGCGAAACAGCCCTGGGCACCAAGGTCAGTCATTTCTTGAATAAGAAAAGACTCCTAGTCTTCAGGTCAATAAGTTTTGAACAAAGTATCATTTCTATGTGGGGGTGAGGGGAAGGGGAGGAATGTAATCTCTTAATAATGATTTGAATGATTTAAAACCTAGTAAAACCATTTATGCTTTAATTTTTCTTGGCATACAGTAAGTGTCCAATCAGTATTATTATCAATCAGTAATATTATCTATAAATAATGTTGGACTTTGACATATACTGTGAGTAGAAATATAGTGCTCTCACCTCTTCAGAAAATAATTCAGATTCTCTTCATGTGCATTAGCCACACCAGGCTCCCTGCTAAATACTCTATGTAATTATCTTATATATTCTCCTCACAGTGTTGTAATTATTATATTATATGTAAATATTATATTATATGTAAATATTATATTCCTTTATATTTGAGGAAACCAGGGCTCAGGGGGGTTAAGCATCCCTGACAAGATCACAAAACCAGTAGAGTGGAGGTAGGGTTCGAATCCAGGCTTCCTGTTCATACAGGGCCCTCAATACTGCTGGATCTCAGATCCTCTACCTGAGCATTCTTTGGTAATACAGCACTTGGGAGCTTTGCAACTTATAAAAATCACTGAAACAACCTACTTCAAAATTAAAAAAAATACAATTTTAGCCCGTAGTTTTCAACCTTTAAAAATAGTCATGTTCAGCTCCTTTTAACTTGTGGTCTTCCACTATGTTTGAGATCATCACAAACCTTAACTTATTTCAGGACTGTCTGTTTTTTAAAATATTTTAATTTTAATAAATATCTAAATATTAAAACTTGTTTTAAATAAGCATTTTTTTTCTTCAAAACTGGTGGCTGTCCTATAGAGGTCTGCAGACTTTCTCATATAGATTATTTGCTTGGTTAAGAGTTCATATTTAAGTGCTTCTTGGAGCTCTAAAGGTGCCCAAACCAAAGTTCAGCTGAGAAATGAGAAGAAGATGGCCAGAGCTGAACAGATGTGGGGGCACTACAGCATCAGTGCTCAGTATGGGTCAGAGGTCTTATTCATAGCCCCCAAAACCCGACTTGACTCTTTGCCACTTATTACTAGCAAGTTTGCCTAGCCCCACTGAGACTCAGTTTCCTCATCTGTAAAACAGGGATAGGACTTCTCTTGACAAATCTGCCGAGAGTCTTAAGTAAAATAAAGATAAAATATATAAACCCTTAGCCCTGAACTTGGCATTTAGTAGGTGCTGGGAAAATGTATCTCTGCTGTGACTACTCTTGTTAGCGTCATACTCTGTTGTTTCAATGTCTGGAACTAACAGATTTTTCAACTATGTCCTGTCTTAAGGTACTTTTATTTAACTTATGCTTAAATATGCCTCTAAAAATGAGAAGCTTCATTAGAAAACCCCAGCCCTATGAGATTTAGTAGATCATCTGCAGGTGATTTCCAAATTTTGGAATCATCTAAACTCTTGGGCAGGGTGGTGGTACATTATAGGAAATCACACCCAGTTTTCTCTTGGAGGTTAGCCACAAGAAGCAGTCAGCCCTTTACTATTTTTTGTTTTGTTTGTTTTGTTTTTTTATACAAAGTTATCCTCCAATCATTCTTAGGTTATAAAGAATGTTGACATCTCCCCCAAACCCTGCTCTGCCTCAGGAAGCTGAGGGAGGGGGGCATAGCTGGGAGGTGGAAACGTTTTAGCCACATGTTTAGTATTTATTTAACGTCAGACTTCACATTCTTTCCTTAGCTTCTGAAACAGTGTCATCTCATTACTTGCATTATTCTCTCTCCTATCGCAGTTTCTCACTATACATTCCTGATTTGCTTTGCTTCACGAGTTTCCTGAATATTAGTTTCCCCAGGGTTTTATTCTTCACTCCTTTCTTCCTCATATCTTTAACATTTATAGAGTATTGTAAGAAAAAATATATATGTATGTATATATTATACTTGCTTATTTCTTCTTTCGATGCTGGATTGAAAGGGCTTTGACTTAGCATCATGATCACTATAAAGATACAGATTTTAGAGAGAGAGAGGGAGAGAATGACAGAGAAAAGGAGCAAAGAGAGAGACAACCTCAAGCCCACTCCCCATTGAATATGGAGCCCGACTTGAGGCTCAATCTCAAGACCCTGAGATCATGACCTGAGCCTAAGTCAAGAGTTGGACACTTAACCAACCGAGCTATCCAGGTGCTCCAGCATGATCATCACTTTAAAGAAAAGATCATTCCCATGCATCATTTAGAAAAGCTAGGGGTAATAGCCTTTATGATCACTTGAAGCCCTTTATTATACAGTTCATTATTATAGCACACAGAGGCAACATCATGTTACCCTGACACATGATGTGACAAAATAGTAGATCTAATTGGCAGTGAGAATTAGTCTTGGTTTTCTTGATTCTTGACACATTGAACTTAAAAGGTAAAATAAATGATAATTTTACCATTATAAAGAACACTTTATAGTCAGTCTGGAAAGTTGAATATTTAACTAGGATTTATGCATAAGCTGTGTGATATAGAATGGTTACATGCATTACAGAACTGTTTTATGAGAATTCTTAGAAATGAGTAATTATGTGCACAAATAATACCACTTCTGCTGTGTAGTTCTGGGCTTGGAAGACCCAAAGAGGCATAGGTCTTTCTAACTCAAAATGGTTATTGTAAAGTGTTGAGTGCTTAATATTTGATTTTTGATAAATTAATAATGAGGACTAATAAGGCTATACAGAAATGATTCATGCTTTTATTGAAGCCAGTATGAAAGGAGTTGTGATCCACACGCAATCATGCGATTGTATTGCCGGCAGAATTTTCAGGCAGTATGTATTGTAACCACCTCATGTTCAGGTGAGGAGACGGAACTGGAACTCGCATCAGGAATGTGGCTGCTGACGCTATTAAGAATATATCTGTTGGGGCGCCTGGGGGGCTCAGCCACTCTCTCTTGCTCTCTGTCACTCAAATAAATAAATAAAAAGATTTTAAAAAATAATATATTTGTTAAGACTATTAGTTCCTGCTGGAATCTAGTCTGTTTCAGACCCAAAAAGATTTTTTTTTAAAGATTTTATTTTTTTGACAGAGAGACATAGCAAGAGAGGGAACACAAGCAGGGGGAGTAGGAGAGGCAGGAAGCCCTATGTGGGGCTTGATCCCAGGACTCTGGGACCATGACCTGAGCCCAAGGAAGACATTCAACTGAGCCACCCAGGTGCCCCCCAAAAAGAATTTCTTAAGGACAACCGGGACAGCTCACAGAAAGATCCAGAAGGCTCCAGCAGCAGGAATATAAAGTTTCACAGCTAAGAACAATGCCCTGCCACCCCGTGAGAGCTGCTTCTGCTGCCGCCACAGCTTGAGCACCTACCACAGGTAGGACCAGATGCCAGAAACTCTTCCCCTACCAGTCGTGGTGACAAATACGGCTTGTCAGACACAGATTTCTTGGTGGGCAGTGGTCTCTTCCCATTGCTCACTTCCAGTCTCGTTCTTTTATGGCACATCTGATTGACCACCATAAGTCACACGCCTCCACCCTGTTACAAGAGAATCTGGGATTGTGAGCGCTCTGGATTCTACTTTGGGAAGGCGCATATTGATTAGGTGGGAAACTTATCAATAGGCAGTGAGGGTATTCAGATGTGTGGCCAGCTGCCAATCAACAGATATCTCCTGCAGAAAGGAAAACAGGAGAACTGCTTCACTGTACAGGAAGGTAAACGAATCATGACATGTTGTTCAGCAATATTAGGCCTTTAAAATGGAAGAGGATACAGACAACTTTTCTCCCAGCTACAAGAGAAAAGATTTGCAAAGGAATAAGCACCCATCAGAAAATTCTTTTGTGATTTTTGCTCCCGGTTTTGCTATAAATAGATGTGTTGGCATAAATAGCTCTCCTCTCCGGTGCCAATTTTCTCATCCATAAGATTAATGAGAGGCTGGATAAACTATGTGTGTTCTGGCAATCAATGTTAGCCTCACCCCCCAGTACCACGTGTGGTTTGGGGGATGACTCTGGGTTAGGTAGGCAAGCATTTTTATTTTAATAATTAGATATATATTTTAATGTGCTGAAAAATAAACTAGCACTTCAGACTAATGATCCCAAGGATAGCTTTGCTTAAGACAGGCTAAATTAAAAGTTAAAAAGTAAATCTGTTTTTTTAAAATATTAAGTAAATATAATACATTTATAGCCTATTACAAATATTAGAGGCAGTGCACAAGTAACCAATGTTTGGAAAACAAGATTGAGAGCAGTAAGTCTCTTATTTTAGTATTCACATTGATTCAATAAGATTTTTATCAAAATGAAGATTCTGATTCAGGAAGTCTGTGGTGAGACAGGGATTCTGCTTTTCTAACAAGGTCCTCATTGTTGCGTCTGCTGGCCTGGCAAGCACACTTCCGGTAGCAGTGATGCTGAATTGTTCTAATGGTGGGTCATTTAGATGACCTGTACCTTAGATTACTTCAAAGTTGATTGGGGAAACTGGTTTAAATACATCTCCTCAGGTTCCAAGCCACGAATGCTGATTCAAGAGGGTAGGGTAAGGCCCAGGATTTTATGTAGTTAATACCTACCCCCAGGTGTTTCAGATGCAGGTGACCTGAGGACCACACCGGACTGGGGCAACCACAGCACATACAGAAGTAATACAATCCCTCTTCCTGTCTAACGAAGGGAGCCCCTTTCTACAAGTACTGCAGGATAAGACTCTGAGAATTTTATTTTGTAACACGTAATTACTCCTCTGTACTCTTCAGGAGCTCAGGATCACTCACCTTTGCTGAGGAAGATGAGCTGCCTAACACTGGGGGCTGTGGTACCGAGGACTCATCCCCGTTGGGGTGCGGCCCAAATAAGTCACCCTGTGCTGTTTGTCATAGAGGAAATGAATATCATTGAGACCCACATGAGCTGAAGTTAGTTAAAATTTAAAAGGAAAGAAAATACTAATGATAAAAAAGAAATTTTTAAAAAAACGTTATTTCTTTATTTTAGAGAGAGAGAGCAGAATCAAAGAACAAAAGCTGGGGAAGAGGGAAGAGGGGAAAATGGAGAAGGAGAAGCAGCCTCCTGGCTGAGCAGGGAGTCCAATGTGGGACTCAGTCCCAGACCCTGGGATCATGACCTGAGCTGAAGGCAGAGGCTTAACCAACTGAGCCACCCAGGCGCCACAAAAAATGAAATTTTAAGCTGTATTTTCATAAAGAATAATTCTAAGGACAAGGTCTTTTGCTCACGGAATTATAAAGTACTAGAGTTAGAAAGGCTCTTACTTGAACAGCTTTACTTAATAGAAAACAAAAAATGAAAATCAGTAAGGTAACGGTGAGGAACACCTTGCAGAGGAAGTCTGAGGGACCACCTGCTCTGACTGTTGGGTGTGGGTACAAAACTGTGCAGAGGAGCTCTCTGCCTTTTTCATGCCTGCTGGCGGTCACCTTAACCTAGGCTGGATGCAGCGGGAGTCATTGTTCAGCTGGCACTAGCTAGGCCTGAGGTCTCTGCTCCCCAATCACTGACCATCACCTCCTCCAGACGCACCCCAAGCTCAGTATCCAAAATCTTTTTTGTGACTGGTTTGCAGCTTTGCGAAAAGTTGGCTTTCCATATTTCTTTTAAAATTTCATAACTCATTTGTATGAACACCATCATTCATTCTGTATATATTAGTTGCCATTCTAGAACAAAGAGCATTTCCTTTTCATTCATTCATTCATTCATTCATTCATTTATAGCAGTACAGTACAGACCTATCAATTCCTATTTTATTCATTGGCTTAAAATCCATTTTTCTGATTATTTATTTTGATATTTTTAATCACAATAATATATAATGTGCTGTAATTTGGAAGAACTTAACTCTGTTAAACTGCTCTTTAAAATATCCATTGCACTATTTGAAATGTGTTTGCGAATCCCTGGTGATGGCCAATATTAATTTGTTTTATAGTTTAAGAAGAGATATTTGGAGACATGTATTTGCAAGAGCGCCCCTCTTGGCTCCCTTATTCTGGTGGCGTCAGCGGGTGACAGCCCGGGCGCGGGAGACCTCCGCCACCAGCAGGCGCTGTGCCCAGGGCGCGTGTCCCGCGTCACAGGCGGTGTTATTAAGTGAGCCAGCTTCCCGGATACCTGCCCGAGAGCCGCGGGCAGAGCGGACGCCTCACCGGGCGGAGGCGCCGGGAGCTCCGGGGCGGTGCCGCGGTGGGAGGAGGGCGGGGAGCAGCGTGCGTCGCGTCCCGGTACCGCCCCCCGCCCCATGCTCTTAGAGCTGAAGCTCTAAGCAGAAACCTCGGGGGCCGAGCCCAGGCAGGAATGCAAACCGCCTGAAAACCCAGCGGAAGTCTCTGGGCCCCGGAGTCGGACGCAGAGTGAGTACTGATTTCGGCCGCTGTCCTCCAAGGCCGCGTCTGCTTCCCAGGCGGGCGGCCCAAGCTGCCCCCTTGGCGCCCGGCCCTGCACAGCGCAGTCTCGCACCCTGCGTCTGGCTCTCCGGGCTTGGACCTGCGTTCTTACTAGTTTCTTGACTCCGGAGATGCATTTCTTTCCAAATGGGCTCTAAGTTAAACTGTATTGCTTGTCCACCTCTCCCTCCCTCCCTGACGGTAACACCCGTTGCTGGCTTTTCAGCTGGGAACGTATCTGGTGACCGGACACGCGCGGTTGGGTTACCAAACCAGGGATTTGTGTGACCTGGAAAAAACAGCAAAGAAGAAAAGCAGCAGCTATGTCTTTTGGTTTGGCATTTTTATGATTAGGACCCCCCCTCCCCCCCAGCCCTGCCGTTACTACTGTGCTGACCTCCGTTTTAGAGAATGAGCTCACTCTGTATAACCTTTCTGTGTACCTGATACATACTGGGTGTGGTGGGGCATATGTTGTAACATGTTTTGGTTCTATTTCCTTGAACATAACTTGAGACTGTGGTCAAATAACATCCCTGAGAGGTACTTTGTATCTGTCTTTCAAGAATGCTAGGTGTTTTCATGGAGATTTAAGAATCTCTTCTGCGGTGTTCCTTAGGAACAGGCAAGAGGCAAATTCTTCGTTCCTATTTTTACAGCTTGAGAAAATGAGGCAGAGTTTAGGAAACTGCCTTAACGGGCAAGACCTTCGGTCCTCGGACTAGTCTTCTAGGAAGCCCCCTACACATGGGAGGAACCGGAATGCTCAGTCAGCCACTCTGGAAAGTTTCTGCTGTCGGAAGGTGGAAGGTGTTTTGTCCAGTGAAAACCTCCGCAATGCAGAGGTCAGTAAGGAGTGGCATCTGCTGTTCCAAGGGGGAAACTATTTTCTAGTGAATAGCTATCTAGTGTCTCTTCCTGATGTTTTGTTTGCAGGCAGTGAATTCAACTTTTGCACACTGATTTTTCAGTATTTAATAGGATATTTGTTGCGAGGAATGTGATGGGAAGGGAGTGACGCCTGAGTTCTAGAAAAAGTTCAGGTATTAAAGTAGTGACATTTAGCAAAATCATGCTGAAGTGGGGAAGACTACATCTGCTGACTAATGGAGAAAGCGGCCAATAGCAATCACGGTGGAGTGGGAATCCATGTATGTACAGCAAGGACCCTTGGTATCTACTATAAGAAGTGAGCTTTCAGACTGACGGACAGTGTTTATGAAGCAGCACATTCAAGTATAACTGTTAGCTGTGGCTCAGTTCACATGCTTTTAAAAAAGATTCCCAGTGCATGAGAAGACTTGGTTATATAGTATTAGTGGTGAATTTAGTTCCTTGATTGTTCTCAGAATTGATCAAAGAAGGGTTCCTATTGATCTTTTTTCATTTGATAAAACCAGTCTTATTTTTCAATTCAGTAAATATTTATTGAGCACTTACTATGTAGAAGTAACCATGGTAGATGCTGTGGGGATACAAATATATGGCTCCTGTCATCCTGTTGTGAAGGGACATAATATAGTAAGAAACTGACATTCTATGAGACTGTGTAACCAGATGAGAGTTTACCTTGTGATAACTTTTCATGCCCTTGGAGAATATTTTATAGAGAACTGTTAAATATGTCCTGAGAAACAATACAGTAGTTAAGAGGTCAGGCTCTTACTTTCTTAATCTGTAAAATGGGTATAAGAGTTTTGACCTCATGACCACATTATCATCAAGTAATGTGAAGTACTCAGCTAACATCTAGAACATAGTAGTTTTTACTAAATGTAGCAATAACTGTTAACACCCTCTTCTCATACAGATTATGGTGATCTCTTAACCTAATTATGGTTACTGTCTAATGATTTATTCTTACTGCCTAGTGTAGGCAGGAAAGCATGAGGGCAACAACATCACCTTGCTATAAAAGTAGGATTATGTGCAAATCTCCAATGTCCAAGTACATGTACTTGCTCACAAGTCAGCTTGTCTTAAGAGATATTGTAGGGGCGCCTGGGTGGCTCAGTTGGTTAAGCGACTGCCTTCGGCTCAGGTCATGATCCTGGAGACTCGGGATCGAGCCCCACATCGGGTTCCCTGCTTGGCGGGAAGCCTGCTTCTCCCTCTCTCACTCCCCCTGCTTGTGTTCCCTGTCTGGCTGTGTTTCTCTCTGTCAAATAAATAAAATATTTTTAAAAAAATAAAAGAGATATTGTAAAGTACCCTTAGAAATCGGAAATAATGGGTCTGAGCAATTATGGCTTTTCATAAAAATAGCTTAGCTCGGGGTGCCTGGGTGGCTCAGTTGGTTAAGTGATTGCCTTCGACTCAGGTCATGATCCCGGAGTCTCAGGATTGAGCCCCGCATCGGGCTCTCTGCTTGGCGGGAAGCCTGCTTCTCCCTCTCTCACTCCCCCTGCTTGTGTTCCCTCTCTGGCTGTGTTTCTCTCTGTCAAATAAAAAAAATAAAAAAAAATAAAAACTTAGCTCACTTGTTCTTAATCAGGGGAGGTAGCACCCAATTGAAGGGTATATTAAAATACAGGAGTGTGCTTTCGGTGATGTTCTAGCATTCACTGGGAATGAGACAGTCCTGCCCACTTAAGTATTGTCGGCTCAAATGCCAGTCAGTACCTGTTGAGACATTGGGTAGCTAACGTTTTTTTAAAAAAAGAATTTATTTATGCACTTGAGAGAGAGAGCACATGGGGAGGGGCGAGGGTAGATGAGAGGGAGAAGCGGGCTCTCTGCTGAGCTCATGGCCTGCCACTGGGATAAGGGGCTCAATCCCAGGACCCTGGAATCACAACCCAAGCCCAAGGCAGATGCTCAACCATGACCCAAGCCAAAGGCAGACGCTCAACCTGCTCAACCGACCGAGCCACACAGACACCTCTAACATTTTTATTTTAAAGGCTATTTATGTGGAAGACATGAAGTGTGATAGTTTATGACCATTGTACTTTCCTGGTATGCAGATTATTCAGTATATCAGAAAAACTATAGGATTAAGTATGTTCCTGTTATAAAGTTAGGCACATTGGTGCTAAGACATACATTCCAGATTCATCAAGTTTCCGAAATGAGAGCATTGTAAGGTATAATGAAAAAGAAGATACAAAGATAAATACGTAGACAGGAGAACATAGACTGTGGGTGTTTTATTTAAACCAGACCATCCAATTAGGTAACTTGCCTTGGGGAAAAGTAAATAAATTTTTCCTTGGGGAAAAAAAAAAAATATTCCACCTAAGAAGTAGTGATACCTTAGAGATATGTTGCCGATGGATTCCTAAGGCGTGAAGACTGTCAGCTAAGCAAAGCATCCCTAATTGAAGAGATTTGTTAAAGCCCTCTAAAGAGAAGGTTCTTGGTCTCCATACAGAGAATGCAGGCCAATAGAGTAATTCCAGGCTAATCCGTAGCCCCAGGGCTCTCCCAATCCTTGTCCTAGGATGTGCTGCACGCCTTTGGAATTCTCTGAGACAGTGTTTCATGATGTGTAGTCTGGAGAGTATTTGCATCAGTTCACCTGGGATACTTAGTTAAAAATGGAAATTTCCCAGGCTCCCCCTCAGATGTACCCAGTCAGAATCAACGAGCAGTCTTTGGCTTAATGAACTCTCTAGATAAATTTGGACACCTAAATGAAAGTAAAGTTTGATAACCACCATTCTAAGAAGTAAGTTCGTCTCTCCAGAGCCTTTCTAGGTGTTGTCTTCCTCTGGCGTTAGCAAGGCAGTAAAATCTCAGTGAATATACTAAAAATTCTAGCTGTGCACAGGAGCTCAGACTTCTGACCCATACCAGCGTTTCCTCATGAACTGACTGCGTAGCGTTCATGATTCACAAGCAAGGGCCTAGACCAATTCCTCTTCACTCAAAACTGCTGTAAGAGATGGAGGCCAGCTTAGTAGGCAAGCATACGCTTTGGATTCTGTAAGCCCTCTGGATTCTCTGCTGGGTTGAGGTCCCCTGCACAAGTGATGGAAGTATGAAGACCTAGACCAGATCTCGGAGCCCCTGGAGCTGCTCTGAACAGAGTTGTTAGTGGAGGGGGCCGACATCCCTGTTCCCACAGAGTAACCGGGGGCTCAGTCGAAGGCCGAGTGTTCCTTATTACCTATACTGGGAGGGTGGGGCCAGGGGAAGCAGCGGGGAGTACAATTATTTGTACCTTTTGCGGTTACATGTGCTTTTTATCTTTCTTCCTTATCGTGGGAATAAAAAATTGTGTTTATATCCAGCATGGCAAATGAAATATTTTTCTCTAACTCCATTACTATAGCTAGTTGCCATCAGAATCCTGGAATGTAAATAGTGAGATACGTTACAGTACTTTGCTTTGACACATGCATCTTTTCATGATATTTTACTTACTTATGCATCAGAGGGCTTGGTCTATAGTAGGGAATTGAAACTGGTAGCCAGAATTTTTATCTTCCAGGATTCTTAACTTCTGTTTTGTATTCACTATCAATATATTTATCTCTGTCTTCAATTTTTTATATCAAAATTTATTCAGTATTTCTGTGTACCTAGAATAGAAAGGGCTTCTTCCATCAGAATTCAGACTAATATTTTTAGGCATGCACAATGTATTTTAAATGTTTGGAAGCATTTAGGTGGGAAATGTACGTTCTATTTTGTCACAAAGCCATTACCCTCTCTCCGTACTGACCTGACAAACTCATTCACATCACCTAGCACATATTTTCTTTAGAATTTTAGACCCCAGTCTACAAAGACAGACAGATATTATTTTCTGAAAATTCAGTTAGTCATTTGAAATTAAATCCTTTTAATATATATATTTAAGTATATGTATGGATGTATATATATGTAGCAAAAAATATATGTATATATACTTAGAGCTGAGCTGCACACTGGATGTGTGTAGCATTAGGAGTTTTTCTGTGGGTCCAGAATACCTGCCTGTAAAATGATACCAGTATTGGGATTGGTGGTGTCTATTGCATACTCCTGCCTTACAGAATAAGGAAGGGGATAGAGGCATAATCACAAGTATCAAGTGTCCCTGGGCTTTAGAACACAAGGATTGGAGAGGACAGATGTTCTTGAGGTATTGCAGGCCTTTTTAGGGACCATCTAAACTCTTCATTAACCCAGGCTGGCATTATCAGCACCAAAAATCTTCCCTTAAAAATTGGCTGGAAAGTATTTTTGCAAAATAATTTTGTGAATCCCTCCTAATAGCTTATGTAGTCTGGTTCGTTCCTTTTGACCCAATGAAAGTACTAAGAGACTAAGTTTGCCACTAGGAAAAAAGTGCCAGTGGATTATAGGTGGTAGAAACCAGTGGGTTATTTCACTGACCTACTGTAAGGCCACCTTGGTTTAAACTATTCAAAGCAGCGATTCTCTCAATATCACGGAGTTTCAGAATCATCTGAGAGGCTTACAGCTTTTCAGTCTTTCAGTCTACAACCTTTCTTTCCTCCTCCTCCCTTTTCCAGGCTTCTGAGTGTTCACAGTCTGCCTCCCTCCACCCATACTGCCTGGACCAAGAAACACTGAGCTAAGGCGTTAAAGCTTGGCCAGTTACATTGCCAGTGGTTTGACATAACTTTGATTGCCGGCAGCCATTATGCACATTTTTAGTACAAAATGTTTAAATTATTGAAAATTCCTGTTTATTTTGCATAAAGTGTCCACAGTTCAAGTTAGTGATTGTTTTTCCCTAGCAGTATTATAAAACTAAATGATTGTCCTTAAGATATCTTACTGTAAACTTGACTTTTAAATCAATCAAGTAATTAATCATTGTATGGGATTTTAAAGTGTCTACATCCCTAAGAAACAACGTACCTCCTTGCTGAATATTCAGAGATCCAAAAGAGAAGGTTAACTTCTTTTGGCTGTTGAGTTTGAGGCTTCTGTTGCTTTCACGAATCTTTTAATTATTGCAGTGATGGGTGCTGAATTATTCTCAAATAATGTTCTTGTGGTAAGACAGGATTCCTAGCCTCGTAAATAAGACTTGTTTCCTTCTCTTGCCCTCTGACAGTCATATTCATCTACCTCTTCAGATATTTCCAAAGATTGAATGTGATGAACAGTGATGTACATATTTGCATTTAAAATCTTTGCACAATACCCCAGTCGATTTCCAGCTGAACTGGTGATAAACCATATCTTCTCTGTGTGTATAACGTCTCCACATTCTCCTACAGATGAGTGAACTAAAGGCTTGTTTGCTATTCAGAATGGAGGGACAATCAGTAGGAAATAAATAGAAGCTTAACAAAGAATTCTAGCTAATGCTGATAATCTAAAAATAATTCTAGAATGATCCAGGAGAGGGATTAGGTCCAGTAGCATGTAAGGCATTTAGAGAAACTCTCCAGGATCCAGATATTTAAAAATAAACAGAAAGAGAAAGAAACCAACCATTTATTAATTTATCAAACTGCTGTGCTAAGTAATTCACATAGAGTTTCATTTCATCCTCTTAGTTATAAATTTTGTGGAGCACCTTGCTGTCTCAGTCAGAAGACCATGTGACTCTTGATTTGGGGTCATGAGTTTGAGCGCCACATTAGGTATAGAGATTACTAAAAAAAAAAAAAAAAAAACAAACTTTAAAAAAACTTTAAAGAGTTGTTTGCATATTTTGCAACTAGGTAAGAAGATATGAGGACAAATTTATAAATGAGAAGACTAAGGCTCAGAGAGATTAAATAATTTACCCTGGGTCACACTGATAGCAAAGTTTTATTTGATTCTAATGTTCTTTTCAGTAGGTTAGTCTTATAAAATCTTCCTCTTAGTAGTTTATATCTAGGTAGTTTAAATAACAGAGATTTATGCGTATCTAAATTCAAAAAAGCACTAAAAATCAATATTGTGATCTCTACTGTTATACTTGGTATCTTAATACAGTTGAAATTCTCTGATGGATGAGGTTTCCTGCTTGGGTGAAAGAGACTGTTGTACACTGGAATTAGAAAATAATAGTTTTGTTGACACAGTTTCTTTAGATGTTTAAGTAGGCAGCAGAGAAGGGATAAATTAGCCATTTTTGAATAGGAAATTTTTAAATTGCAGATTAAATCGTACATAACCGAGAAGTCCCTTATCATGTAGGAGATACAGAACTTTTTTACTTAGGTAAGCAGCAGTGTTAAGCAGATAAGGTTAAGCAGATCATTGATTCAGATGATCAATTTACATCAGTTTCAAAAGAATCTTACTTTAAAATTCATTCTTCTGTTTCTTTGAATTTTTTTTCTCTAGGGCAAAGCAGGAAAATGCAGTGAAAAGTGCTGTTGTTATTATTCCTGTTTTATAGACAAGGAAACTGAGGCACAGGGCAGTTAAGGAATTTGCTCAAGTTCACGCACTGGTAGCAGAGCTGGAATTCAAACTCAGGAGTCTGCCTACAGAGCCATTCTCCTAACCACTGAATAACACTAGCTCTTTAATATTGGAAAAGATTGAACTTGCTATCTGCAGACATTTGTGAATTTGTTTTGCTTGTATGGGTTCTGGAATGGCATTTGATGCCATGCTGCATTTTCAGTTTGATTATTTGAAATTCAGCTAGGACAAGGCAGCTTTGTTATAATTCTTATTATTTAAGGCTTCTTATTAAGAACATGCTTCGGTGGGAAGCTAGAGGGTCCTGTGACAGGCCCATATCTCAGTCCCCACATGATTGGTTCTTCATAAACTGCCTCTCATTTCCTGTTAGTGTCTGTCATTCTTGTAGAAATTGAGGTTGGAAGTTGGTTTTATAACCCAAGGACTTATAATAGTTCTCAGATTCTCTACCTCTCCATTAGGTCTACAGCTAAGGAATGAAAACCCAGAGGACACCAAGCTGAAAGCTCTGAGACAATTGTTCAGCAGAGCTTAGAATATTTTTTTATATATAATAATCATGCCATCAGTAACCATATATGCATTAATCAGCACATAATCTTTTAGGATTTGTAAAAATCTGTGCTCGTGCTACCAAGATTCCTGTTCCTGTATTAACTAGAATGTACATCTAGAACAGAGATTGAATCCAAAGAAAATTCCATAATGTAAAATAATAGTACCCTTTTCTCCTTAAGAAAGGTGAATGGGGCGCCTGGGTGGCTCAGTTGGTTAAGCGACTGCCTTCAGCTCAGGTCATGATCCCGGAGACCGGGGATCGAGTCCCACATCGGGCTCCCTGCTCGGCAGGAAGCCTGCTTCTCCCCCTCTCGCTCCCCCTGCTTGTGTTCCCCCTCTGGCTGTGTTTCTCTCTATCAAATAAATAAAATCTTAAAAAAAAAAAATTCCATAATGTAAAATAATAGTACCCTTTTCTCCTTAAGAAAGGTGAATGGGGCGCCTGGGTGGCTCAGTGGGTTAAAGCCTCTGCCTTCTGCTCAGGTCATGAT
>PITA01000107.1:177249-349563 GCA_004023965.1 Spilogale gracilis | reverse complement strand
TGGGCTCTCTGCTGGGCGGGGAGCCTGCTTCCTCCTCTCTCTCTGCCTGCCTCTCTGCCTACTTATGATCTCTGTCAAATAAATAAATAAAATCTTAAAAAAAAAAAAAAAAAAGAAAGGTGAATGACATTTGTGTTTAACTTCTCAAAGCAGTGGTCACACAGAACACGCTTCTGCCATGATGAGACTGAAGAAAGAAACTTCTGAGGCTGTTGTTATTAACAAAATTTTTAAAAATCACCGATTTGAATTGATTTACCATTTGCTAGGCACAGAGCCAAACACTTTATAAACATACCCTCATTTAACCCTTACTGTTTTTATGCCCATTTTACAAATTAAAAACTCATGTTTGCAAAAGTTGAGCAACTTGCTAAAGTTACACAGTTCGAATTAGACCCCAGGTGTGTGGGACTCCAGAGGCTAAACACTCCTATTTCCCATTTTAACATCTCCTTTCATTGGGTACATTATTTAATAAGCTTCACATCATTGCAGCACAGAAGATCAGAGTTGCTGAGCTATAGAAGTCTCAAGCCTGACAGCTTACTGATGAGGACACCGTGTTTGGTGGGGGGTGGTTAAAAGTCAAGGTCACACAGCTTGTGGAGAGCAGTCTTCCTCACTGTTTATTATGTATCTTTTATTATGCTGAAATTGTTTAACTCACAGTCTTAGGAAAATCCTGGCCAGACAAACCTTTCCTAGGGTAGGCAGAAGAAAAAGAAAATAGGCCCTCTTTTCCAGGCCTAACCTCTCTGCTTTATTTTGGGCAAAGTCAGACACAATTGGAATTATTTTGTGCATCAAGAAAAGCAACCAGGATCCCTATAGAAGCATGAACACATCTTCGGAAAAAAAAAAGCTGCCTTTCTACTACTCTTTGATGACAGACCGGGGCTCGGTGGTTTGCCCTATCCTCTGCCCACAAAATAATTATCATTCCAGAAAACAAAGCAAACCAAAAAACACTAGAAAAATAGAGTGTACAAAGCAGTGAAAATTGCCTTGAACCTGAAGTTCAACTTCATGCCTTCTGTGGCTTTTTTTGAGCACTTGGGGTGGCCCCGTGTCAGAGTTTATAGTGAAACACTCACAGGGTGTGGCCAAAACTTCTGTAATCTCTGGCATGGATTTCGCCTGCAGATGAGCCCGGCTATTGTGGTTGCCAGGTGACGTTTGGGTGTTTATTTTGAGGTTTGCCCTCATGTTGCATGGGAGGCCAAAACTTTATGTACTCTCCACTTTCAAGAGCAAGAGGAGCTGAGATTTCTATTTTTATCTTAAGTGTGTGTGTTCCTTTTAATACGTTTCGTGAATGTACAGTGTACGCAGTTGCAGTGGAATCCTCCTTTCCCTGCAGGTAGTGTGCAGACTGCCTCCTTTTACAGTATTCTCCTTCATTTCTCCTGTCGCCCTCAGCATTGTGTGTCTTGTCCCACCTCTGAGGCTTGCTCAGGCTCCTTTGCTTGCCTGAAATGACTGCCCTGTCTCAGCCTCTTTCTCATTTTTTTTTAAATCCAAATATTTTAATTTTTGGAGAAAGGGGAGACCACTTGGTATAGCAAAGTTCATGGGCATCAGTGTTGTATCTGTGCTCAAATCCAAGCTCTGCTACTTAACTGAAATCTTAGATGAGTTACCTAACTTCTCTGAGGACCTCAGTTTTCTCATTTATAAAATGCAGATAATAATGGTTACCCCCTAGGATTTTTTTGAAGATACACTGAAATCAGATATGCAAAGCACCTGTCCCTGTTTCTGGCACATGGGACATTCTGTGGTCCCTGTCTCCCTGTTGATGACACCACAGTAAATGATAGTTTCATTCTCTTCTGTGAAGACTTTCCTAACCATCCTCCAACACACGTCACAGAAGTATTCTCCCTCTTCTCATCTCTTGTAATATCACATACTTAAGATCCTATCGCAGTCAACCTGATCTCCGTTATGTCCGCGGTGGGGTGTAAGTCAGTGCCTTAAGGAGGTGTTCTGGCATAAAGTAGATCTGCCTGTTCTCCCCAAAGAGATGGCTCCACTTCATTCCTAGGTGATTCATTGTTTAAGTTTCATTGGAATCCTGCTTTGTGTTCCCATTAAACACGTTCTTTGTTGGGCGACTGTATTGGAGGCCTCCTTAAGAACATCATTATTATGCTAAATAATTAAAGGCATTGGAAGAATGTATGTCTTGGTGTGACAGCCTGCAAACACGAGACAAGCTTAAACCTCGGCATCTTCACTTCCGGAAGTGAATAACCACTGGTTAACAGAAGGATGAATGTAAACCTGGGTCCATGAATGATGTTTCTGAGGAATGTTCCAATGTCCCAGCTCTCCTCACAAAGCCCCTCTTCTTTTTTTATTTTTTTTTATTTTATTTTTATTTTTATTTATTTGACAGAGAGAAACACAGCCAGAGAGGGAACACAAGCAGGGGAGCGAGAGAGGGAGAAGCACGCTTCCCGCCGCCGAGCAGGGAGCCCGATGTGGGACTCAATCCCTGGTCTCCGGGATCATGACCTAAGCCGAAGGCAGTCGCCCAACCAACTGAGCCACCCAGGCGTCCCCAAAGCCCCTCTTCTGCCCGTTGTTTGTTCCGGGTGTTGTACGGGAAGTGGCTTAGGGATGTTTTTGTGTCTGTATGTGCTTTTGAAAGTTGTACAACTCCCTCTGGAACACAGTGGTGATAGAAATGACTAGATGTTTAAATTATGTTTTTCTAACCAGTTTTCTGACTTGTGCTTTGAATAAAATTTCTGATGACCAAGTAAAACTCTAAGATTGCTTTTGAGCCATCAGATAATACTCTTTATGTTTATTCATGCACAAACCCATAATTTATTTAACAAATACTTGTTAGGCAACTGCTGTTGCCAGCTATGGGGATGTGCAGCAACTCTGACAGGCATGGCCCTGACCTTGTGCAGTTCAAGTTCAGGTCTGTCTTACAAGTTCTGAGGAAAGAACTTCCTTATATGTTAAAAAAAAAAAATCCATCATTTTCTTTCTTTGATTGTTTGAGATGTGTTATTAAAAATAAGAATCTTATTGTGGTTCACTAACAAATGATTTGGTTTTCTTTTGTGCATCTAGCAGAAGTCGTTTTAAAAGTTAAAAATCATTTAATTTAGAAAATGTTTAATATTTATTTTGTGTTTTGTCCAAATTGCCCTAATATTTGGTGTCTAACTTGACCCTCACAATAACTCTGTAGGGTACATGGTATTCCCATTATGGGAAACTAGATGCTTAGCAGATTTAATGGGCTTGCTTTGGAGTCAGGGCCACCGAGAACCTGAAGACTGAAACTTAAAGTTTTCTAATGTATTAATTATGTTCCTGATTCACGATATCTTTGGGGCTCCAGGGTGGCTCAGTCAGCTGTATTCTGCTGTTGATTTTGACTCAGGTCAAGATCTCAGGGTCCTGAGATTGAGCCTCCTGCTGGGTTCCACAGGGAGTTGGCTTCAGAGTCTTCCCTTCTGCCCCTCCCCTTGCTCCTGCTCAAGCTTACTTACTCTCTCTCAAACAAGTAAGTCTTTAAAAACAAAACCTATATCTTTGTTAAAATGAAACTGTTAGTGATCATTAGAAAACAAAGATTGGAATCTTTTTTTTTTTTTTTTTTAAGTTTTAGTTAAATAATCTCTACACCCAACGTGGGGTTTGAACTCACAAGCTGAGATAAGTATTGCATGGTCTTCTGACTGAACCAGCCAGGCGCTTCTCAACAGTGATTTTTTAGCTCCTCTCTGCTATTATATACTTGCACTGTGGTAGTCACTGTGGGGAGCAGAAATGACTCATCTCGTGATTTTATAGCTTCCCTGATAACAAGTGACACATACTTAGAAAGGAGCTCGGGAACCTCCTCTAACACAGCATGTGACTAAGTGTCCAAGTGAGAAGTACACACATATATAGGGGTTGAGAAAGTAATATGAGCTAAAGCAGATTCATGGGTTATATCTCATTTATTTATTTGACACAGAGAGATCACAAGTAGGCAGAGAGGCAGACAGAGAGAGAGGAGGAAGCAGGTTCCCTGCTGAGCAGAGAGCCTGATGTGGGCCTCGATCCCAGAACCCTGAGATCACGACCTGAGCCCGAAGGCAGAGGCTTGAACCCCCTGAGCCCACCTGGGCGCCCTCTTGTGTTGTATCTTGAGCTAAATCTTTGAAGGTAGGGAAGGGTGGGGCCAAGGGGAGGTTGCACAAGAGCCTTCCTAGGCTGTGGGTGTAGCAAGGTGAGAGGCCCAGAGAAGGAAGGGAGCATGATGGTGATGGTGGTAGTAATAATAATTAGGGTTTGCCTGTTGCTTACCACTTACCAAACAATGTTATTACTGGTTCATGTACATTAACTCACTTGTTTTTAACCCATATAAGGGTGAGAATTATTAGTCTTCCCATTTCACAGATGAGGACACTGATGCACAGTAACTTATTTGAGGTTGCACATGAATTCACTGTCAGCTGAAATTTCACCAGACGTTCTTGAGCCCAGAGCCCACTGCCCCGCAACTCGTAACCAGTGAGTTAGGCTGCCTGATGAGTTGCCTGTGAGACAGGAAGGACCCTGGAGGGAAGGCGTGGCATGGGTCATAGTGAGAGAAATAGTGGAGTAAGTAAGTGGGTCAGGACAAATAATGAGTCTGAAGTTCAGGTCGAAGACTTTGGACTTTATCTAGGACACAGTGTGAAGCTGTTGAGAGCTCTTACTATTTCATCATAGTGAGAATATGGTACATATTTTTCCAGATAAAGGCAGTAGAAAGAATTGCAAGCTAGAGAATGGGGTAGGTCAGAGGGTGGGGGAACAAGGCATGGAAACTATTAGAGGGCCTTGATAGAATCCCGGTGTGGGAGGTAACAAGACTAGAGTAGGAGTATGGGTGACAATAGATGTGACAAGGACCGAATGGTGATGAGGACTGGAAGCAGCCCTGGGCCTGACCCCAAGGTGCTTCAGGGCCAGATGCGCTTCCTACGTTATGTCATGTGGCCCGTACAGCAACTCCAGAGGCATTTTACAGCGGCAAGAATGGAGGCCCCAGGAGGTTAATGTGGATTGATAAGTGCTGGAGCGGGGAGTTAGACCCGCACCAGCCTTTCTCCATGTCCTCATTTTAAAGCAAAATAATGTAGTCTCGTGATAAAGCAGGGCTGCCGGAAAGGAGTAGAGAATTGTTCATGTGAGGAGAGGTAGTTAAAGTACTGGGAGAAATCAGCTTTCTGAGGGAGCGGTGTTGTGAGAGACAAGGCAGAGGGCTTGTGACTGAGGTTGAAATAGAAGAATGGAACAATCAGAAGAGGCTTAGCAGGTGGAAGAGGCATGTGCAGACATGTGATAGGTGTTCTAGGAAGGCTCCATAGCAGAGGCAGCCGGATGTGGGAAGGTGATTCGTGCTGCCTGTGGGAGGACCTGGGGTTGCTGCCCGCGAGAGGTGGGGACAGGAAGATGGGTTGGGCTCAGGAGCACGGGCTGACTCATCTGCTGGCTGGCTGTCTGTACCATGCCAGCCAAGGCTGGGAAGAGAGCAAGGTGAGGTCGCATGACGTGAGAGAAGGTAAGGAGGACTCCCTCCCTCAAGCCAGCTGGCAGCACCGGCAGAGAACTGAAGGTCTTTCAGCACCCCCAAGCAAGGGAGGGTCCTCTGTTTTTGTAGTAGACAGAGAACTGAGGAGCTGAGGAAGTAATTTCCCTCTTGTTGCATCCATATTGTTGCAAATGGCAATATTTCATTGTTTTGATAGCTGAGTAATATTCCGTTGTGTATATATACCACTTCTTTATCCATTTCATCACCCAGATTTAATGGCAGTGGAATGCATGAGTGAGTCCTCTAGGACCCAGACCCTCCTAAGGGATCTCTTAACTTGCCCAGTTCGGCCCATTCAGCTGAGTGTGTGGGTGAGCTTACAGCCCTCTGTGGCCACATCCAGAATCACACGATGGTTGAGGTCGGTCCTCACTAAACACCCTGTAGAACCAAGGAAAGGCCGTGGGTAGGAGTGAGGTCCGCAGGTGAGTGACCCAACAGGCTGCCCTTCTGAAGGGGCGCCCCCTAGTGGAAGAGCTGTTCCAGAAGCAGTTCTGTGGTTACCTGACCATATAGGGTGCTGGGAGCGGACCCAGAAGGTGCCCGTCGGGACCGCCTCTGGTGGTCGTGATGCTGGAGTTTCTGATGCCGGTGCTGGGAGCTAGCGAGATCCAGCTGAAAGGAACGGTATATAGGCTTTAGGTGGTTCGCGAAGAGAAGCCTACCAACCAGTAGCACGTGTATGAATGAACTAGAAAGGAAGTCATGGGTGAGGAGTGCTGTGAGAAGGGGCTGGCGGGCTGCCTGCAGCCCCTGTTCCGCGGTGGGAGATGGGACGGGATGGGAGCACAGGTCCTAGCTTGGCTGTGGGTGAGAGTGCCATGCAGGAAGAGGAGTCTGTCCAGAATGGGTTAAGAGAGCCAAAAGGCTGGGCTTCCTGAGGCTTTTACAAAATGTATGTGGAAAACGGAAGCAGTTTCTTTTTTGTTTGGTTGGTTAAAGTTTTTATTTAAATTCCAGTTAACATGTAGTGGAATTTTGGTTTCAGGAGCAGAATTTAGTGATACATTGTTTAACAGGTAGTGCTCATCATAAATGTCCTCCTTAAAACCCATCACCTGTTTAACCCATCCCCCCACCTCCCCTCTAGCAACCCTCAGTTCTCTGTAGTTAAGAGTCTATGTTTTATGGTTTGCCTCTCTCTTTCTACCCCTTATATTCATCCATTTTCCTTCTTAAATTATGCATGTGGCTGAAGTTATATGCTGTTTTGTCTTTCTCTGATTTATTTCACTTAGTGAAATACCCTTTAGTTGCATCCATGTTGCAAATGGCAAGATTTCATTGTTTTGATGGCTGAGTAATATTCCATTGTGTATATATACACCACTTCTTTATCCATTTATCAGTTGATGGGCATTTGGAAGGAAAGGAGTTTCTATTTTCCAAGGGCCTTAAAAGCATACCATCTTCCCTTCCTATCTGTAATAGTTTACTGTAGTAAATTTCCAAATTTCTCACACTCACAAGTAAACAAATTTAAAGAGATTTTGTTGAAAAATGTCATATTGGGGGCGCCTGGGTGCTCAGTTGGTTAAGCGACTGCCTTTGGCTCAGGTCATGATCCCGGAGACCTGGGATCGAATCCCACATCGGGCTCCCTGCTCTGCGGGAAGCCTGCTTCTCCCTTTCTCACTCCCCTGCTTGTGTTCCCTCTCTGGCTGTGTTTCTCTCTGTCAAATAAATAAAATCTTAAAAAAAAAAAAAAAAAGAAAAATGTCATATTGATTAAGTACAAGAGTCAGTATTTTTTTCTAGGTTGCAGTTACTCTCTCTTACCAGCGTTGATTTGTTTTAATGCAACTTTACAACACAGCAAGATTATTAGAGGTGGGCCTGAAGCTTAGAACTCAAAAGTTTGTTTTGGCACCTAGGATTCTTTTCCAACCTCTGTTAGAGCACTTTATTTGTAACATAAAGCTGCTGTTGGTTTATCTTTCTGGTCTCTGAACTCTTTTAGGGCAGAGCTGCTGTCTTTTGTGTATACTCAGGCCCCAGCTCCTTGCTTTTGTAATAACAGTTGTTGAATGGGTGGGTGGAGTATGATTATAATGCACTTTCTCTGTTCTTTGTTACCCTGATCTGTGCTTTAAGTTTGTAAATGACTAATAATACTCTGGATGTGAAGAGAATTGCGTGGGTCATTGGGGAGGGAGATATTGTTATAGCCCTTCTCTCAGTAGACAACACTAAGCCTGCAGAGATACTCTGCTATTTATGAATGCTGACGGTTGTGCTTTAAAATTGTCTGCCCCTCACTGTTAACCGGACTGCAGCAGAGTCATTGAGGTAGAGGTCAGGTGGCTTAGGTGACAGTCCAGGCATGTAAGGCTCAAGGCACTCCCTGCCCCCTCTCGCCCTCGCCTCCAGGCTTTGCCTGGGTGATGTGATGCCCCTTGTCCTTTAATCATCACTTCCTCAACATCACCTGTCCCAACTGTGTCATGCACTAGCTCCTTGCTAGGTCTCTTTGCATGGGAGGCTGTGATTTTCCTTTATAGCGCTTGCCATGAGTAATTATTGTAGTGATTATTCTAATAATGGCCTCTCTGATGAGGCTGGAAGTTCCACAATGGCAGGACCATGCCTAGCAGTTTCACCACTGTGTTCCTGTCACTTGACGTAGTACCTGGCACAGACTACACGCTGGCTAAGGAAATACTTGTGGAGCTGGTGGACTGTGGAGAATCTGACAGGGTACTTAAACTCTGTGAGATAGCACTTTCTCCAGATGTTTAAAAACCTATTAAAGGTTTATCTTCAAAGTTCTTCAGTTCACAGCTTTGTGGATAAACTCTTCAAAAAATTTTAACTGTCAGTTATTCACACCCGTGATTAGATATTCAAATAGTACAGAAGATTTTAAGTGAAAATATATTCAATCCCTATAGAGATAACATTAGGAATTAGTTGTCTTTATAAATAGAAAATAGAACACACCACCGGGGAATTGAATGGGTTCACAATAGGGTGGGATTATTTTCTTTATTTCCAGATCCCATGAAGTAGCTTTCCTGTTTCAATTTCAAAATATTTAGTGGCTTTGGGATGGGCTGGAACTTGCACAGTGGGACATATGCTGAGAATAGGTGTGGCCAAGGCCTTCAGCTACATTCCAATGATTACCTCTCCTTTTTTATTGATGGCTATCTGTGTAGATTTTACTGTTCTCAGGTGAGCGGTGGGGGGAGGTGGCTTTGAAAGTCTAGAGGATCTGAGGATCCCATCCTGCTATTGCTTCATAAAGTAGTAAGGCAGATTGGAAACTCCAAGGCTGTTTGGCTTCAGGAATGTTTTACTAAACATAGAGGTTTAGAAATAATGTTTACCTTAAGATTTGCAGCTTAAATGCACTTTTTAAAAAAGATTTATTTATTTTAGAGAGGGGGAGAGGCAGAGGGTGAGATTCTCAAGCAGGCTCCTTGCTGAGCTCAGAGCCTGGGTGGGGGCTGGGGGCTGGGGGTTGATCTCACCACCCATGAAATCATGACCCTGAGATTATGGACAGGACTGAAACGAAATCAAGACACATGACCAACTGAGTCACCCAGGTGCCCCCAAAAAGTACTTTTATGCAGAGTGTTTGGTCTTTGATTTTTTTTTTTTTTAAGATTTTATTTATTTGACAGAGAGAAACACAGCCAGAGAGGGAACACAAGCAGGGGGAGTGAGAGAGGGAGAAGCAGGCTTCCCGCCGAGCAGGGAGCCCGATGCGGGACTCGATCTCGGGTCTCCGGGATCATGACCTGAGCCGAAGGCAGTTGCTTAACCAACTGAGCCACCCAGGCAACCCTGGTCTTTGATTTTTTTTTATATGATTGAAGGAATGGGCTGTGACAAATGGGTATGTTAATTCTCACAAATAAAAATATCTCAAGGAAGGGCGCCAGGGTGGCTCAGTCCGTTAAGTGTCTCCGTTCAGCGTCTGCCTTTGGCTCAGGTCATCCCAGGGTCCTCGGATTGAGTCCCTTATTGGGCTTTCTGCTCAGCGGGAGCCAACGTCTCCCTCTCCCTGCAGCTCCCTGTGCTTGTACTCTTTCTCTGTCAAATAAATAAAAATCTTGAGAAAAAAAAATCTCAAGGAAAAATGAATATTCCTGAATTTTCCCATTAATTTGATGGAAAAATTTACCTTGGTACATCTTCTTGTTCTTTATCCTAAAGAGAATGTGAGAGAGACACCACCGTGCCTGCTACAGTGACCGGGTTTAGTATGTTTTGGAGTGAAGTGGTGCCCATTGGTGCCTAAGTGCTCAGGAAGAAAGTTCATCGGGTTTGTTTGATAAATCAATATACTGGGGCACCTGGGTGGCTCAGGTCATGATCCCAGGGTCCTGGGATTGAGCCCCACATCCGGAGCCTGCTTCTCCCTTTCTTCCCTGCTCAAGCTCTTTCTTTGTCTCTGTTGCTATCTCTGTCCCTCTCTGCAGGCTTTTTATCTATAAATTGTGGTAATTTACTAATAGTACCAACATGTTCTATATTAAGTAGGTCTGTGGGGATGGTGGTTTTTGTTCCCGGGCCAGGAGTTATAGTAGGTTCATACATTCACCTTGAGGGGTAGTGTGTATGGCTAGGGGAACAAGGGGAGAAGCCAGGATGGGCTCATTCAGTCCTGGGACTTAGCCTCTGAAATGGCTCAGCGCCAGACATCAGAGACAGACTCTGGGTATTATTGGTAGGGCAGCAGCTGTTTACTGACAGCCGGTTACCTAAGAAGGCAACTTATGCCAGATGGAGTCTCTAAGCTCTAAAACCTAACAGTCTCAAATATTAAGGAGGTTTAAATGAGCCTAGGTTGGAATTGCCAAAGGTAGTGATTGATTGATCATTAACCAGGGTAATGCAGGTTGCTATTAGGATTAGCCATTTCCATATCCCACTACCTGGGTAATTAGATTGCAGGGACTAATTCCACCACCCCCTTGCATCCCTGGGAATCGGTGTGTCTTGAAACTTAAGTTACTGTTCATCATCTTGCCCTCCAGGAGGAGTCTGCATGAGAGAGATCATTTTAGCAGTATCCCCTTTGCAAGCCCCACTCCCACCTTCTCTTACGTGACTGAAAAGACAATTTTTTTTAAAAGATTTTATTTATTTGACAGAGAGAAACACAGTGTGAGAAGGAATACAAGCAGGGAGAGTGAGAGAGGGAGAAGCAGGCCTCCCACTGAGCAGGGAGCCAGATGTGGGACTCGATCCCAGGTCTCCGGGATCATGACTTGAGCCGAAGGCAGTCACTTAACCAACTGAGCCACCCAGGCGCCCCTGAAAAGACAGTTCTGATCCTTCTTAGTCTGTTTTCCAGCCTTACTTCCTGCTCCTTCTGTTTTGTATAATGTCTTAGGAATAATGCATTAGTAATTTAAGAAGCACCCCCAATATGCCAGACATTTGATTATCTCTAATACTTAAAAGCCTGGGACGCCCAGGTGGCTCAGTTGGTTAAGCGACTGCCTTCAGCTCAGGTCATGATCCCGGAGACCCGGGATCGAGTCCCACATCTGGCTCCCTGCTCGGCGGGAGGCCTGTTTCTCCCTCTCTCACTCCCCCTGCTTGTGTTCCCTCTCTCGCTGTGTTTCTCTCTGTCAAATAAATAAAATCTTAAAAAAAAAAAATCCTGCAAAAGAGATGTTATTGGCCTCATTTGGGAAACTAAGGCTGAAAGTCACTGAGCTAGTAAGTTGCAGAGCTTGCATTTGAACAAAATTTTGTCAAGTTTTAAATTCTCTATTCTTTCAGAAAGTAGTATAGACAATAATTAAAATATTTTATGTACCAGGTAGTAAGAATCTTCCAAGATGGTTCTCTACTAAAAAAAAAAAAAAAAGAGAGAGAGAGAGAGAAAAGAAAAACTATAAAGATTGGAAAATGGCCCAAGATTATTTAGTAAGTAATACACTCAAAATTTGAACTTGTCTGTTGTGGTTATAAAGGCTTTTATCCCTGGGGCAATATTACCTACTGGACTTCTGTGAGAGTAGTCCTCTAGAAAAGGTAGTAAAACCAAGGTAGAGTTAAGAACAGTATGGTTAAGAGGAGCAGGGAGACATAGTATTTGTAGGTGGACCAGAATCACCCTTTCTGCTTCTTTACTTTTTAGGTGTCAGCTTCTTCTGCCTCCAGCAGCAAGCCTTCCAGTATGAACCCCACGGAGGCCAAGGTAAGAAGAGTCCCCATGGCTGTGCTGGGGCGAATGCCCTTAGTTTTCTAATTTTGTAAAGCAAAACAAATCTAGACTGGCAGATGGGTTGTGTGTCCTAACAAGCTTAAGTTGTGGAAGGAAACATTTTCTTCCTAATTTAGAGGGGTCTTTAGAAACTCCCCTTGGCTTTTAATATTTGCCTCAGACACCCTCTGTACCCTTCTTTATTGTTTCAGAATATCTAGAGAAGAGTAGTCATCGACAGATCTTTTTGGTTCTAGACCTGATGGAGTTTTTTTTTTGTTTTTTTTTTAAGATTTTATTTATTTGACAGAGAGAGATTACAAGTAGGCAGAGGCAGGCAGGCAGAGAAAGAGGGGGAAGCAGGCTCCCTGCTGAGCAGAGAGCCCGATGTGGGACTTGATCCCAGGACCCTGAGATCATGACCTGAGCTGAAGGCAGAGGCTTTAACCCACTGAGCCACCAGTGCCCAAGACCTGGTGGAGTTTTTTAATTGTAAGATGATCTAAGTGCATTTCTGTGGATCTAGTGAATAATATGAATTCTTGACTTCTTATTAAGGTGGTTTTGTTATTCTGGCCATTTAAAACTAAATATAAGAAAGGGAAAGTTTACACTAAGTGACAAGTGACACACACATACTATTATTTTGGATACTTAAGTTCCTTTGTGAAATTTTAGTTGTGTGGGGCAACATCCTATTGATAAACCTTTGAGCTCTATTTGGCATTTATTCTCATAATTATTTCTTGGGATTTGAGAAGAGACAATAAAAAGAATGTGGTCCAGTGTCCTGGCCGCAGAGTAAACCGAGTTCTGAAGAGTTGCTGGAAGCTGCCTCAGCCCTCCCTCCTGGTTAGCATGTCTCAGGCTGTTTCTCGGGACTGCTCTGGGATAGAGAGTTAAAGCAGGGATATTACCAAGATGCTCTCAAATAATTTTTATGAGCCAGTATTCCTGGGTATTGCTAGGACCTAACCCAGCTCTGTTACTAAGTTGCCCTTGTTTAAAATCACTGACATGATTTGTCTTCTGTTTTCCATATTGCTTTGCTGTCCCAGTAGGATCCTATGCCATAATTTAGTACTGGCACTGTAATTTCATGCTTTTGAGAGGTCCTATGGTCTCATGCTGAACTGTTTTTAAAGAACATTGCATATACCTTGAAATACAATGTTTAAATCTCATAAACATTATCTAGCATTTATTTTGATTTAAAAGTTTTTAATATGAAATTGTTTAGTATTTCACATGAATTTTTTTGTTTTCAGACTATACATGATGTGATCCTTAACTCATCTAATAGTTGTCAGCACTGTCTTAGACCAAGTTTAATCTTTTTTTTTTTTTTAAGATTTTATTTATTTATTTATTTGACAGAGAGAGATCACAGGTAGGGAGAGAGGCAGGCAGAGAGAGAGAGAGGAGGAAGCAGGCTCCTTGCTCAGCAGAGAGCCTGATGTGGGACTTGATACCAGGACCCTGAGATCATGACCTGAGCTGATGGCAGAGGCTTTAACCCACTGAGCCACCCAGGCGCCCACCAAGTTTAATCTTAAAAAAAAAATCTGATCTTAGTCTTAAAACTATAGGAGAAGCATCAGCCCAAACCAGATTATCATTGAACTCAGAGTCCAGCAAAAGTACAGAAAGGAGAACCACAAATCTAGGATTTCCTCTTTATTATTACGGTTCTTGTCTGACCCATTGCCTGACTCTGATCCTTTGCCCCTGAGTCTGCTCAAGGACCGATGCTTATTTTAAGTGTGACCTGTTGCCTGGAGCGAGTGGCCGCAGACCCTTCAACTGTTGCTAAGGAGTAATCATGAGAACTCCTGGCAGTCCTGCAGAACTGGAGGACGGGAGAAGAGAGAGAAGAAAGTGGGAGAAAAGAGGGAGGGACAAACTAAGTGTCCCGACGGTGAAATATCACCACTGGCTGCCTCGGGACCGCCTTTGGCATCAGCTCTCTTTTCTGGGTGAATTTCACTCACACTGTTCTCATTAATTAGATTTATGTGCTTCTCATGGATGGGTCATAACATTTATACTAGCCGCCTCTTAAAGATTTTTGTGAACTTGAGCCAATTTCTTGAAATAGTTTGAACTTTTAGAAAGAAGATATTAATGCAAGATAATATCTATACCAGATCCTTGTCTTGCTCTACATCTTTCAAATAAAAGTCTACTTATCTCTGAAGGGGGGTGATATGTCTAGATCTAAGTTCTGTCCCTCTTGCCCTGGCACATTAGGATTGGTGGTCACACTGCTGTGCTTAAGATGGAAGGTCCAATTATTTCTATTCAGGGCGCGATCCCCACAAGACTCTCTAGTGGGAGCTATGCAGCCATATGGCCTGGTTCGGGATCACTGTGTTTGGTAGCTCCTCTTTGCTTGGGTTTCCTTATTCGTACAGCTTGGATCATAATACCTATTTCAAGTGTGTGTAAGGACACAGACCCATAAGGGTGTTCCATGATGCCTGTCCCCCAGCAGGTGCCTAGTACTGGGGAGACCGTGCAGTGCAGCACACACAACCCTAGCTCTACCCTGGCTGTGCTTGGGAAATTATTTCACTTCTGTGTGCCTCATTTTCTCATCCACAAAGTGGGTAGATGATGTTGATGATGATGATGGTGATACCCGACTCATAGAATTCTTAGGAGGACTAAGTGTGCTGGCGCATGTGAAGTTTAAAACAGTCCCTGATGCTGAGGTCATCGGTAAGCATTGGTGATCATTGTCATTGCTGTTTTGTTAAGCAACACCACCTTCAACAAAAATTAATTTAGGTAATATATTAGTGATGACTAATAAAAATATGCCCTATTATAAGTTGCTTGCTTGTGTGAGAGTGAATTTGTAATTGTTTTGCAGAGTTCGTCCATGCGAAATATTGATTACCAAATTAGACAGTAGAAGCTATTAATAGATCCAGACCACTACATAGCAGCTGGCTTTCCTTCTGAATCATTAATAAATTGTATTTGCATAAACTCAGAAAAGCATAGTAGCAAATACAGAAACTGATTAACAAAGATCCAGTTTGAAAGGATCCAAAATTTAAAATTTCTTTGAAAAGGTTTCTGTGATTGTGAACTTTGTTTCCCCCTTCCCAAATAGTACATGTATTGGTATAAGGAGGGTCCATTATGGGAAGAATGTGTGTATCTTCATGGTTGAAGCACATGACATGATACATTAAGAGGATATTTGGTGTTGGCTTTTTTAGATAATCGAATAAAAAAAAGGAGTTTATGTTAATATGAGCAAATAGATAAAAGGGAAAGAAATGGTGGGAAGTGTTAGACCTAATTTTTAATGTTTTATTTTGAAAATATTTAATCCAGGTTTCATATCTTGTCTGTACCGAGAATTCATGTATATACATAAGTAATTGTATTTTTTTTTTTATACAGATGACCTTTGGTTGGTAAAACTGTAAAATAGTAGAGGGCTTCATTCGTAACTGGCTCCTTTTTTTTTTTTTTTTTTTTTGATAGAGACCAAGTACAAGGTGGGGGAGGGGCATTAGGAGAGGGAGAAAAAGAATCTCAAGAAGGCTCCATGCTCAGTGCAGAGCCTGATGTGGGGCTCGATCCCAGGATCATTGAGATCATGACCTGAGCTCAAATCAGGAGTCAGAATCTTAACTGACTGAACCACCCGGGTGCCCCACAAACAGCTCTTCTGAAGCTTAGATTATTTTGTGCAATAAAAACCTATGCACTAGTCACAATGTTTTAATACCATGTTGACAAAATTTCAGAAAACTTTTGATAGCACTTGTGATTGTTGAATTGTTTGCAACCAAATACTAGAAATTCAGGTGGAAAAAAATGGCCCAAGTAGCCTGTACACAGAGAAGGTGAAGAAAAGGCCTCAGAAGTTATTTTTAGATTCTTACCATGGGGAAAAAAGGTAAATCCAAACTGCAACATTTGCTGGAGCCTTTAGAACTTTAGTATCTGCAGCTTCTTGGAGTCAGGTGCATAGGCATGGCGCAGATGCAGTAGCTGAGTGGAAGAGGACTTGAGAGAAACATTTAGCCCTATGATACATGTTACCTATTCCATCTCTGATAAAATAAAATCACACTTGGGGCTGTGCTCTTGTATCAGGCTATTCCAGTCAGCAAACAGATGGAACAACAGCATTCTCCTGACAAGAAAAGACACAGAAAACAGGTGATGTGGTTCATTGTATGTAGTGGGGCACATCTGTGTCTGCTAATGGCCCCTTCAGCTGCTCCGCACACACTAACGATGGCAGTTCCAGGTCTTTGCATAACTCTCTCACCCGTCACCGACATCTGGGAGGCCTTCATGACCCATCACTGATATTCCGGCACTAAAATAAATGTCACTGCTTTCTACAGCTCTTGGCTCTGTCACCATCCCAATGTTTCACGCTGGCAACCAAAACCCATGGTATTTCCCTGAGAGATAAGTTGCTGCCTTTGAAGGATGCGGATTTTGTATTTTGTTTTGCTTATATGCCAGCTACAGTGTTCATAGTAATAAATGTTTATATATTTTTGATACACATGACAAAAGTAAGAGTAAACTGCTGTCTAAAGGGAAGAGCAGAATGCCTGAGTGCTTAAGTGTTTATCTAAAGAGTTAAAATTCCAAGGAAAGTATAATACATTTAACTCATAGAGTTTATATTTACATCAAAGTCATGTCCTTTGCCCTTTCTGAGTTGAAGAAACTCTATGGTAAACCTTGTGAACTATGTCTATTTTTCCTTTCTTCCTTAATTCCTCTCTCCTTTCTGTATTTGCTGAGTTTAGGCTGCAAAAACAGAAGCTGAAAAGAAGTCACAGTCAACTAAGGTAAGTAATTTAAGTCAACTAGTAAGTTATTTGGGTTCTTCATAATAGTAATGAGTAACCCATTTCCTCGGTTGGTGCTACTGCATGGGAAAAGGAATTTTTGTCTGCTAATTTAATTTTGGATTACCTTTTTAAACATGATTATACAGAACATAAGTGAATAATTATAAATACATACATCGTTAAAATGAATGTATTTTATACATGAGAACAATATATTTCAGAAGGCATTTTGTTCGAATCTAGACTTTTGTTATGGGTGTAGTAACTATTAAAAAACAGGAACAAAGAAGAAAGGACAAAGGGTAATGAGCGTCCAGTTACTTTAAAGAGTGGACATAAGAGTAAATGTGTCTTTTGAATCCAGCACCTCGATGACTTACAGATGAGTCTTTCCTGAGAGGCCTGTAGGTTTATCTTAACAGTTTTATCTCAGTTTGTGGAACTGGTTATCAGTTTCTCAGGAGACGGCTCTGACTTTCCCTTGGGAATGGCTTCCCTGACTCACGGCTGTCTAGCCTGACAGCCAGTCTGTATCCATATGCAGATGGGCACCAGGGTGTCTGCAGGCAGGCCAGTGTTTCCCCTTTATAAGATGCTACACAGCAGGCAAGCCCAAGCAAATAGATAATGAGCGCAAGGTTTCCTGTGGCAAAGCACAGAGATGTACTTTAAGTTGAGGCAAAGGTGAGGTTATCTGGGTGGAAGGTAAGGTTTATCTGATTATGTATAGGCCCTCTGGGTTGCCCATCCCCTCAGGATGATAATCCCATAGTCCACTGTAGAGGAGGAATTCCCTCGAGCTGGAAGTTGTCCACCATTCCATATTTAAATGTTTTGATTGCTTATACAATCTCAAGAGAATTGAGTTTCTCTAGTTGTGATACAGAAAAGACTGTGTAAATCATTAAATTGCAATGCTCATCTCCTGTGAAGGGATATTTTTAAAAGAACTTCTAGAGTGGGTTCCCTATCAACAAATGCAGAGGTTTCAGTGCTCATGTGACATCTCTGTGATTAGACCTGCAGTTATCAAATGATCTGTATGAATTATAAAACACAGCCAGTAAGTTAGTTACGTACCTAGTTGAAAAATCTTTCTCAGTGAAATGCTAAATTTCTTGTTACTCTTATCATTGTCATTATCAGACTGTTGGGAGGATAACTATCGACAGGGTAGCACATGTATATTTCTTTAAGTGGCCCTTTCCCAAGAGAGGCAGAAGGGTTTAATTGCGATTTTTATTCTTGAGCCTATTTGGAAATAATAAAAGAAGGTCCTCCAATGTAATTGAGATTTTATCTTTTGAAATTAACAGCCATCTGTGGTTCCTGAGAAAAAAACCCAAGAAGTAAAGCCAAAGGAACACAAAGAGGTAAATGGTCATCCTTAGGACCTGATAATCAGTGAAGCTTTTTTTCTATGTAGGGGATAGAATTCTGAACTGTCATTTGTGTTTGTTTTTCTGGCTATAATAGCACCACCATGTGGCACTAGTAGGATTTGCAGCTTACTAATGGAAGTCTATGTAGCTCAAATTTTGTACCTAAAGTAATCACATTTATGCCACATGAATTGAGATTAGTACAATTCAAAAATACATAGAACAGAACTGTTGGGAACACTTGGCGTCACACACAAAAAAGCATTGGTATTTGTCATCTTGTTAATAGTATGTGGTGTGTTTGTGTGTGTGTGTTACAGCTGAGAAGCCTACCCAAGCATGCATCAGATGCAGAAAGCAAGCAAGTTCATAAAGAAAAAGCGGTGTCTAGATCAAGTGAGCAGCCAACATCTGAGAAATCAGCAAAACCAAAGGTAAATAAGTTGGATTGCTAAGAAAACACTACCATCAACTGGGGAATAAGATGCACGTCCTCCAGGGACGCTTGGGTGGCTCAGTCCTTAAGTGGTCATGATCCCAGGGTCCTGGGATCAAGCCCCACGTCAGGCTCAAAGAAAAAAAAAGATGCAAGCTTCCATCTACATGGACGTTTGTCATTGAATCTTTGGAGCTCCACTGAATGTATTTTGTGTTGTAATGATTTGGAGCTGTCATTTGGCTGGTTTGCAGACACCCTTGTGAAAACTTGGCCCTATGAGAAGTTCAAGAAGTACATTGGATGGGTTGTGGGGACATTCATTCCGGCCTGTACTGCCCAGTGGTGCCCGGGTGTGACTCTGAGGCAGCAGGTTCTGGTGTCACATAGACAGGAAGCGCGGCATAGAGCTCGCCTCCCGGACCCCTTTCCTCAGGGCTGTGGGAGCACACACACAGTCCGCCCGATCTGCTCTTTACGTGGAAGTCTGAAAGAGGTGTTGAGAATTTTGTCATAGAAGAGATGAATTTATAGAGCCAGGCATAAATTCCATATTTGCACAGCTGTTAGAAGAATAAACATTTATGGGATGTTTATCCAAGTCTCTGGTCAGGGGCTCTTGGAAGACATTGAGCAGGCCTGCTGGGAAGAAGAGGTTCCATGTTTCTGGCCCGCCAGCTGAATGCAGCCATCATGTGTTTTGTTCGAATCTATTTTGTTTGGCTTACACTATTATTAGAATTATTTTTAATGAGCTGCCAACAACTAGTCATAATGCTTTACATAAAATCCAAATTGCCAGCTTCTCTTGAAAAATCAGGTTATGTGGCCACAATTGACGAGAGCTTTACACCTGACGTCCGTGGCCCAGGTGGTCACAGTCCCTGCCTGGCCCACTCTGGACTCTCTGTGCACAGCCTGGCACCATGTCCCATGTGGTGTCACATGCAGGAGGAGCTGGTCACCCTTGTGCAAGATGTCTGAGCCAGAGAACTGCCGCAATGCAGAGACTTGAAAACAGTCATTCGGAGATACTTAGTTCTGTTTGTCTTTTCCCCCCACCTTTAGACTAGATCACAGGATGCGGTTTCTGCAGGCGGGGAAGGTGTCCTTGCTGGCGTAGCTTCGGCCTCTGTCACACCGGCTAAACAGGTGAGCACACACTGGTGACAGAAGGTGTGCGCGGGCCTCGCCGCTGCTGGGTCTGTTCTGCGAGAAGTCCGTTCTCCCTGAAGACCCCTTCCAAGTCTGGGCTTTGCGTCTGCTTCTCAGGAACCATTCAGGCTTATGGTGCTGCCACATGCAGCTAACCGGTATTTGGGAAAACCAAAAGCTGTTCTTATGTGGAATTCAGTGAAAAAGAGCACGCATCTAAAGGATATAGAATGAGTGGGATAGCACAAGTGGTTTAAGAATTTGTATATTTAATACATATTTATTGAGCACCTGCTATGGATAAGGCAGTACCAAGAAAATGAAACCCTGCTCTCAAGATTTATAGCTTTGAAAAAAAGCAAATAAAATTGTAGTATTCGAACAAGCACTTCTTAGCTTTCACCAAGGACAGCATCTATCTTGATATGAGCAACTCACCAACAGTCCTGACCTCTCTGTGAGTTGATAGGGGAAGTTTTGGGAGGAGACATTTCAGCCCTCTCAGGAGAAAGGATGTGTGTCCCTCTGACTAATGATGGGTGAGTCTTCCTTAGATCATTTAAGGAGCTCCTTCAGTTACTAGCCTGGAAGTGTAACATGAGAAGGAGTCGACTGTCTACCCAACATCTCTAGCAATGCAGAGTCAGTAATCAGTTTAGAGGCCATGTCTCCCTAGAAATATTCTCTCTCTGGAGGCGACAAGTGATTGCAGCAATAATAAGATGGGAATGAAATTTTAAACTTGTATATATGTTTTCTTGCTGTTCCATATGGGAAAGGTATCCCCCTGCAGGCTAGATGGTGAGAAAAGTCACAAGATAAAAGTATGGCCCCTCTTTCTGAAACACCAGTTTTTCTCACATTTTGAAAAGGAAGAGGCATATTAGTTTGTGTCCAAATGGTTGCAGATATTCTGTGGAGTGATAACAAAAGTTAGGTAAATGCTTAAATGAAAATATTCTAATTAAAAAAAATGTTTTCTTCCAGCAGACATATGTATGTGATCTTGAGACTTGCACACCTGTCCCTACTCGGGGGATATTTGGGACTGTGTGGTGGTGATAAGGTGTACTTAGATGACAGGGTTTGAAAAAATGGATAGATTTAAGAGAACTAGATTTGTTCAAAAAGACTTAAAAATGTAATGAGTCTGAAATTTTGTGCTAGATATAAAGTAGCCAGAGAAAGAGTAAAAGCTAAACAGTAAAATAAGAGGCTTATGTGGAAGTCTGGTGTGCACTGACTTGCCCTCGAACTTGGGGCAAAGCACTTCACTTTCCTCTGCCTCTGATTTGTCCCCCACAAAATTGGATGTATCACATCTTCTTTTGGAGAGTGAGAGGTATGTACCATGTTTCAAGCACTGTGGTGTGACCACAGGACACCCTCGCTGCAGGCTAGCCCATCCAGGGGCCAGAAGAAGGCTGAATCCCTAGGGACTGCATTCCAAGGCAGATAGATTAAGATAGGCCCCTACAAAGAGCTGTTGAGTTGAGGAATCGAGGGAGGGATTCTGTCAGTTTGTAGAAATCCATGGGACTCGGAGTAGATCCAATTTGAGTTGGGCGTGAAGGATAGCTGGGATTGCAGGCTTGCAAAGGCATCAGAGTAGAAAAGTGTGAGATGTGTTCTGGGTACGAAGCGCATTCCACCGTGGGTGGAGCACCAGGGAGGTGAGCAGTGGGACTGTGAGACCAGAAAGACAGGTCCAGGCACAGCTGTCGGGAATGCTGAGAGGAGTTTGCAGGGGTGATAGCTATTCAAGGTTGAAGGTTCAAGAGCAACGAATGATGGGGTGCACCCACCTGTAGGACTGGGTGATCGCAGTGGGTGGATGGAATGGGAACAGAGATCAGAAAGCTAGTCAAGGACTGCTGCCCTCGTCCTGAGGAGTCCTAATTTAGTGTGACTTAGACCCGGGATGGAACGAGGTAGTGGGGAGAAATGCAGGAGGCATTGCCAAGGGAAAACCTTCAGGTTTTAGAAAATGATTCCTGCAGTAGGGCGATGGTGACGTCAACTCTGAAATAACTTGGGACTTCAGGGTCTGAAAGAACTAGGGTAGGTGACCATAAGGTGAGGCGGTGGGGGGGGCGGGTGCTGTCGGGTTCCTGCGACCCAGGGTCCGCTGTGATGCTGAGAGTGAACGCCCCCCCAAATTGTGAGCTTGTCCCAGGTTACCACTGACTAGTGGACAGAGTCAGAAGGTTGAGCATGAAAAGCGGTCTGAGTTTGGACAGGCTGGTTTGGAATGTTAGAGAGGGCTGTAGTGAGGCAATTAGAACGAATGCTGTCTTGAACTCCAGGAGAACGGAGAGAGTGAACAAAAGGGGAGGGAGAAGGAACAGATATGAAGGAATATCTGCATAAGGTTGTGGTTGAATCCTAGAAGTGGATTCATTTGCCCAGACTCAGCCTCTCACCCCGCCGGCCCCCGTGGTGTTCTTAACAATTGCAGTCATCGCTTATTTAGCACCTGGTCATACAACACATACCCAGGTGGTGCTTAACACGTAGCAAGGACTGGCTTTCACATTTCAGTAGACGGGTGTCTCCAGTCTTCACAAGGCCCCGAGATAGGTGCAGTTCCTGTCACACATGATGGTCCTGAGCTACAGAAGAGGTTGGCCTGCCCGAGGACTCATGTGGCCAGGGTGTGGGAGCTGGGTGCTCTCCACCCCCGTGCTCTGCTGCCCGCATTCCAGAGACCCCCCCTGTGCAGTGGTGTCCTGTTGGCTTCAGCCTGACCCCTTTACCCAGCCATAGTTTCTGCCGGTCCCCGCAAGTATTCAGCCCTGGCTCCAAAGAAGGATTTTGCTTAAGACCCCAAATGCAGGGCGGAAACATGCACAGTGGGTAGGGCTGGGGGCAAAGTGGAAGAGGTGGCAGAGACGGGATGGCACAGTTGCCAGGGGGAGGGCTGGGATGATCTTGGCCATGGCTATGGTAAGAGAGGAGTCAGAGGGGGTGCTTCCTGAGGTTAGACTTCAGAGATGATTTTGTCCAGGGGAAGTGTGGAGATTGTGGATCGAAGGTTACTGGCAGTCTTTGAAAGAGCTCCTGAAACAGTGTTGGGAAGGAAATGCATTGTGGAGAGATAAAGAAAGGAGTGGGTGATGAAATGCTAAAGCCGGGAGAGTGGAGGTCTTACTGTGTGTGCAGACACAGACTGAAAGAGCAACAGGGAGAAGTGGCCATTGAGAGGACAAAAAGTCGTGAGTGCTGCAGACTGACTGTGGGCCCTGGGAGAGGCAACCAAGAGCCATGAAGAGAGAGACGGCAGTTCCGGATTCAAGCCTTGGTGTTTCCTTTCCTGTGTGACCTGGGAAAAATAACCTCTCTGAGTCTCGCTGTCCACATCACTAAATGAAATTAATGTTATTTACACTGCCCTGAGAGAGCACAGAATGCATACAACATGTTACCTAGCACAGGGCAGGTGTTCAGTGTATGATCAATGCTGTTAATATTTTAATGAACTTATTTTTAAATACGGGATATCATTGAATTTTATTGAATTACTTAATAATTCAATTTGAATTTGTTAAATTATCGAATAAAGATATGTGAGAGGTTTTTATTTCTTTATAAAACCCCACCAGAAAAAAGAAAAGAAAACATCAACATCGCCTGTACCCGTTGAATCCAAACCGGGGAAACCCTTGGGGAAGGTAGGATGATAGCGCTGCATTTCTATGTGAGATACGTATTTATTCATAGTCCCTATAGTTTTCTTGATCTGGTTTTTTCCAAGGGCAAACCTTATGAGGTGGGATTAACTTTTAAAGACCTTTTTCATGAATTATTGCTGTAAGCTAAAAGTATGATTTTTTTTGGGGGGGGAGAGTATGTTTGTAACAGTGTATATTCTAATTCTCTGTTCTAAAAACTCATTATATCCCACGGAGTTTACATTCCAGCTTCTGTCTTAGAAATATAATTTCTTTAACCGGAGGTGTCTCTAAAAGAGTATAAGGCACTTCTTTATTCTGAAATTCCTAAATTTAATCAGTCTAAAGCTAAGAGGTCCCAAATTGTATGACATGATCAGGTGAGTTCCTAAAATTGTAGTGGGAATATGGAGGTTGAAGGGGAAAAGAATCAAATATTTGAAGGGGAAAAGAACCAAATAATCATGTGCGTTTTTTTTTTTTCCAAATAATCATGTTTATTTAATCTGAGTTAAATAAAGTAAGCAAAGTAAATAAAGGGTCTTTCCCAGAATTCTTGTTTCCCCTTTTAAATGCAGCATGATCCTCACACTGAATCATTTTTAACCTCAGAGATAGGGTGGAGGCTCTCTTTCATTCATTATACTGATTAAAGCCTATATCAACAGAGTGAATTGTTACTTCTTGTAAGTTTAGCATCCCTTGCATGTAATTTGCCTTGTAAACATCTTCAGGCAAGCAAGTGAACAAAGAAACCACAAATGAATAGATGACACAGGCAATCTATTTTTGAAATACTCTGGAAGAGGTATATAGAGATTTTGTTGGAGTTTTTCGTCAGTATGTAACTCTGAAAAACTACTGATAAGCAATAAATACCAAGCCATTTCTCCTATAGCATACAGTAACATAGTCATGATTCTTTGTGTGTTTTTTTTTAACTGTCATTACATTGGACTGGCAGCTTTAACAAACCATCCATTTGTTCATGTAGCTAATGGCATTAGACTTATTGAAGTTGTGATTTTTTTTTTTTTTTTTAGGGGTGAAGGGCAGAGGGAGAAGAGAATTTTAAGTTTTTTAAGAATTTTAAGTCCCATAACCCTGAGATCAAGACCTGAGCCAAAATCAAGAGTTGGGACACCCAACCAACTGAGCCACCCCAAAAGTTGTGATTCTTACCTGACCATGGCTTTCTGTCCTTCCAACCTAGAATGTGTACTCTGGGACCTAATGTAATATAAAGTCTGTCAGAGACCAGATTTTAACTATTTTGATGTTTGAAGAAACTTTGATGCTTGGTGTTTTTCTATACAGAATGGTTTTTTTTTTGTTGTTTCTGTTTATTTGTGTTTTTTTGTGTTTTTTTTTGTTTTTGTTTTTAGTTAAAACATCAGAAATGAAATATGTATTACAGATAACATTTAAATACCTTCTCTCTTTGTTTTCTAGTCAGACATGGATGCTGCTTTGGATGACTTAGTCGACACCCTAGGAGGACCTGAAGAAACTGAAGAAGATAACACAGTGTATACTGGACCTGAAATTTCAGTATGTGATTTTGATATCTGTAAAGATTCAAACTTAATGGGTAGGAAAGCAAGTAAGTTCATGGTCAGAGGCATCAAAGAATACCTAATGTTCTATTGCTTGGAGAGAAACAGGATGGTCTCACAACCAATAATAGCAACTAAAAGTTAGTCTTGGGAATGGGAATGGTTTGTTGTGTGTAGCTAGACTCTTAAGTTGATTCAGCAAGCAGTTACTGATTGTCCATGTTGTGACTGGCACTGGGATACACCTTCTCAGGTCACAAAGATGTGTGAGATTTAAGTTTACTGGATCTGAACTTCTTTTGATTTTCAGATACTTCCCATCCTCCGACTTGAACTTATTTTGACTTCTAGAAATTTACCACCTTCAGCTCATCCCCATTCCTAACTCCTAAATAGAAAAAAAGATTACATGTCCCTTGATATTAAAAAGATTAATATGACATGCCATAGACTGGAGGAAAGTACTTGCAACAGAATTGACAAAGGATTTGTTTCTAGAATTTATGAAGAATTTTTCAGTGAAAAAGGACAACCCAATAGAAAAACAGGAGAAAACTTGTTTGGCTAAAAAATCAGTAAAATTACCTAGTAAGTAGAACAATGATACTAAGATATGGAGAGAACATTGTGTACTCCTCAGATTGTCCCAAGAATCTGGAGAAGTCTGACAACTCATGTAGGGCCTGTGGATATTAAAGATGTGCTTACCCTTCGGCTGATAATTCCACCAGGAGAGAGGTTCCCTGGAGAGAGGTTCCCTGGAGAGAGGTTCCCTGGAGAGAGGTTCCCTGGAGAGGGCCTTGCCCATGTGTACCAGGAGTTACAAGAACAGATGTAACATTTGGAAAGAATTTTGATCAACAGCAGACAAGATAACATAGAGGAACACTTTGTGGTGGTTAAAAGGAATTATACATATATCAACATGGCTATATTACAAAAACATAATTTTGAATAAAAATACACAGTGGTATCTAGACTATGTTGCTATTTATATAACATTGGAAAGTATGCAAAATAGCACTCAGCACATAGGCTAAAATTGGAATGATATAGAGAAGATCAGCGTGGCCCCTCTGTAGGGATGACACTCCAATTAGTAAAGCATTCTATATTTTTTCAAGAAAGAAAAAGGGGGAAAAAAGGCAGAGTATTGCTGTGTGTTGTTTGTGGGTACTGCAAAGGGGATAATTGTTTTAAAATGTGCTCAGCTCTAAGTCCATGCATGTAATAAAGTTCTGGACAGTGTCTCTGGCTAACAGAGAAGATGAATGAGACTGTAGAGACTTAAACAGGATAAGGATCCGATCCTTTTTTTCTTAGAAATTACATCTGAGGGGGCGCCTGGGTGGCTCAGATGGTTAAGCGACTGCCTTCGGCTCAGGTCATGATCCTGGAGCCCCCAGATCGAGCCCCACATCGGGCTTCCTGCTTGGCGGGAAGCCTGCTTCTCCCTCTCTCAGTCCCTCTGCTTGTGTTTCCTCTCTAGCTGTGTTTCTCTCTGTCAAATAAATAAATAAAATCTTTAAAAAAAAAAAAAAAGAAAGAAAGACATTACATCTGAGGGGCGCCTGGGTGGCTCAGTTGGTTAAGCGACTGCCTTCGGCTCAGGTCATGATCCTGAAGACCCGGGATCAAGTCCCACATCGGGCTGCCTGCTTGGTGGGAAGCCTGCTTCTCCCTCTCTCACTCCTCCTGCTTGTGTTCCCTCTCTGGCTCTGTTTCTCTCTGTCAAATAAATAAAATCTTTAAAAAAAAAAAAATTACATCTGAAAGACTTGGGTATTATATAGAGAAATGGATTATTAACTGTCCTTTTGCATGTAGTGGTAAAAACGCAAAACATTTTAAAATAAAATGTATTTTAGTATAAGACTCATTTAGTATAGTGGCTTGAATATTTTCTAATATCACATATGGGTTAAGCTGATTTAATGAAGTGTTACATAAACTTAGAGTTTCGGTGTTGTGTAAAGCATTGGTGTCTTAATGGTTTACATTTCATTTCTGTAGCTCCATAAATTACTAGCGGGAATAGTACTTTGGTTGCCGAATATGCATATAACATTCTCAACTAATCAATTCTATAATATCCCTGTGTGTGGTTTTTATTCCAGGATCCAATGACTTCTACCTACATAGAGGAATTAGGTAAAAGAGAAGTCACACTTCCTCCAAAATACAGGGAACTTTTGGCAGTAAGTTAAATAATAATTTACTTTTACTTTCCTGTTTGCTTTTTGGAACATAATATTTATCCCATCAGTATATTCACATTTATTTTTTAAATTTAGAAAATATAGTGGGGCTTGTGAAATAGTTGCAGTGACTCCCAGGGTTTTTGTTTGCTCGGGCTGCCGTAACTCAGTCTGTAGACTGGGTGCTTGCAACATAGAAATACGTTGTCCTACAGTCCCAGAGGCTAGAAGACTGGGATGGATGTGGGCAGCGTGGGTGTGAGGGAAAGGAGCTGAAGCCTGCCTCCTTGGAATGTACATGGGCCATCTTTCCTCTGTATCTCCAGGTCTGTGTTTCCCCACTTCGATAAGGACAGCAGGTGTATGGGCTAAGCGCCCATCCTAATGCTCTCATTTAACCTTAATTACCTATTTAAAGGCCCAGTCTCCAAATATAGTCACATGCTGGAGTACTAGGGATTTAGGACTTCAACAGTGACTTTTGGGAAGACATAATTGAACCCATAATGCTTACTGAGCAGTACATTCTGCCAGTTGTAAAAATTTAGTGCTCTCAACATGATCAAATTAATGTTTGTTTCAGAAAAAAGAAGGTATCACAGAGCCTCCTCCAGACTCTTCGGTGAGTTTACATAAATGTCTTCTAAGATCCTAGTTAAATTTTTTTTGAATCTTTGGTTGTTGGGGACACCTGGGTGGCTCAGTCAGTTAAATGTCTGACTCTTGGTTTCGGCTCGATTCATGATCTCAGGGTGGTGAGATGGAGCCCCACAGCAGTCCGTGTGCTCGCAGGGAGTCTGCTTGAGATTCTTTCTCTCTCTCTGACCATCCCTCACTTGTGTGCATGCTCTCTGCCTCTCTCCCTCTCTCCCTCTCTCTCTCAAATAAATAAATCTTGGGGGAAAAAAAACCTTTAGGTGGGGTGGGGCATCAGTTCTCTATTGTGTCTGTGGCTCATCTCTAAATCAGATTAAGTTTTCATCTGTTCCAAGGAAGGGATGGCCATGGGGGTTGTGTCAGGGCTCATGGTTTCCTATGGAGTTTTTCTGAAGGAAAGAATGGAGCCAAGAAAGTTGTGGGGTAAAATAGATGTTAGTAAATACAGAATGAGAATATCCTAACATGGAATCCATTTAAAACAGGGAACAGGAAACTAGGATGAGTGAACAGCCATTCCCTTCCCACATACACTTTCATCTGAGTTACTGGATAATGTGCTTCATTTGGTAGTAACAGAATGCCAGATTCGTCCTCATTTACTGAGTTTGTACTGTGATCTTTCCCTTGAATGACTCTCATGTGTCCCCCATCATTTAGAAACCCATGGGGCCCAATGATGCCATAGACGCTCTGTCGTCTGACTTCACCTGCGCTTCTCCCACACCTGGTGCAGAGAATGCTAAGGAAGAGGTATTGTTTTCAAAATAATTAGGGGGAAAAGTGTGGGGGGGGGACTTGTTATAAACTATATCAAACTTTTTAAAACAACTTCTTTATAGTTCTGGTTATTACACTGGCTCTTCTTTCACCTGTAAGTCTAATCATTTGTGCTTTGCCTTTCAGAAACCCACCGGAGAAGAGGTTTTAAAAGCTCAACCGGCCACAGTAATCAAAAGTGCTGCTTCACCCCAAGAGAAAAAAAGAAAGGTGGAGGAGGTATAAATAATGATTTCTTGGAAAATAACTGTGGTCCATCTGACAGCAGGCGCTTTCCTGAGGCTGATCTAGCTGATACAGGATCATTCCAACGTATTATCCATGATGAGGAGCAGCTTTTTCCCTTCTGGTCTATGGATGAGTGAATCCAATCAGGGTTCTGTTGATTATCTCCAGGCAGCCCTTCTGTTTTTCTACAAATGCTGTTCATGATTTCAGCACAGTTTTCTTGGTTGTGAAACAAGAGTCTCTCACCATTAAAAAAAAAAACACAGAAAGTGGTGCCTGGGTGGCTCGTTAAGTGTCTGTCTGCCTTTGGCTCAGGTCATGATCCCAGAGTCCTGGGATCAAGCCCTGCATCAGGCTCCCTGCTCAGTGGGAAGCCTGCTTCTCCCTCTGTCACTCCCCCTGCTTGTGTTCCTTCTCTGGCTGTGTTTCTCTCTGCCAAATAAATAAATAAAATCTTTAAAACATACACACAGAGAAAGACACGACCCCCTCTCCCCAAATGGCACTCTCAGAATGTAAATGTTCTCCATGATCTTTTTTTTAAAAAACATTTTATTTATTTATTTGACAGAGAGAGAGAGATCACAAGTAGGCAGAGAGGCAGGCAGAGAGAGAGGAGGAAGCAGGCTCCCTGCTGAGCAGAGAGCCCAGTGCGGGCCTCGATCCCAGGACCCTGAGATCATGACCTGAGCTGAAGGAAGAGGCTTTAACCCACTGAGCCACCCAGGCATCCCCCATGATATTTTTTAATGGAGTTTGGCCTGTGAGTCACCAGTGGGATGCTGTCCTGGCTGCTTCTGTTCACTTCTCTGAACCAAGATCGCTTCATGGTCACAGAGCATGCCAGGTGGGCCTGCAGCTCTAGGCGGGGTGAGCAGGCAGGCTCCATGTGCAGGCAGTGCAGATTTGCAGGGGAGCAGTGTCTGTGGGATCTCCTTTGCCTCTCCCTTCCTGCAGGGGACAGTTTATTTTTATCTGGTGGACTCAGCACTGCGGTGAGAGCGCCACACCCTGAGAGTGGGAGTCCCTACAGCCATCAGCCATTGTGCCTTCAGAGAAGGCCGCGGTGGCTCCAGCTCTCCCAGTTTCCAGGGCTTCGCTAGTTTGCTAAGGGACAGGGTTGGCTGAAATTATTTTTAGAAACACATTTTTAAAAAAATGAACACTGGTAGAGTGAACATTGACTTCTTGCAGCTTTTCTTTTGATCCAAGTATTTTATAGTAATATTATCATAATTACAGCTTGATAAGTAAGGGGCGAAGGGTGCCTGTGAGGGTACACACCCCATAAGACTCCAGAAGGGTCTCAGCCCCAGTTTCTCTCACTGGTAACTTCTTTTCTCTTTCTCTTTTTTTTTATTTTTTTTTTTGCTGGATTTCAGATAACGTTGCCTTCTGGAAGTCCTTCCCTCATCCATGACTCCTACATTTGAAATTGAGATTTCACAAAGTAGTAGATAGATTGTTCAGGCTGAGGAGATGTTCTCTTTTTTAATGCACAGAATTTTTCCTTTTCTGCAGGAAACGATGAGCGACCAAGCCCTGGAGGCTCTTTCAGCGTCCCTGGGCAGCCGGAAGCCAGAGCCTGAGCTTGACCTCAGCTCCATTAAGGAAGTGGACGAGGTACTGACCTTGGAGTTCATATACAGAGCTTGTCAGTCTGCAGGTTATGAAACTAAATGCGGTATGCGTGTTTAGCACTCTCATACAGCTTTTCCTTTTGGAGATTAAAAACCAGCTACTCTTCATTCTGCCTTCCTTTCAGAGTCTGGTTAACACAGATCTTCATTCCTGGGGAGTTAGCAATCAAGAAGGGTCGTTGAGAGTTTGTCTTAGAAACCGTCAGAATTTTAATATGTAAAGTGAATGCCAGTCTCTTCTGCCAGTGCTTCAGTGACAGCTGATAAGCCAAGATAACCTGGAGGCAGGGGCTTGGTGAGGAATGGTCTGCCTGCCCTTGTGGACATGGAAATTTATATTTTCAGAAGGGTGCCAGGTGCTTCTCTTCATAAGGAAAGAGGGAGAATGCTTTCGATGGGATGGGGAGAGCCTTCTTTTTAAAACTATGGAGAAAAATGTAGAAAATCTTGTCTCAAATTAGAATGAAATTAAGCAACAATGATTCTATAACTGGAGTTCCTGTGTGCTTAGAGTGTGATGCCAGGGGATGTTTATCCCACCACACTTGAAGGTCTCAACAAGTCCTCTGAGCCAGAGCAAGTTTATATTTGGTGGAGAAGAGTTCTAACGTTAAATTATAGTTTGTAAAGAGTTTTTCAACTGAGTCACCTGGGATGGAAGAGGAGGGGAAAAAGGGAGTTAGCTGCCTGCGGGCATTGTCAGCAAGGCAGTGGAGCTGGGGACCTTCGGGAGCACCAGCCTATCGGTGCGGGGAGGGGAGCTGGCAGGTGCCGCTGTCACAATGCTGCTGCCTCCGCTGTCACTTCCTGTTCTGAACCACTGAGGAAGGTGAGTCGCAGCGCCTCCCGGCAACTCTCCCTGAGTCTGGGACTGCTCTGGTCCAAAATGGGCCAGTTTTTATCTTCAGCTTTCTTTGAGGGCTTACCGGGCGCAGTGTGGCATGACGAGCTTTATGAAGGCGAACACAAGGGAGCGGGGGAAGCAGTCCTTGTCGTCCAAGACCAAGTAATGTATTGAGAAGAAAGTGATCTTTCGGAAAGACACAGTGGGAGACATATGCTAATTAGAGCAGCCTCCTAGACCAGATGTCACCGGGAGAGGGTGGTCCTGGCCAACCCTGTGGAGGGGTAGGGGTCAGACTAGGTGGAATTGTGCCGTTATGCCCCCAGAGAGCTACAGGGCAGTGAGCCCCTTGCACTTTTCCTTCAGGCTTTTTACACATAATGGGTGGGATTTAGTAAGATGTTAATTTGGGATGGTAAGGTATAAACAGAAATCTGAGGACAGAGTCTTAGAGCAACTAAAATCAGATTGGTAAAAGTAAAAGATGTTCCATAAAAATGACTTCCTAAGCAGTTGGGTTAAGTAGTTTTGGGATTCTTATAAATGCATTAGACTTCCTCTGGAAAACCTCCACAGCAGTCAACTCCTAAAATTTTAACTGAAAAAAATGTTCTTTTTATTCTTTATACTAGTTTCCACTTTCTGTTTTCCACTAGTTTTCCTTTTTAATTATGTACAAAATATTAATAGTTTCTCAAATCTTCCAGTCCTGTGGATTCTTTGGCTGAATGTTTAGTGCCTCATGGTGAAGGTATTACTTTCTGGCTAACCTGATTTTTGATAAGCCTCAGAAAATTGCGTGCCCTATAGGGGTCCACAGCCAGTCCGGTACATTCCACACTAGAGAGGTCTCCTTGGAAAAACCGTGTAATGCTTCAGAAAAGACATGCATGCCTACTTACCATTTTTATATCATAAAAGAAAATAAAGACCTGTAATGATACCTGATTCATCTTCACAGCCAGCCCTTAGCACAGAGGCACGTAGACACAACTGGCATCTGATAGGGTTCTCGCTGTACCTCTCAGGAAGTACATGAAGTGATATCCTCTTTTCTGCCTTACCGAACTGTTCTGTGTTTTATTTCCTCCTCTGCTTTGATAGGCAAAAGCCAAAGAAGAGAAACTAAAGAAGTGTGGTGAAGATGAGGACACCGTCCCATCAGAGTACAGATTAAAACCAGCCACAGTACGTTTTGTTGTTGTTGGTCTGGGTTTAAAGTGAGGATGGTAGACTAACTCCTGTAGTTATATTTATAATTTGTCTTTGAAAAAATATAGACAAATACGTGACAGACAACATTTCAATTCTCATATGTGCTTATATATGGGAAGTTCCTCAGTTTGTTTGTTTATTTATTTATTTTAAAGACTTTATTTATGTGACAGAAACACAGCTAGAGAGGGAACACAAGCAGGGGTAGTGGGAGAGGGAGAAGCAGGCTTCCTGCCGAGTGGGGAGCCCGATGCGGGGCCTGATCCCAGGACTCTGGGATCATGACCTGAGGTCGAAGGCAGACGCTTAATGACTGAGCTACCCAGGTGTCCCAAGTTTCTCAGTTTTAGAAATACTCTGCATTACTAAACCTCATCTCCAGAAAATGAAAACAGAATTGTAGGAATGAGATCTACCTCTTTACTCTGGGTTAGAGAACAGAGACTTTTTTTTTTAATAGTTCAACTCTTTATTCTGTCCCTTGATGAGAAAATTTTTTTCTCTCAAATAGAAGAAATTCACTCAAAAGCAAATCACTCAAATAGAAGAAAAAAAAAATCCCTCTTCTCATATCATTCCTTAAAACTAAGTTAACGGGCCATGAAAACAAAAAGTTCTGTTTTAGTTTAAGTGAATTTTCTATTTTATTTTCAGGATAAAGATGGAAAACCATTATTGCCAGAGCATGAGGAACAATCCAAGGTTAGGAAATGATTCTTCTGCTAATTAAAGAACAAAAGAACTGTAAAGTATACGTTGGGATAATTTTGACAGGATTTCACTATGGAGACTTGGATGCCAACCTAGTATTGAAGAAAGGGGAACTTGTGCTGGTGATCTTGGCTCACATCTCTGATTCCTTTGCATACATTTTAATGATGATTCCCCTCATGAGTGATGACTAGAGTGTTGTGGGTATCTAGGGGACATTCACTGGACATTAGGAGCTGATGTTAGGAGGGCCTCAAATTAGATTGTTGGCCCCTCAGTGCATCCTGACATCAGCACTGTAATGATTCTGTGCTGCCTTCACTTAAGTTGAGATCAAGCCGTATGGTTGCCGTTAAGATAATAATAAGTAGCAACATTTATTAAACCACTTACTACGTGCCAGACGCTGCACCGGATGCCTGTCATGAGTTACCTTGTTGGGTCCTCACTGAATGAAGAGGGCGCTCTTATCGTTCTCATTTTACATGTGAGGAAACAGTGCCAGAGAGGTTATGTGAACAGCCCAAGATTACACAGCCAGAACAGAGCGAAGCCAGGACCCAGAACTCAGGCTGTCCGGCACAGAGGCACGGCTTCTCAGTCACAGTTCCGTTACAGATAGTAGTCAGGTAGTAGTCAAAGTGTCCACATGCTCTCAAGAATGAATGTCATCGGAAGGAAGTAGGAATAGGAGAACTTGCCTGCCCAAATCCCACAGACTCATAGGAAAGGAGTATATGACCTGTTTTCCTCAGCTAGTCAGAAGGAAGTCACTAGGAAATAGTAAAAAAACAATCACCTAAGGAAGAAACTAATACAGATCTTCACTGGAAAGAATAGGCACTTTTATTTGATCAAATCGTTTGGAAATTGAAGGGTCAGGAAAACCTTTGCTTAAAGGAATCATGAACACTTTGTGATACTTGGGTGTCTCGCATTCCTTAGTTGTTGCCTGACATTTAGCTCATGTTGATAAATTAAAAAATATCCCCAATATAAATTTTGGTTTTAGTTTCTAAAGTATGGCCTAATGTATGTTTAACTATGAAAAGCTTGTTTTTAACAAAAAAAGAGTCCCTTCATAATGTAGTGTTTCTTACATTACAGCCCGTGAGTGAATCAGAACTCATTGATGAACTTTCAGAAGATTTTAACCAGCCTAAAAGTAAAGGAAAACGATCTAAGCCATCTGAAAAAACAAAAGTATGTTTCTAAAAATGCACATCTCTAATTCTGTCATTTTTAAAAACAATTCTCTATAATCTTAAAAATGTGAGGCCCAAACAATTTTAGCATGAAGGAGTTGATGGAGACCGATTGTGCCATCTTTTTCATAGGCAGTTTTCTTTTCTTTTCTTTCTTTTTTTTTTAAAGATTTTGTTTATTTACTGGCCAGAGAAAGGGCAGGAGGGGGAGTGAAAGAACAAGCAGGGGGAGCTGCAGGCAGAGAGAGAGGCAGGTTCCCGGATGAACAGGGAGCCAGATGGGATGCGGGGTCTCTGTCCTAGGACCCTGGGATCATGACCTGAGCTGAAGGTAGATGTTTAACCAACTGAGCCACCCAGGCGTCCCTACAGGCAGTTTTCATCTTGACTTTTTCTAGATGTGCTTTCTTTTTCCAAATCAATCCTGACATTCTTATAATGGAAGTCCTATAATCATTCCTTCAGGAAAGCATTCACACCCATTCTTTCCTTTCTGTTCCTCCTTCTGAAACTGACCTAGTTCATGTTGTCATCAGCACTCGGCCCATGGTGGCGGGGGCCTCTGTCAGCAGTCTCTTTTCACTCCCTCTCCTAGGCCCCCAGAGCTAGTGTTTCCCCAGCAAGCGTGTTGGAAGCCACATCATTCCACTGCTCCAGTCCTGAGGAGCTCCCCATGGCCCACAAAGTAAAAGTGTTGTGGCCTCGGCTTCCTTCCGTGGCAAGGTGTATCCTCCCTTTACTAAACTGTGACAATAACTGTTTGCCTGTGTGAGTCCTTGGCTTTTCTCGTGTGGTCCTTCTGTGTGGAATAAGCTTCCCTCCTAATTCATGATCATCTAAAATGTCAGTCGTGCCTTTAAAGTTCTGCCCATATGTAGCCTTTGTCTCCTACTTTTCCCTCGCAAACCTTACCACTCTTCCAAATGTCCCTAAGCAGAACACACCACAGCCTGGAGCTCTGCAGTTCTTTCTGTGCCCCTGAAGATATCCCAAGCAAGGTTTTAGCTGTCTTGGTCTTCACCTCTGACATGTGTACCTAGTTCTAAGTAGATAGGAAGTTCCTTGCAAGAAGATCGAGTATCCTGTTAATGATCATCTATGGAGCACCTTACAAATAGGATAAGCTTTCCTAAGTGTCTGGTTTAAAACCAGTTTGTCTGAAATTGTACTCTTGTGATAAAATAACATAGCACAGTCGTTCTTAGATTTTTGTACCAAGATCACTGAGGGTTTGTTAAAACACAGATTGCTGGGCCCCACCCCCAGAATGTCCATCATAGTTGGGGTGGGGACCCATGAATTTCCATTTGTAATAAGTTCCCTGATTGCTGCTGGTCCGGGGACCATACTTTGAGAACCCCTGGGATAGTATTACTTCCTTCCAACATCCTACAATTGATAGGATGCTCTTAAATATATAAAAATGATGCATTTATAAAAATGCTGCATTATAGAATTGGCATATTATTGTATGTTATATAAAAATAGTATGGATACTAGTAGTTGCTAATTTTATTGAGCTTACAGTGTTCCTACATAGTATGCAAAGCACTGGACATGTTTTATCTCGTTGAAAGCCTCGTGTTGACCCTTGAGATGTAGGTACTGTCCTTGTCCTCATTTTGCAGATGTGGAAACTGAGTCTCAGAGAGGTTAAGTAACCTACCTAAGGTAAGAGGTAAAGCCAAGTTGAAATAATGGTAGAAGAGTTTCAGCGTGCCTGGATTATTCAGTAGTCAGCAGTCCTTCGGCATTTAAGAAAACCATGCTCACAGCCTGTATCATAGGAGAGCATGTTGTTCCTCCATTCTTGTTCAGTCTCACTAACCAGGTATTTCTAGAAACCCTTCATCGGACTTCCTTCTCTCCGCAGGAACCTCAGGCTGCTGCCCCAACTCCAGTGAGCGAGGCCGTGCCTCGGACTTCCATGTGCAGTATACAGTCGGCGCCACCCAAGCCACCCACCTTGGTAAGTGAACCTCCAGATGCGGAGCGATGTCTTGAGAGTGCAGTATTCTTCCCCCACGTGCTTGCTGCTGTGTATTACCAGCAGGCTATTCGGTTGCAGTGAAATAAGCGAGTCTTCAAGAGCTCTAATACCTACTGTTCTCGTGGCTTCTGGGTGTGCGACAAATTCAGGCTTGATTTCAATTTTTAATTCAACTGCTGCAAGTGGTGTTTTCGTTCACCTTCTGAAAGGCTTTCTGCTGCCTCGGCTGTTGTGATTAATCACGCTTTTTCACTTTCCCACCTCCTGCAAGCCTATTTGGAGTTCCACGAACGGCCTCACGTTCTCCTCAGTTGACTCTCCTAGTGTGATAATCCGCACCAGCATCATCAGGACGTCTCCCGCTCCCACCTGGAGGGAGGTTCACTCAGTTCCTTCCCATTTTCTTCTTCACTTGTCTCTCTCATGTCCTTTTATATGACGTATGGTAATCAAGGAGTTGACTCTTTCCTTTGAACTCAGTGGGTTTGGTGTCAGCAGGTAGTGTCGGCCTTAGATACAGCTGGGGCAGCTGTGCTTTCTAACTATAGACTTAGTGAGTCTACAGTCTGAAGAGTTGCTGTAGACACTTGCTGGTATCTTCTTACTAAACTTTCACTTTAGGAGCCCCGTTCTGATCATCTCTCTGTTACAGTTGAGGGAAATGAAGCTTGGCGCTGACCCTGAGCAATCCACTTAACTTGTCAGAGCCTCGGCTCTGCTTAGTTCCTTTAGCATCTCGTGTGGATATGGCCAGATTGCAAGCTTTTTAGTGGTACATTTTGATCTTTCTCGTATGGAGAAAGGGCAGGAGGAATTAGGAAATAGAGAAAGGAGGGAGTGATCACACTGAGAAGCTGGGATACACTGTTTTCCTGGGAAGAATGGTGAGCCAAGGAGGGACAGAGGGTTTGTGGTACTTGGATTTAGTGCATTTAGTTGTTTGAGAAAACGGGGTGAAGAGATTGTGGGACATGTGCCATGGCCTCTTCTTGCCAGGAACATTCTCGCTGCCACGGGAAAATCCCCTCAAAGGCCAGGGTCTCCCTCATGCCTTACACAGGACACAACTTCTCTCTGAGGTCTCTGGGTATGCTCCAGAACTTTGACACTCTGGAAACGAAGCCCCAGGCCACGGTGGTGAAGATGAGGAGAGGAGGAGAGAATGTGGGATGGTGAGACAGTGAGGGAAGTAAGAACAGAGGTGGTGAGTGGAATCAAAAAGATAATAGCCAACATTCCAGAGCAGAACTCTGTGACCTAAACATGCGTCCTCCCTCTCTAATGCCATAGGTGCCTGCCGGGCCTTCGAGGGTACCTTCCTGGCCCATGTGACCCCGACTGCAGGGCATTGAGCCCTGGATGCTTAGTGCACAGAAAGGGGCTGGTTTTTTTTCCATTCTCTGACCATCTTTTCTGGGCATGTGCTCCGTCTGCTCTGGTGACCACGGTCACTGAAATTACCATCACTGCAGGTAGTGGGCATTTCTGGGATTGTGACAGCTGTGGGCGCCAGAATGAATAGCCACGCAGTGTGACAAAGGTCAGAGGACCCAAGAAGGGGCTGGAAGATTTGGGAGCAAAAGGAAACAAAGAGCAGCGGAAGGAGATGAATGCGTACCCTACGTGGTTCTCATTTGTGTTAAGAATAAAGTTTACTGAGGAAATCCAGAAGCCTGCGTTCTACTTGTGAATTTGACAACATGAAATACTATAGCAATTGAAGTTTCAGCCTTTAGTCCTGTTTCCAGACTGCTTCATTCTTAAGAGTGCTGTGTCTCCTAGCTTTCCTACCTCTGTTTGGTTTATTTCTTAAGCCAAGGGGAGCAGGCTTAAATCAAGTAGTAGTTTTGAAAGAGTCTACATCAGAGAGTAAGGAGAAAACCAGAGCTGAAGTGTAAGCTTATGTCTTAGATCAAGCTAGCAATTCCAAGTGCTTGGTTAAGACTTTGATCACTGCACACCTTGCATTTATTTATTTGTTTGTTTAAATTTCTGAAGATTTTATTTATTTGACACAGAGAGAGCACAAGTAGGCAGAGCAGCAGTAAGAGGGAGAGGGAGAAGCAGGCTCTCTGCTGAGCAGGGAGCCCAGTGTAGGGCTCCATCCCAGGACCCTGGGATCATGACCTGAGCCGAAGGCATCCACATAACCGGCAGAGCCACTCAAGTGCCCCGACATCTTGCATTTTAGGTAGAATCCCAAACAGGTTAGATAAATCAAGGATTTTTGTTGTTTCTGGGTATAAAAATCTATGCAGCATCCAACCACTAGAGGGCGATAAACCACCTTTCATGCAGGTTTCATATTCTCTTTAGTGATCTCTTTTGCAGGGCAACTAAGCAGAAAAACTTCTTACTTACACCGAGGGTGGTTAGGCATATAAACAGAAAGACACTTTTACTCTAATATTCAAATTCTGTAGGATTTGTATAGAATTTATAGAACTTTATAGGAATAATCTTTGAGACTAATTCAGAAGCTTTCATACTTAGGAGCAAAAGTAGCAATAAGAAATTTCATTGCTATTTCAACCCGGTATCTATACAATAGAAATAACGGCTTAATGAATAGTGGTTATCCTTGTTATGTGTTATGCATTCTATTTTGTATTTCTCCATTAAAAAAAAAAGATCTGCCCTTGAACTGTTGATTTTATAAACCACTATTGGGTGGATCGTGTCCTGGCGTTTGGAAGAAGTCAGATCAAGTCCATCTTTTAGCCCTAGTCCTACCTTTTAGGCCTTTTGTATTATTTATGTTGTCTTCACCCAGTTTAATTAAAGACATCATGAGGGAGCACAGTCCCTTTTGAACAGTGAGACCCCAGGTAGACGGTTCCCATTGTGGCACTCAGGACAGCTGGTCACAGGCAGTCATGTGAATCGGCATGAATCCACCTTGACCAGTGGAAGCCACGTAAAGAGCGTGAGCTTCTGTGTCTCGGTAGAGGCCCGGCCTGACCCACCTCGAGGATGGGCCAGGCTGATTTCACAGAGCATGGGGAAGAATGCCCTCTCATAGGCCTTTCTGAACTTCCTGTGCCATCTCCAGAATGATCACCATAAAGATCACTTCTTCCTGGCTTTCTGCTTCTCGGAGGATTTCCCATTCTGTTGTCTTGACTTTCAGACCAAGAAACTGGGTTAGATTACATAAGTGGCTTGGTGCCGCTTAATGCTTAACATAGGAGACCTGTCTAGTTTTTAATATTTTTGGTTTCTTAAACCTAGATTCTAAATCAGTTGGTAATTAAATTATTAAAAGATGACATGTACTTCTTATCTAGACTGGAAATAAGGATATGCCCTTCTGAATTGTTTGATGGAGTCTCCTTTAAAAGGAGTGATTAGCCACCTCCTTAGTGTATCCACGAATGTGCTTTTAGAAAGGCATGGTGCCAGACGATGCGCTAGAAGCCTTGGCCGGCAGCCTGGGGAAGAAGGAAGCCGATCCAGAGGATGGAAAGCCCGTGGCGGATAAAGTGAAGGTAATAGCTGCTCCATCACTTCTAGAAAGGGGCTGGCTCTGGAGAATAGTAAAGACCTTCACTCCTCAAGGAAGTTAGTCATCTTGGGGTTTTTTTGTTTGTTTGTTTGTTTTCCGTATTTCCCACAACACATGACCAGCCGGCTTTATCCATTAGGGAACATATGTGTTTGATGCTGTTGATAACCTAAACCCGAGTAAGCGTCAGCGCTCGGCTCTAGCGGCCTACGGAGGGGGTGCTGACATTTCGCCTGTGCTGTGTGCATTCCCTCTGCCCAGGAGTCCTGAGGGAAGTGGCAGCTGCCTCCCCCCCGCCCCAGCATCGCCTTTCAGCCCAGTGGGGGCAGAGGTGGTGGCTCCTGAGGAAGCTGAGGGTCCTGGGGGACTGCTACATGGGGCCTGACAGTGGAGTTGCTTACCTCCGATGGGGCCACGTAGACGTCCGCTTTATGAAGATGCATTAATCATGAAAATGGTGTAATCTTTGTACAGGAGAAAGCCAAAGAAGAGGATCGTGAAAAACTTGGTGAAAAAGAAGAAACAATTCCTCCTGATTATAGATTAGAAGAGGCCAAGGTAAACACCCTGGGGTATTTTTCTATTTTATTTCCGTTAATACTGAAGCAGGGACATGGAAACCGGCCGGGAATATAAAGAGCTTGTTTTTAATGTTGGAGATGCCACAGAATTTGCTAATATTGTGTTAGCCAGCAGGTGTGAAGCAAAAATATTCCTCAGTGACCTTTCATTCCTCCCTGAACTGCAAAAAATCTAATGTCTAAGCTGCCTGATTTTTTCTCATTTAATAACACGGTTTGTTACAATATCAGAAACAAAGAAAAACTTAGAAAACCTTTATGTAACTAGGAAAACTAAAGTGAGGAATAATTATTTTCTGGGAAGAAAAATTTGCAACTCTTAGATATACATTGAAAAAGTAAAGAAGCCTGTTTGACATTATAAATAGGATAATTATTTGGTTTCTTTCACTTTGAAAATACAGATCACAGGGAACAAGTGACAGAGTGGAGAGACCCGGTTCTGTATTCATAGTTGAAGTGCAGTCACTTGATCAGGGACATGCGTGTGGACAGAACACATGTCTGTCATCTTCATAAGATGCTGCTACTCATGAGCATATTCAACTAAATGTATATATATTTATATTGCATTTATGTACAACTATACATATATGTACCCTTGCACTGAGTTATATTTGTTTATGTGGATAAATGGGATTTGCCATTCATTTACAGATTTTCCTTTACTAGGGCACCTAGGTGGCTCAGTGGGTTAAAGCCTCTGCCTTTGGCTCAGGTCATGATCTCAGGGTCCTAGGATCGAGGCCTGCGTCGGGCTCTCTGCTTGGAGGGGAGCCTGCTTCCTCCTCTCTCTCTGCCTGCCCCTCTGCCTACCTGTGATATCTCTCTGTCAAATAAATAAAATCTTTAAAAAAAATTTCTTTTACTAAAAAACTTCAGATGTTTTCATGACTTTGTCCTGTTTCTCTGAAGTGGCGCTTAGAGTCATCTCAGGCTCGGCATCTCTGAGCCATAAAGATGTGTTCAGATGACAGGCAAGAATTTTGTCTCTCCCAGTTTCTGTAACTTACCCAGGGCATACTACAAGGCATCACACACAATGAGTGCATAGTAGTTGAAGGTATTGCCCCCAAATTAACCAGTTTCCAGGCAACTTTAGCAATGCCCATCCCCCAAGCAGGGCAAGGGTGCCTCCCTGTGTTCCCGGCATGTCCTGCAAGTGCCCTGACCCAGTACCTCGTGTGACAGTACTTGAGCTACGCACCTGTTTTGCTGCTGCCCTGGTGTGTGGGCTTCTGAGGTCACAAGCCGTGCAGCTTGTCCTGTAGTCCCCTTGCCCAGGCGATAGCTGATACATGTAAGCTTTGGTCCACGTGAACTAATTAGAACATAGTCCCTGGTGAAAGAATCTTTTCCCTGAAATGATGAATCCAATTTATAATGCACAGTGTCAGGTATAACCTGTAGACGCCTTACAATGTTTACAGGGGCTCGAACTTGGGATAAATCCCCCCGGGTAAATCAGGGGTAATGAATCTATGCCATGTTTTTCTCTCCCAAATAGGATAAAGATGGAAAACCACTTCTGACAAAAACGCTCAAGGAATCCCTTCCGGTAAGCAAAGCCAGTTTTCTCTAAGCGTATCTTTCTTACTTGGGCCTGACATCCTTTGTAGAGGAAACAGATGAGGGGGTATGTGTTGATACATCTCCTGGTTCTTACAGCCTATGAGTGAAGACTTCCTTCTGGATGCTTTGTCTAAGGACTTCGCTGGTTCCCCAAACTCCGCACCTCTTGTAAGTCAAACTCCTGGTTTTATTTCCTTACTTGTAGGGTGGCAGAAATAAATGGAAACTAGTGACTTAGAATCTGACCTTGGATCTGAGGAAACAGTCACAAAATTAAGGGCCTGCAGCCCATTGTGGCCATGAGACAGGTGTTCTCTCATGAAATAGTGTTCCTGCACAGTGGATATTTGCAACAATGTAACTAATTGAACCAATGAGCATGTATTCTTTATCAAGTATACTTAGGAAAAGAGAGTTTAAAACTGAATTTGCCCAAAAGTACATCGTAAATAACCTTACCTGTTGCTATTTCTACAATTTATCATCTTCCATAATTACCTCCTAGGAAAACTTAGCTCTATGTAGACAGATAGTTTCTCAAAGGAAATTTTGTTACTAGAAATTTTAGGAAATGTTGGTAATGGTAAGCAGGTTGTTCTACTATAGAATTTTTAGAGCTTATTTATATGCAAACATATTGTAACTCTGTTGGAGTGCCCAAACTTGTATAATTCCAGACCTTTTTTGGTGGGATCTGGGTTATCTATTTACAAGGTTCTTATGTGGACGATATATCAGTCGAGAAACAGAATGAGTAGCAACTAGAAGAAATAATGATTCCTTGGAGTTGCTCATTTTTGGACTTCATAAATCCTTCAAAGAAGGGATTACTAACTAGTGCATGCTCCTCACTGGACTCCTATGAAGGCACTGTGCCCAGGCAGTACAAGTCACCCCATACCATGACCTTCCCCTCTTCTTCCTCCATACAAACGATTATAGTACAGAGAGGCTCCCGAGTCCTGATTTAGGGGAGAATATAAAGTGAGAAGTATCCCAGGAATGTGGAATCATTGTTACAGTGATGCAAAACAACAAATTAGGGGGAGCCAATGCCTTAATTCCCTCCCTCATACTGTCTGTATTAGTATTATAATAGTTAGGGTTTACGTTTTAGAAGTTCAAAGAAAATATAACGGTGAATTTCTGCCCATCCAAGATGTATAGCAGTGAAACGACTACAGATAAAATAACCATTTTTTAAAAATCATAATCGTGGAAAATTATAGTAGAGGTAAAGTAAAAATAACCTATTACCCAATTACAGTAAGTTAAAAGGTCAAAGTAGAACATTATTTCGGGAAAGCCCCAAGAACAGTGGAGGAAAAGTATCATAATCTGACTCAGAATTAATGTTCAAATATAAGGGAGTGTTTGCTGTGCATTCCATGTTCTTTGATTACAATAAAATATTCTGTTTAAAAGAAGAACTTTAGGGACTCCGGAGTGGCTCAGCCCAATAAGCCTCTGCCTTCTGCTCAGGTTCTGAGCCCAGGGTCCTGGGATCCAGCCCCATGTTGGGCACCCTGCTCAGCTGGGAGTCCGCTTCTCCCTCCCCCTCCGCTGCTCCCTGCTTGTGCTCTCTCACTCTCTCTCAAATAAAATTTTTTAAAAAATAAATAAAAAGAGAAAGTTAAAAACATTCTACTGCTGTCACTGAAATCAAGAAGTAAGTTCTGAAGAGACTATTTTTAAAAATCAAGTATAAGATGTTTGCAAATCAAAATCTTTGTATTCATGAGATACATTATCATAAATACCTTCATCAGTAATGGAGGAAAAGAGAAATCTGATTAACCCAATGTCTATTGGATTTTGAATTTCAAATTTTTAAGCTATTATATAGCTATTTTTATAAATAAGTTATTATTTTATATAAGATACCAGAGAGGAAAAGAGAAAAAAAAGAGAAAAAAAGTCTTAAAGATAAAATGTGATTTGATTTTAAAATGAGAACATAAATGAGTGTAAGAACCAACAGCTGGTTATTAACACTTTATAAAATATTGGCAGAAATAATCTTATGAAAAAACTTGTAATTTTCAAAAGATTTTATTTATTATTTGGGGGGGAGGGGTGGCTGGCAGAGGGAGAACCGGCTCCCCGCTGAGCAAGGAGCCCTATGGGGCACTCAGTCTCAGGACCCTGGGATCATGACCTGAGCCGAAGGCAGATGCTTGACTGATTGAGCCACCCAGGTGTTTCCCAAACTGAATTTTAAAATGAGATCTCAGTAGTATAAGATAGCAACTAAATTATTGAAAACAACTATGTGCAATACTTTTTTAAACAAAATATAAAACAACTCATAACACGTAAGCAAAAGAAAAACTGAAAAGATTAGAATTGTTTTCAAACTTTGCATCCAAGAGAAGTTTAAAATGTTCAACACCAGAATAGTCCCATGTGACATAAATATGTTCTCAAAAATATGGCCTACATAGTTGCTTCTACAATTATGGTATTAATCTTAAAACTCCATTAATATGGCGTTGTTTTTATTTATTTATTTATTTATTTATTTATTTATTTATTTATTTATTTAAGATTTTATTTATTTGACAGAGAGAAACACAGCCAGAGAGGGAACACAAGCAGGGGGAGTGAGAGAGGGAGAAGCAGGCTTCCTGCCGAGCAGGGAGCCTGATGTGGGACTCGATCCCGGGTCTCCGGGATCATGACCTGAGCCAAAGGCAGTTGCTTAACCAACTGAGCTACCCAGGCGCCCCTAATATGGCGTTGTTAACTAAAGTCACTTAAATTTGTAGATGTATCATTTTTAATAAGCAGAATATAGAATTATTAAATTAATTATTTACCACTGTCAGAAAGTCAAGATTTATTTAATAACTGGGAAATCCATATAGCATAGTAGTGTATCAGTAATAATCGGGTCCATATAAAAGAAGCATTTCAAATTTCACATGCATTCATATTTTAAAAAAAACTTTAAAAAGTAGCTAATCCCTTAATGTATTGAGTACTCAACTTCAAGAATCAAATATTCAGAACTAAGCTGATTATTAACACTTTATAAAATATTGGCAGAAATAATCTTACAAAAAAAAACTTGTAATTTTAAAATCAGTGAAGTTGATTTTATTGTCATTTCTGCTTAATGGTGTATAAAGAATCAATAACAACAAAAAGAAATAACAAGTATGAAAAAGGAACATTTGTGCATTTGCCAGTATCCCTAGTTATAGATAACCCATTTGTAGATAGCATTGTGCATGCTGTGTACATCAGTAACAGATTGGAAAATACTGTAAGACGTCAGACATTAAAGAAGAGAGCAGTAGATGAACAGAAAAATGAGAGCATGAAGAAATTAAAACATCTACGATAGTTTGACTCCATGTCTTGAAAGAATCATGACAAATCTTTACAGTCATTTTATAAGTGAATTTTTTAACTTAAAATCACACTTTCTATAACTCAATAAAATTATTCTAAAATATGTTCAAAAAGCTAAAGCAAATACATAAAAAAAGGAAAATACCGGATCTGATTTCAATGATAATGGTAAATTTAATTCTAATTCAGAATGCAGAGCTATGAACATAAAAGATTTAGTATCTTTTTTTGAAGGAGAATAAATCCCTATTTCAGAAAGAGTCTGGAATAATATACTATTTAACATTAAGAAAAAATAATAACACTGGAACCATACAACATATACCTGGTTAAATCAAGACTAGGACATCATTATATACCTTGTATCAGAATTTAAAATATGTAACAAATATCTAATTGAGGCAAGGGAGGCGGCAGAAAGCATTTCTAGCACCTCTGGAGAGGCAGGGCAGACTGACAAGGTAGAGCCAGCACCTTAAAAAGAACACTGGAACTTACACAGAGCAACTAATTATAAAGAAGAAAGCTGAAAAACCAGATAACTTTTGTACACCAGAAAATGAGTAAACAGACCATGCGACTCTAAGTCATTAGATTTTTGAACATTTAGAATAATAAATACCAATAGGAATTAGGAGATGGTGTAAACTCCCAACTGTGGAGGAGGAAGTAGAATCAAAATTGCTTTGAAGATTTATGTTATTTTGCATCCACTTGGATGAAGAGAATACATAGTAATAAAGCTGTATTAAAAATTGTATTTAAGGGAGCGCCTGGGTGGCTCAGTTGGTTAAGCGACTGCCTTCGGCTCAGGTCATGGTCCCGGAGACCCGAGATCGAGCCCCATATCGGGCTCCCTGCTCGGCAGGAAGCCTGCTTCTCCCTCTCATTCCCCCGGCTTGTGTTCCCTCTCTGGCTGTGTTTCTCTCTGTCAAATAAATAAAATCTTAAAAAAAAAAAAAAAATTGTATTTAAGGCTGGCTCAGCCTGGCTGGCTCAGTCAGTGGAACCTGTGACTCTCGATCTTGGGGTTGTGAGTTCAGGCCCCATGCTGGGTATAGAGATTCCTTAAAATCTTTAAAAAACAAAACAAAACAAAACAAAAACGTATTCAGGGATGCCTGGGTGGCTCAGTTGGTCAAACATCTGCCTTGAGCTCAAGTCATGAGCCCGCGGTCCTGGGATGGAGTCCCGTATTGGGCTCCTTGCTCCGCAGAGAGCCTACTTATCCCTCTGCCTGCTGCTCCCCCTCTCGCTCTCTCCCTCTCACCCCCCCATCTCTCTGACAAAATCTTTTTTAAAAAGTGTATTAAGTGATGGCATTGCAGGCATAGTGCTGTATATAGTATGTTATGTATATATGAAGTATAGTGTATGTGTGTGTGTTTTTTTTACAAAGAAATTTGAAGACGCGAACCTTTCTGCTGCCATCTCTGAAGTGGTTTCTCAAACCCCAGCCCCCACCACGCACTCTGCTGGCCCACCCTCTAAGACTGAGGTAAGCAGCTTCTTAGAAATGGGTTTTTACAGTAACAAGAAGAAGAAAGAAAACAGGGCCCTTGCCTTAGAGTAGAGGAAAATACACAAAATCCTTAGGAAGATCATGCTCCTTCTGGTTTAGAAGAGAGAAGCCTGGCAGTTTGGGGACATGGCAGAATATCTGAAGTAATTAAATGAAACAGTGTGGATGAAGTATTTAACACATAATCTAGGAGCTTACTATTACTGTTTCTTTATTAGAATGGAAAGAGCTGGAGTGTGCATTGTGTATATATTTGAATTATTAGATTTGACAAATTCTTTAGCTTTCCTGATTTTCTCCTCTATATTTTTCCTGACACACACTATGAATATTGCCCATTACTGTACCTCATGTTTGTTTTATGGAAATGCTCAGTGTTTGAGCTCCTTCTCCCCAGAATTCAAATATGTCATGTTAGAGCAGTTTTCCTCCCATTCATACCAGGAAAACTTTGTCATTTTCATGGCAGCAATACAAGAACCTCAGCATCAATACTGTTTTAATTATTTACACGTCCTGAGGCAATTCTGTGGGACCAAAGCTTTTCCAGACTTCCTTGATTAATTTTCTGTGCAGTACCAAATTATACATTATCGAGGCGAGGAGACCACACCACATCAAAGAGATTGCCCTAAACCAGATCCCCATCTCCTTCGGATGAGAACAAGTGCCTCATTTGCTCGATGGAGATGAAGTAGCTTTAGCAAAGTCAGCTATGCTTCCTTTCCTTTTGATGTAGCATCAAAGCCTACTTAGTGCTGTAGTCAGAGATTCTGAACAAATTTTCCTCCTGTTGGGTCAGCCTCAGGATCATCTGAAAATAACCAGAGGCCCAAATGACAAAGCCCAGACTCAGCTGTGGGCAGCTCCACTATGATCAGCCCTAATCCTGGGCTCCAGCGAAGCACTTAAGACCAGGAATATGGCGTGTGTGTGTGTGTGCGCACACGCATGCATCCCCACAGTGATGGAAGTACCCGTGCACAGAAAGGAAGAAGCATTTTACCCTTGTGTTTACCCTTCAGTCCTCTAGACTCCCATGAGGGCTCTGCACTGGCTGAGGGAGGGGGGGAAAGGCCAGCAATCCACAGCCTCTGTGCCCCTCACCAGTATGTTTTAGGATGACTCCTTTCCCATCCCGTTTCCCATCAGAAGGTCTAGTTTCAGGTAATATTTTGAAAGAAGACATTACTCCAACTCTTTGTAAGTCTTGACTGAAATGAATACACGCGGGAATCAGAAAATAAGCTATCATAATTCGTGTTTTCCTTCCTGGGACATCAAACTGTCACCAGGAGTTTTGCATACACTGAACACATAGGAAGGCAGATTTTCCCAACAAATCAGGCCAGGAACTCCCTCCCCCCCCCCCACTTTATTTTTTGGAGGGGCCTTTTTTTTCTTTTAGAGAAGAGAGAGGCATCTGGGGGTGGGTCGGGGTAGACGGGCCCATGGAAGAGTAGACAGGGAAAGATAAGGAGAAGGAGCACCAGCCGGGGGCCTGCCTCCCAGGTGAGAAGCTCATTGAGTTCGTGGAACTCTTAGTGGCCAGGTCAGGGCTGCATTCCAAGAGGACCTGATTAGGCTAACCAGTGACTAATTAAGATGGACTTTTTAACAGCATGACAACAAAGAACTGGACGATGCCTTGGACCAACTTTCTGACAGCCTAGGACAAAGGCAGCCTGATCCTGATGAGAACAAACCAATGGAGGATAAGGTCAAGGTAAAAAAAAAATATATATATATATAAGTGAAATTTAAGGTTTTTGGAGCATAGGATATTTTATGCACATGAAAGAAAGGGAGGGGAAAAAAGCACTTCTGACTTTGGAGTTTTAGTGAACAGTTGGATAACGTAAGTCTCATTTTTTCCTTCTCTATACTCTGTTGAATTTTTTTTGCCTCAGGGAGGACTATGCTAGGGCATGCACTTAGAGACCAAACTTCCTTATGATGGAAAAGTATAGCTCAGCTTCGCTTACATTCTCTTCCTACATTTACTTGTCTCGGTTTTATCTGGTAATAAGCACTATCACATGTAAGACCCATAAATACTGCATTTTTTTTAGAGTGACATATTCTGTGTCTATAGGGGCATAGTTCCCCTATTTGTCAGAGCTTTCCCTAGGAAAGTAGAGTCATAACTCTGTGTGCAAACCCCTAAGTGAAGCCATGGGCCAGGAGTAGGCACTGAGCAGAGGCGTGTCTGCAGGGGACACCCTGGTGGCTCTACATGCCTTCCAGCACATCAGTAAGTGCTCATTCATGCTAACAGCAGCCAGTAAGTACTACATCGTCCATTTAGCCTGGATCTAGGAACCAAGTGACCAGCCCGATCCAGGTCCCAGGGCATTTCAAAGGGTTCTTAGATCTTCATTCTGTTATAGGTCCATGGATATGAATTTGACCTGTGTTTGAAAAATGAAATAATGATGCAGAAAAATAAAGCCTGTCCCCCCGCAGCTCCACCCTGGGGGGTGGGGTGTGGAGTGTTTGTCACCGAATCTGTGACAGATGTGCCCCCACAAGGGGAGGACAGAGGGAGGTGTAGCCGCTGCTTCCCACGGCAGGTGCTTTCTCCCTCGAATCCCCCCCCCCCCCCCCCAGCTCAAGCATTCAGCACACGGAGCACACTCACCCAGGTTGACTGTGCTGGCTGGTCCTCCAGCGTTGCTCTGAAACATCAAAGTGATAAATAGTTCCTCTCTAAATATCAAAGTACAGTGACTTGTTCTTTTTATTTAAAAAGTGAAACTCACATAAAGACTGAAGGTAATTTATACCCTTGGGTTTTCTCTTTCCGTGGTTTCTGAGGATAAATATTTCATCAGTTATCTTAAAGTGTAGGTGGAAATCCGCAGTCATTGTCTGTTAAAGTTCCCTGTTTTCTTGTTACTTTGCCTCGGGAAAGTAGGATAAATGCTGAGCGCTGCATTTTAGAACCTAAGTGAGGGAGCAAATACTCTGTTTTGTGTTTACAGGAAAGAGCTAAAGCTGAACACAGAGACAAGCTGGGAGAAAGAGATGACACCATCCCCCCTGAATATAGACACCTCTTAGATAATGATGAGGAGGTAAATGAAGGCCAGTGTTGAGGTTGGATGTTGGATATATAGCACGATATATGCATGTATGTATATATGACACTCTTTCGTACATTCAGATTTCCCTTGCAAGCAACAAGAGGTGCACGCAAAAGCATAAAAATGTCACATGAAGAGCGCTTTTAATTCGTCTCCTGAGCAGCTCGTCTAAGATTCTGCTAAATATTTATTCGTTGAACGTTTGCTACCCTGGGCACTGTGGCATACAGAGTTGAATAGTGTTCACTCACTCACTGGTGCTTAAGATCCAGGGCATGTGCATGGATGAATTCTCTTTGTAAGAAAAGGCTATAAAAAATAATGGTAGCTGTAATCTGCCTGCAGCAGACAAAGGAACTGGTACTGGACTAATAGGGCAAATAAATAAGGCCTCTCTGCAACTGGGGGTCTCCAGTTAGTCCTCGATGCCACTAGCAGCACTGTTCTGACTAAAGACAGGTAAAACCAGAGTCCCCGTCCCATGTCGTCCTACTAGATCTGAATATACTTGGTCAGGTCTCCAAATGCAGCCAGTTTTACTCAGATCTGCCAGGCCTGAGCCCTTTTGCAAGTCAATGAGATGATAAATAACGCTTTCTGGGCCTGTCGAGAGAGATACAAGGAAGCCTCAGTTAGAGCCTTCCCATTCTGTACCGACGTGTGGTGGGGTTGAGGACTCCCATTCTTGAAGTGTTTTCTTCAATGTCTCTTGGAGAAATCAGTTCTCCTGGCTTGCATTCAGTATTCCTGAAGGTAGCAATTCTGCATCCCGCTGGGAGCCTCCCTGCTTTGGTAGTGCTATCTGACCCTGCTTGTATGCCCTAGGAAACGTATTGTGTGATGCCACGTATTGCCTCAGTAGATGGGTCAAGTCCCCACGGAGTTATACTTGTGATCCTGGGAAAAAAGCTGTACGCCTTTCCTGCCCCTCAGATCCTTCCACAGTATAATAAGCTTTTAAAAATAAGACAGAAAAACATGAGTTACTTCTTGCAATACTGCAGGTCGAATTTTTAACATGATGGCGGGAAGTTCCTAAATAATGGTTTCCTTCACTTCCACGACCAGACTCTTAAGATCTCTGTCCGTTGCATATCAGACGAGGCATTAGACCAGAAAGTCTACAATTACTGACTACACCTAGGGAAACCCTTATAAAGATCTGTGTTTAACCAGTGACCTCCCTGTCTTTAAGGGCAAACCAGCAAAGTCACCTGCAAAGAAACCCAAGGACTCAAAGGTAAATACCACAGCAGCCATGTTCCTAAAACAAAGGTTTTTCTTTTTTTCCATTCTAACTGAAATCTGGAATTTATTGAATGCCTGCCCCGTGGTTGGTATGAGCAAAGATGAGTGGGTGTATGTGATTTCTTTTAGTCCTCATAAGAACATGTTTAGACAGACTCATTTTTTCAGATTGAACAACTGAGGCTCAGAATATGAAGCCGACTTTTAAAAGAGAAGAAAGTAAAGCTGTAAGGATTTTCTTGTTTTAATTTAGGAAAAGAATGTCAGCAAGGCTTCCTCTTTCTTTTAATACCTTACTTTCAGTGATGTGGCAAAGTGTCCTATATGGTATTTTTGCCTTGTGCTGCTTCACCGGTTATTCAGTGGCTATTTTTGTTACTGCCTCAGAAACCTGAAGCTGAAAAAGACCCCATCGATACCCTGTCAGGCGATTTTGACAGCTGTCCTGCACCCACAGAAGCCTCAAAGAACACAGCCGAGGTACACTACTGCTTCTTACAGACTTTGTGTGTCTACAAACAGCCATAGGCTACAGAATGAATTCAGTCATGCCCTGGAGAACTTGAAAAAAGCCATAATTATACTATGCTGCCAGCATTATTGGTCATATTTATCTTTTTCCATATGTATATGTTTTATGCCATTTTATATATATGATACATTATATATTTATATGTAATGTAACATTACAAATAAACTACATATTTATAAATATAAATGTTAAAAATATATATTTATGACTCATACATATGATACGTTATTTCAGGTAATATATATATACATTCAAGCCCGTATCTAACACATTACCTATGACTTAAATGTTTCTCATGTCACTGTATCATCTCCATAGCCATCACGTTTGATGGCCACACTCTTGGTGTTGGGCAATAATGCTTTGTCTCTGCTCATTTAAGAAGAGAGCAGCTCCCACCTGCACCGCACCTTCTTCCCCTTTCTGCGGTGCCCAGCTGGCTGATTCCGCGGTCCCTCCCTCAGGGCCCAGGTCAAGCATCAGCTCCTTCAGGAACACTTCTCTTCCTGCTTCTCCCTGCCCACGCCCAGGTGAAGGGCTCCCCCACGCTCTGGGCTACATTTGGCCTGCATATTATGCCCGGGAGCTGTGGTCAGCATTAGCAGAATTCCTGGGACAGAGCCAGTGCTCAAACATGTGGTTAAAGGTGAATGAAAAAAAATGTGTGTGGCCTTTTACCTATAACTACAGCCTTACAGAAATCAAATATAAAGACAAGTGAATTGAGTGCCCTTGACGGCCATTTTTGGAAGAATTAGTAGTGCAGATCAGTTTACTCTTGTTTTGCTCTTACTAAACACCGCTCCCCATTACTAAATTGGTAGTCCTCCCCCTCTTGGGTGATTTAATTTCTAAACTACATCCGCATCCTATTTCTCACGCCTGGATAGATAATGCCTTTTTGGTGAACGGGACTATATTTTTATGTAAGACTTGCTTCCAGCTCTCTGTGATGATTTCTGTTGTTAAGTTTGTTTTCTGTAACACGGAAAATGAGTATCCCATTCTTGTTCTCTTGCCTTATAAAAACTAGTACCAACAGAACCGAGCTCTGTTTTGATAAGCAAAATTCCTCATGGAAATTGGCAGAACATCAGTGTGGCCCACATTTTCCTCTGTATTTTTAATCCTTCTTACTTTCTACTTGAAACACTTCTGTGGATATTGAAAGTTTTGAAAGTTTTCCGTTATTTAATTATACTCGGGCTGATGATAACAGTGGCCTCCTTACATTTCCTTTGCTTCAGGACAGAGTCAAGAGAACTGCTCCCAGCGCCAAAGCATCCAAGAATGGAGGTAAAGCAAAGGATTCTGCCAAGGTAAACAGTCCTGAATATTACTACAAAGTAGCAGTTATATGGAGTGGTATTTATCCTTTTAACCATTTTGTTTCTAACTGGAATCTATTCAGAATAGACTTAGAGAGTTAGAAAAGTATATGGTCCTTTAGAAACCTAAATGATCATTAACACAATCCAAGTTCCTTGCATTTCCCCACTTCATCACACAAAGTATGACAGTTCACAGTGCCTGCCGAGCTGTGATAACCCGGAATCAATGTAGGCCCTCTCCCTGCCCCCAGTCCCACTTTCCTCAAACTCCCTTCCGGTTACAGCCTCCCACTTTGTGCAGCTAGCTTTGCCTTCAACTTCACAGAAAACTGAGGCCACCCTGCACAAAATCCTGCTGGAAGCAGGTAGGAGATAGGAACACAGATTTAACATAAACCCAAGCCAGGTACCATGACCTATCATCAAAAGTTAAGTCAAACCCACAGCTTCTTTCTGGGAAGCAAAGGATTTGAAGCCCTTTTCGACCCTGACAGATCAAGGCACACTCTCAAATACTAGGAGCCACCAAAAATAAAACTGTCCAAGCAGCCTATCACAAAGGTTTGAGAGACAAACCAAGAGCTTGGGCAGGGTTGAATAGTAAGGCTCATTTCCTGCCTCAGGACACTCCTTCAGGGCCACAAGAGTGTCTGATTTAAGGTATCGAAATGGATGCAGAGTCAAGGAAAATGAAGTAGTGGAGAACAGGCTCCAATCAAAGAAAAGATCAAACCTCAGGGGGAAAACAGACAAAAAACAAAACAGAATGGCCCTACGTCATTTACCTGATGAAGAGATCAACATAATAGTTAAGAAGATGTTCAGCAGGGGCAGTGGGTGGGTCAGTCAGTTAAACGTTGGGTTCTTAATTTGGCTCAGGTCCTGAGATCAAGATCCACCTTGGGCTCCATGCCCAGTAGAATCTGCTTGGAGAGGAATGGATGAACACAGTGAAAACTTCAACAAGAGATGGGAACAATGACAGAGTACCAAACAGAAGTCACAGAACTAAAGAATACAGTAACTGAACTGAAAAACTGAACAGTCTAGAAGCATAAAGGATTAGTAAACAAAGACATAGCAGAACTCACCCAATCAGAGCAATACAAAGAAAAAAGAATGGGGAAAGAAAATAAAGGTAGGTTATGGGATTTACAGGACAACATCAAGTAGACAAACATTAATATTATTTAATAACTGATCTCTTGTCAGCATCTAGACTGAGTGGGTCCCAGAAGGAGAAGAAATAAAGGGGCAGAAAACTTATTTGAAGAAATACTGGCTGAACCCTTCCCTAACCTGCAGAAGGAAACAGACATCCACAGGAACCCCCCAAAAAATGAATCTAAAGACACCCAGACCAAATAACATTGTAATTGAAAAATCACAAATTAAAATCAAGGAGAAAATCTGCAACACAGCAAAAGAAAAATCAGCTGTCTCTATCAGCAGATTGTCAGCAGAAATTTTGCAGGCCAGGGCAGGTGGCAGAATCTGTTCACAGTGTTGTTATTAAAAGAAACAAAAGAAACAACTTTCAGTTAAGAATCTACTACGTAGCAAAGTTGTCATTCAGAACTGAAGGGGAGCAAAAGTTTTCCAAACAAGGAAAAGCTAAGAGTTCATCAGCACTAAACCAGCCTTATAAGCCATTGTTAAAGGGACTTCTTGGAAGCTGAAAAGGGTGCTGCTCATTAGTAACAGGAAAACTTACAAAGGAGCAAATCTCACTGTAAAGGTAAATATATGGTAAAATTTAGAATAAGGTGAAGGTGTAAATCAGTTATATCCAAAGCCAGTATGAAGGTTCAAAGACAAAACTAGTAAAAATTGACTATAGTAATCCATTAAGAGGAGATACACAAGATAATAATATGTAAAATGGATGTCAAAAAAACATGGAGGAGTAAAAATATACAACTTTAGAGTATAAACTTGTTAGCAACTTTAAATAGACTTTTTACATTATCATACGTAAGCTTTATAAATCAATAGTAAATGCCCAAAAATAGCAAAATCAATAGTAAAGGAATAGAGAGAAAAGGCAAAGAGGATCTACAAAACAGCCACAAAACAATTAACAAAATGGCAGTGAGTGAATAATGACCAGTTACACACCAACATAATGGACCATTGGGAAGAGAGAAACCTACATCCCACTGAGACTGAAATCAGGATGAAATACTCAGTAATTACTACGAAGATTAAAGCAGTTATCAAAAGTCTCCCAAATGTTCAGGACAAGACAGCTTCACTGAGATAATTCTACCAAGTATTCAAAGAATAATTAATACCAGTCCTTCTTAAACTCTTCCCAAAAATATGGAAGGGAAGAACACCTCCAAAGTCATTTACAGGGCCAGCATTACCTTGAAAACAAAACCAGAGCAGGACATAAGAAAACCACAAGCCAATATCGCTGATGAACAAAGATTTTAAAGCTATCCTCAAAATACTATCAAGTGGATCATCTCCCATTATCAAATGGGTTTTTTTTCAAGGCATGTAAGGCTGGTTCACCAACCTCGAATTATTCAATGTGCTATACCACATTAATAAAAGAAATCCTGTCATTTCAACAGAAGCAGAAAAAGCATTGGATAAATTTCAGCTTTCACTTAGGAAACTCTCAGCAGAGTTGGTGTATAGAGAACATAACATAACAAAAGCCGTATGTGACAGACCCAAAGCCGAAAACTTTTAAAATTAGGAAAACAAAAATGCACACTTACCAGTTTTATTCAGCATTCTATTAAAAGTCCTGTTCAAAGCACTGAGGCAAGAAAAAAGGCAACCACATTGGAAAGGAAGAAGTCAAACTGTCACTATTTTCAGATGATAGTATATATAAAAAAACATCAAAGACTTACCTCCAAAGATTGTTGAATTTAGTAAAGTTGCAGGATACAAAATTGAAACACAATAATCTCTTGCAATTCTATATGTTAATAAAATTATGGAAATAATCCCACTTATAATTATATCAAAAATAAAATATCTAGAAATAAGCTTAACAAGGGAGCTCAAAGAACTATGCCTTAAGAACTATAAGACACTGATGAAAAAAAATTGAAAAAAGCACAACTAAATATAAGTAATGTCTATACTTATGGATTGGAAGATTTAATATTACTAAAATGTCCATACTACCCCAAGCAATATACAGATTCAGTTCATTCCCCATCAATATTGCAGTGGCTTTTTTTTTTTCAGAAATATTTTAAAAATCCTAAAATTTGTGTCCAACTACAAAACACCCTGAATAGCCAGTCTTAAGAATAACTAAGCCAGAGGCATCACACTCCCCATTTTGAACTACATTACAAAACTATAATGACCACAACAGTAATCATATTGGCATGAAAACATACACACAGGACAACCGAACAGAGTAGAGAGCCCAGAAATAAGGCCACACATATACGATCATTGTACAACAAAGGAGTCAAATATACAGTGGGAAGAGGGAAAGGCTTTGCAGTAGTGTTGGGAAAACTAGACCCTTTTCTTAAGCCATATATAAAAATAAGCTTGAAATGTTATTAAAGACTTGTATTTAAGACCTGAAACCGTAAAACTTCTAGAAGAAAACATAGGTGGTAAGCTCCTTGTCGTTAGTCTTAGCAGGGATTTCATGGACTTGATAACAAAAGGGACTAGATCAGACTAAAAAACTTCTACACAGCAAAGAAAACCATCAACAAAGTGAAAAAATGACAGACCCAATGGGGAAAAATATTTGTAAATCCTACATTTGATAAGGGCTTAATATGGAGAATGTATAAAAAACTTAATGGCAGAAAGCAAGCACCATTATTTTTTAAATGGACACAATAATTTCCCAAGACACACAAATGGCCAACAGGCCCATGCACATGTGCTCATCACCACTGATCGTCAAGGAAATGCAAATCAAAATCACGATGAGGGTATCACTTCACACCTGTTAGAATACATACCTATTATCAAAAAGAAGCAACTGTTGGAGAGGATGTGGAGTAAAAGAAACCTCATACGCTGTTGATGGGAATGTAAATTGGTTCAGCCACTAAGGAAGGAAGGAATCCACTAGCCACTATGGAGGATTTTCAAAAAATTAAGAATAGAAACACCCTATGATCCAGCAGTTCTTCCTTTGGGTATTTATCCCAAGAAAAGGAAAACTTAGGAAAATATATGCAACCCTCTGTTCATGGCAGTATTAATTACAGTAGCCTAGAAATGGGTTGTGTCAGCAGTGGCTGTATGGAGCAAGTAGGCGTGCTGTGTATTTATACAGCAGGATACTCTTCACCTAAAAAAGAAGGAAATCTTGCCATCTGTGACAACATGAATGGACCTTGAGAGCATTATGGTAAAGTGTAGTAAGTCATTCAGAGAAAAAATAAATACCACACTGATGGGGGAATCTAAAAACAAAAGCTCATCAGCTGGTGGTTGTCACAGGAGAGGGGCGTGTAGGCTGGGTGACAGGAGTGAAGTTCAGAAAATACAAACTTGCTAGTTATTTTTTTTTTAAAAAAAAGTCATGGCAGTATATTGTACAACCTCATGACTGCAGTTCATAATGCTGTATTTGCATATTTGAAAGTTGCTAAGAGATCTTAAATGTTCTCATCTCAAGGGGAAAATATTTTAACAGTGTATGATAACTAGACACACTGTGTTCATCATTTTGCAATAAATACAAACCCTGAGTTGCTGTACACTTGAAACTTATGTAATATGTCAATTTATACCTCAGAAAGGTGAAACCCATGAAGGTCATAGGAAACCAGACTTGATAATTAGTTGCTCATGCACCTCTATCTCAAATAGATCATAATCTCAGCAGACTAGCTGCCCAACAATGCCCCTGAGTAAGAAAGACTTCATCACTATAGAATGAGTAGCACCCAAGAACACCTGTGTTTTTCTTCAATTACCATAGCCTTAAAAAAAAAAAAAAAAAAGTAAAAAATTTTAACATAAGGTTATTTTTAGTTTACAAACTTGAAGGAGAACAATTCATAGTTTGGGCTAAATGAAAAGGAAATCCCTAGGCCCATCCAGTTTTCCTCCACTGACCAGTTGTCTTTTGACCCTTTAATTTGAAAAAGCCCATCTCCTCTTAAGCATCCTCTGACAGATCTGCTTTTTGATACTCCATCCAGGAAAGAAAGAGTTCAGTGATGGTTCTTCTTTCCCTTTTAGGCAAAGGAGGAAACCAAGAAGCTAAAAGCTGACGAAAAAAATACAAGTTAAAGTTCACACTACTGGTAAGTTGGGTGTTGGTTTTAAGTGAAAACGACTGTACCTTCTATAGACCTTTGTTACAGGCAAGGGAAACTAAGTCCATCCTTACTCAGGCTCTCTTTATACTATTGGCACATTGCTGTGTTCTGGAGGTTGATTCAATGAAAAGCAATAAATGATGAAATCATGTGCTACTGGAATGTTTAAGAATAGTAATCATTGTGAGCTCTTTAAAATACCAGGCCAGGCTCCTAAAGAAAATGACCTTGTAAGTCTAGCCAAGTCTTCAAAACCGAAATGCTTGTGACTGCCGGTTACTATGCCAAAGCCCAATTAGCCTGTGACATCTTCCAGGGAAATGTCCTTATGATGCTGATGTTACCGAAACATGTTACCAACGTGGTGGGCTGGAGAGCAGTATCCCTTACGGTCTAGTGGAAATTACAGGGTGTTTTGGAACAAAGGTAAAAGATGAGATGCTAAACTAAGATGAACAAAAGTGGTCAAAGTCAAGTACTTTAATTCTACTTAATGGTGACTAAAGAACTCACCTGGATGAAGAAATATGAGATTTATGTTGAAAGCCCTTATAATTCTTACTATGTAATTCCTCTTATGAAAGAATGGGTCTTACTCTAAGTCATCAAACTTCCTGACCACTGGCTGACCAAAGCCTAAAAAAATTAAAAAGGTAGGTTAGGTTGGGTTAGTCTCCATCACTGTGGTTTTTTATTTCCCTTAACAAGGGAGATATCCTTATTAGAACTATTTCAAAGATACTTACCCCAATTACAAGTTTTCTAGAGTTTTCTAAGAAGATGCTCATGTTTACTTACAGGAAATTCCTTGCTGTTACCTGTTAGTGCTTTTAGTAAGTGTTAAATTGACTATGGCTGTATCAAGGAAATTATGTATCAAACGGTTTACTGGATTTTTTTTTTCCTTTGGATTTTTCAAGGCCTGTAAAATCTTCAGCGGGTGGATGGTGACTTTTGAAGGACAAAAAGCTTTGAACAACAGCAAATTCTTCTGGGTGGCAAGTTTTACTTGTCGAATCTTGACATCCTAAACATTGGTTATTCTTTTCCCAGAAAGAAAATGAATTTGTGTGGTTCATCTGTGTTACTGTACTGAGTATTGATAAACTTCAAATTTTTAAAAAATGCCTTCAACTGGGAGAGACGGGAACTTTATATTTCTAAGAGATATATTTGATAGTTTCTTAAAGCAACACATAAAAAAAGGAAAAACCTCTGCAAACTTTTGCACATTCTACACACAGTGCCTGTAAATCTCATTAGTATTTTCAGTTAGCACTTAATTCTTTTGTTATTGTTAGCATCTGGAAAACAATGCTTTGAACATGTTGAATGTCCTGATTTCTCATGATCCATTTCCTCTTGGGCTTTGGAACTATACTTGAGATTTCTTCGGGTTAATGTTTATAAGTCAAACCTAAAATATTGTACATTGGGCACATTATGTCCTCTTGGGCTGCTAATAAATTAATAGATAACCTGAACAGACCAGAAGGCGCTGCCCCCAGTATTCTTTTTTGCCAGAGGTTAGGACTTCTGACCCTGATACTGAGACTTGAATCAAGTCAGAGGAACAAAACGGCAGTCTCTGTGTCACCACCTAACGAGTTCCAAGAATAGGAAAATCTAATCCTTAGAATATGCATATGCCTTGAACTTGGGTCACTGTGTCAAGCTACGCTTTCCATTTCTGTTACATGTAACTAGAGCAGCAGTTGTTTGCTTAGAGCCATGCCATTTTAGTCCATGCACTGTGTCCTGTCTGGCTTCATGGAAGTTGAATTTACCAAATACAGAAACTTAAAAATAAAAAAGCTATCATCTGGAATTTAAAAACCTGGTCCCCCCCCACACACACATACACACAGCACTTCAAGAACCAGATTCTGAGATCCTATGACTTTGAATTGTCTCTCAGATCTTTTAGAATGAATTGTTTATGAATGCAGCACTGATGTCCTTGAGGGGATTCTGATAAATACTTAATTTCATCTTTATTTCTTGGTACTGAAAGGCAAGGAAAGATATCAGGTCCATGTCATCAGACTGACAGCCTTCCTTAGCAGATATTTTAAGTTTTTATCAGAACTTGACTGACTTCACTAAAACTAAATGTCACCAATATTGGCTAAGGGTGGGGGAGGGCAAGAAAAAAAATGCTTATGATGGGGCATAAAATTCTCTTCAAAAAGTCTCTTTAAAAAACATGCACAGACCTATGGGATTTCAGACTTCACCCACTTTTAAATGCTGTGTGTCTATCCCATGAGAGATGCAGGCATTATTCTATCAATCTAAATCTGGGAAATAAAAGCGGGCGTTAGGGTGGCTAAACAGACCTTTTCAAGGCACTCATGAGAACATAAAAAAACACTTTCTCTAGGATTTAACTATTTCTGATTCTTCTAGTTAGGTAGTATAAATTTGGGGTTTTGTTTTTGTTTTGTTTTTTTTTTTTAAGTGAAACTGTTGGCATTGACCAATAGTGTGCAAGGAAATGGCTGCAGTATCGCTGATATCCATGCATATATACAATCACTTTTAAACCCAAAGACTTAAAGCATGCTTGTAATAGTAAATGTAAAAGGAACTCTGAGTATCCCTTTTTGTTCATTGCAAAGGTCTTCAAGACTTGGGTGTTTACTGGTAATTAGTGATGACTAGACTAAGCTACAGAATCAGCCCTCTTGTACCTATTTCATGAGAAGGAAATCATTGCAAATGTCTGCTTAGAGGTCAAAAAGACAACTTTTATTACAAAAAAAGGGACTTTCACATTGTTGTAGCTATATTGTATCCATTCAAAAATGGACTTCGCCAACAAAAGCAAATTAAAAGAGGTTCCGCAGGTGACCAAAAATGGAAACCATTTCCATATTCCATTAAATCAAGATACAAAATAATTAAAAACGTTTTACATTAAAATCTTGTCTTTGTATGTCTTTTAGAAGGTTAATACCTGGGGGTGGAAATTACCAGTGATTTCTGGTTTTGTTTTGATTTCTCAAACCATGAGACCATGCAATACATATAAAAATAGAATTGTAAACATTTATGTCCGGGAGTCACTCTATGCCACAGTGTATTAGAGCACATTGACATTTTTCATCATATTCTTATATCTTAAACTTTACAATATATTAAAACTCATAAGAGACTGCAAAGGCAATACATTGTCCACCCTTAAGCTAATTTTGTTTTTAGTTTTACAGTACATGATTTATGGGAGACTCTGCCATGACCTAGTGGCAGTAAGTGCCAGTAACAAGTTACTGGGGAACTGTGAACTAGGCCAGATACGGAACAGGGGGAAGAAGCATCACCTACCGAAGCATCAACAGCTCCGAGGTTCAACTTCAGATGAAAGGCTTCTCCTCTAGACCAGAATGTTCTCTGCTTTATCAGAGGGACACTGTATCAGTTGGGGTCCCTGAGGAAGTAGACCACACACTCAAATTATAATTATTTGAGGAGGGTTCTAGAAGGATGGAAGGAGCTCACAAGTACTGCCAGGACCAGTGAAAACCAGGCCCTCACTCCACCCTTCCCTCACCCTGGAGGGATGAGAGGAAGAAGCTGCTTCAAGAAGGCAGAGGCAGAAAAGACTGTGAGGGAAAGAGGGCCACCTCTCAGGAGCTGAGCTTGAGTGGAGGTCAGCCAAAGGCAGCCTCCAAGGGAATCAGGGTAATAAAACACCCCCACCATGCACTCTTCCCATGCCAGCTCCCACCTGCCTTCCTGGGAGACTGAGCAAAAGTCAGAGAGCAAACAAACTGGAGGGCCTGGGCCTCGAAGTCAGCCTCTGGGCCTGCAGGAGGAACAGAAAGGTGGAACATACTGGCTTAGTCACCAATCCAAGCTTTCATTGTTCAGTAGTTCCCCACTATTCACAAGTCTTTAGAGGACGGTGACTAAACAGCCTATGGATGATGCACACGTGAGGAGCAGAGCTTTGGAAAGCACCAGACTTAAATGTAAGGAAACAAAAGAAATAAGGTGCTCCTCCACAGGAGGGAACCCTCTCCACCCTTGGGTGGACCTTGCAGGGCAACACCTATCAATAAAAGACACAGTAGCAGTAACCCAGTGAGGGACAATTTAGATGCGGGTCTTTTCATAGGAATAGTCTAATGAGAAAGAAGGAAAAGGACATATCTTCAATGGAGCGAAAACAGCCATCTCTGATTTGAAAATAATGCCGTTCGATAACATTTTAGCGATTACACATCTCGGGCACCAGCCAGGAACAAACTGTTAGAGGAGTTCAAGCTCCTGTCTTTGTAGCCACACCCTGATCTTCTCAAAATTCTTGTCCATCCAACGGATGTTTTCCTCAATGGTTTCAATCGTTTGTTGGACACAACGTAGCTGAGAACCCTCTTCTTTCAAAGAGCCGAAGAATTCTTTTACCTGATAAGAAAAAACAGGATTTAGGGGCGCCTGAGTGGCTCAGTTGGTTAAGCGACTGCTTTTGGCTCAGGTCATGATCCCAGAGACCCAGGATCGAGTCCCACATCGGGTCCCTGCTTGGCAGGAAGCCTGCTTCTCCCTCTCTCATTCCCCCTGCTTGTGTTCCCTCTTTGGCTGTGTTTCTCTCTGTCAAATAAATAAAATCTTAAAAAACAAAAAAACCCAAGATTTAAAAAAAATTGTTTTATTATATCTCACAAATCTAAGTTTGGGCTAGTTAAAGCTGAAGCCAGATTTCCAGCATTTATCAAAATTCTACACAGAAGGCAGCACCAGGGGTCTGGATACAGTTACATACACATGAATGTAAGCTATATGAAAAGAGTTCATGCCTCATGATGCCAAATTTATATTTTTCTCTGCAGCTTTTTTTATTCACAGTAGCCAGATTCCAAAAGACCTCACTGTATATCATTTAATAATTAGGGTTTGAGTGTATTAATATGTATTGTTATATACAGGCTGATGTGAACTTTCTTCTTTTAAACATGGTACCTAAAAAGCACAATGTGCAGAGTTATCTTCTTTGCCAAGTAAAACAGTTTCAGTCCCACAGTGCAGTCTTCCTCCATGGGCCTCGGAGATTAAACAAACAGTGAGGAAAAGGGTTCTTAGCAAGTTATGGTTGTAATCCTGCAAATGTTGCCAAGGTTTTTTTTTTTTTTTTTCCTAATCCACAATTCATGTATTGTTCCTCTAAGATAAAATCCACACCAAGTTGCCCATGGTTTAAATGAGGTAAGAGACCGCTGTCTCCTCTTGTTTCATGGTTACATTTCCTAACTCCTTTAAGCTCACGTGAGAAACAGTCTGGTGTGGCCACCGAACAGCCTATTGTGGTATTGTTTCACCTTAAAAGGCTCTTAACCTTGTCCTCTAAGTTTTCACAGTATTAATCCATAAATTTTTGACTGGAGACAGGAAGTAAGTCTAGGCCAAGATGTAGTATTTATTCAGCATGGATTCCAAACCACTAATTCCTTAAAAATCCATGTTATAATACCTTATTTTAAGTTTGGGAATAAGAGAATGGTAAGAACAGGCTTTTGAAAGGTCAGATTCCAATTTTACATGATTTGGGGTTCTTTTCAAACTATCTCAACACAACTTTTCGATGAGCTCCAGGCCTGCCCTCCTGCCTTCGGACCGTGCCACGCTTGAAGCTCAGCCCACTGTTCAGACTCTCAGACTCCAGATTAATATTCAGGTCAAGGAACAACTGTTCTTTTCAGCAGTCCAGACGCATCGGTAATTTTACTAAGTGCTTAATGATTAAACATAGTAATTTTCTTAAATATTTTCAAATGATGTGAAATAATCCTGAAGGAATCCTTCACAATAGTACTAAAAAGAAAACATCTGTAAGAGCTGTGACAAAGCCAGCTGATAAGCCTTGCCCCCAGACTTATTCCTGACCCCAGATTCTCTCCCCTATCCTCATCTACCTTGAAAATGCAGCATCCCAACTGAGCACTGGATTCAAACGCGTATCCTTGACAGTATTTTCTGTACAGTGAGCAGTGTGATATGGATATGGGGTGGGGGACGGTTTTATTCTACAAACTTGTTTGACCCTTTGTAAATGATTTAACTTCTCTGGGACTAAATTTCCTCCTTAGGGAAATAAGGATGATCTCTCCTTCACAGAGCACTGGTGAGAATGTATTTTTGGAATGTGCGTCAAGGGCAGAACCTAAATCCCAGCATGTATCAGGGGCTCAGTCTCATTCGTTTCCTCACGAACATGTCCTCTGACACTTCCTCATCGCTCCGGCCTAATTACTGTACTAAACACCAAGGAGTAGGCAAGGAACCAGATGAAGAATCCCTGTCCTCTTAGAGCTTACACTCTACCTGAGAAGACAACAAGCAATCAACACGGTTACTGTAGATACAATATTGCGGACGAAATACACTGAGGCTAGGAGAGTGATGGGGAGGGGGGAGGAGGGAAGGGGGGCCTGCTTTCCACAGAGCAGTCTGGGAAGGTGACATGTGACCTGGGACCTATGAAGGATTCAACGAGTCTTTCCACTGACAGGGAAGACTGAGCCAGGTAAAGAGAAGTTTGGAGGCTTTGAGACAAGATCAACACCCAGTCCAGGAGCAGGAGGCAGCTGAGTGGCTCAAGGGTCACAGGACGGTGACACACAGCCGTGCATGCTCACTGGGTAGAGAGGTGGGCAGGAGGAGCCCAGTCACCATGGTCACGTGTAAGTGGGAAGGAAAGGTTCCACATTTATTCCAAGACCCACAGGTCAGCCTTCCAGGAAGGGTCAGTCATGGGCTGATCTTCAGATTTAAATGTGGAAAATGGTCTGGAGTTGGCAATGCGGGAAGCCAGGCAGGCGGCTCCCACCACAGGCCAGGCAAGAGCGCGGGGAGGCCTGGGTGGAATAAAAGCAGACGAGTGCACAGATATGGTTCGGATGCTGGAGGAGAACCAGTGAGACTCTGGGATGAACTGGATGTCAAGGCCAAAGATTCCAGGCTGACTCCTACACAGAAGAACATTCTCCCTTCTGATGACATCCAGGCTTTTGCACTTCCACACCCTTTATGTATCTCAGGACTTTTGTACCTGATGTTTCCTCTTGCACACAACAGACACCTGCATTTCCTTCAGTCTCTGCTCTAGTCTCTTCAACCCACAGACCAAAGCTCTTGCCTCCCCATAATCTCCTTACCTTGCCTCGTTCATCTTCAGAGTGTATAGCCTGATTTAGGTTGCTCTGTCTGTAACTGATTCCCCCAGTAGAATTTACGCTCTAGGAGGGCAAGGGCTTTGTCTATTCTGTTCTTCATCATAGCCCCAGAACCCAAAACCATGTCAGCCGTATAATAAAAATGTCGTATTTTTAGAGAATTACTGAGAAAACAGAGGAACAAGCAAGTTGGAATGAAATGTTTTGTTGCAACACATCTGGGTTATAGACAGCTGTCTAACTGCTCCTAGCCCCTGACTAGTCCCCATCATCACACAGGATAGCTCTGCTGTAGACTTCACTAGAGTTTCGACCTTGGATTATTATGTGCCAGTTAATTTTACAAGCCTGAATGAAAACTAAAGAGAAGGGATGTGACATTTCTTTTGCATTTTCAAAGCATTCCCCCTGGATCAACCTCTGTCATGGTCTAACCAGACTATACAATGGAACTATTCCTGAAAAGATCAGTATTAGGTTCTCAACTTTTATCTATGGGCAACCCATTTTTAGTACTTTTATATTTTTAAAGATTGTATTTATTTATTTGACAGAAACACAGCTAGAGAGGGAACACAAGCAGGGGGAGTGAGAGAGGGAGAAGCAGGCTTCCTGCCGAGGAGGGAGTCCGATGTGGGGCTCAATCCTAGGACTCTAGGATCATGACGTGAGCTGAAGGCAGACCCTTAACGGCTGAGCCACCCAGGCGTCCCATATGGGCAACCTATTTTTAAAAACCTCGTAAAATTTTTCTACGCCTTTGGAAACATTATTAGAGAAGGGACACCACACAACGACCTTGACATCAAACTCCTCAAAGTTTAAGACTGAAGGAAGAGTCTGCTTTTGTGGTAAACTTGTATGTTGTGTGGTTCCTACTTATAAGACAATGAGAATAACTCATACTGTTTTCTCATTTTTTTCCCTGACTGCTAGGAACCTTTGGTATATTTAGGGTACAATTGCAATAAGTTATCCTCAGCATAAATCCCCCATATAGTTACCTGTGTCAATTATGCAGTTTTTTGTTATTTAAAATTTCTTTTATATATGGACTTTGTAAGTTGCCTAAAATTCTTATAGTGAACGGCATATAAGTAAGTAATGAGAAATCTTGAACCCAGATAGCAGAGAACCAAGATTACAGACCTGCCTCTTTAATAATAACTAGACAATTATTTAGGTCATTTATACCTCTAATATATGTCACTTTTGACATCCTAAAAAATAGAGATTAAATGTCTCCAGTAATTTCTTTAGCCCAAAAGTTTGTAATGGCAGAGCTAAGACTTCTTGATGTGTTGAAGAAGAGGTATAGTTTTCAATAGCTTATTTGTAACTGATTTTGGTTACTAGAACATCCAAAAAGAACACCTACCAAGTGACAAAATCCAATCCTAACTCATCACACCCTTATTTTGTCTACCCATATTTATTAACTAATTGTCGCTTAAATTTAAGTTTTGTTTACCTCTTTAAGCCGTGTTCTTGTGGAGAACTGATTTGTTGTTTTGATGACCATATAGTTTAGGGAAGATGAGCCAAGTTCAAACCTGGAAATGGAAATTGTCAAGATGTATCATAAAATATTGATTCATTCAACATGTGTTTTTAAGCGCCTTATGTATGTTACAGTATTAACTAGAAACTGCTTAGGCATGAAAATCCATGACATGATCTCTACCCTCAAATGTGTTAAGATGTAGTTGTTAAAAAAAAAAAAATACACCAACTGCTGAATAAACAGTTCAGTACCCAAAAGCCAGCAGTAGAGGCTTAGTAAGTGTTCCAAGTGTGAGGCAAGGGCAGGTGCAAGGGAGCAGAGGGCTAACCCACGGTGTGGGGTGAACTGTGCACAGGAGGGCTTCAGATTGGTCCATGGTGTGGAAAAGGATTATTCTCGATGGACTGGAACACTGGACTGTCCAGATTCATTAGTTAGCACTAAATCTAAGTATTATGTTTTCTAAGAATAGTTTTTTCAGTGCCTCTCCGTGCTATCTTCCATCAAAAAAATCCCTCTAGACGATCACTATTGTTTTACAAAGAAAGCTAGAACACAGGCAGGTTCATGGACCTTTCCAGTCACAGCACAAGTTTTGGCACTACTTACTTTTGTATCAGTTTATTCCAGTTTTCCCTCAGAAACTGCCAGGCCAATGGATATCCCACCGGGTTCCTGCCGATAGCTCCAAGAATATGTGGAAACTCTTGAATTTTTATAACATCTCCCTTAAAACTTTCATCTAGTAGCCTAGAATGATTAAGAGATGAAATCTTAACAATGAAGAGTCCCTGGAAGAGTTATGAAGTACTTCAGCAAAATAATGTGTGAAAGAAAAAAAGCCCATCTGTCAATAATAAACACAAGATAAATAGAGGACCAGAGTGCTAATAAAGTTGCTGTAGCTACATAACAAAAACTAACATTTAAATAGTGTTTACAACACCCATTCTCATATATTCTCCTTTGTTAATAAGACAAAATAGGTAAGAAAGGCCTATGCCTTATGTATTTCTAAATGTATTCTTTTAAAGAGATACAAATACATATTCCTTTAAATATTCTAACCCCTGCTTCTCCCCTTATTAATTACCATCCTCATTACATGTATGCCACTTGAATAAATGTTCTCAGCAGAAAAGGCAATTCCCAGCCAAGAGAACAAAAAGAGATGTAGGAAGCATCTGAGCTCATTTCATTCTTCTTGGCCACGTGAACATGAATGAATTACTCACCACTGAAGCTTGTCCTTATCTTGGCTAATACTGAGGGCAAATTCAATATTATTTTTCTCGGAAGCAGAGAGAGATGACTGATATTTTCTATAAAGAAAATCCCATCCTTCTGGGTTCTGGACTCCCACAGCAAGCACTGCCAAGGTCACATCGCTGGGCAGGCTGTAGAAAAGAACATCACTTGTGAGAGTCTGAGATGCAGGAAGTGTGCTTAGATGTACAGTGGTGACTGATGACAAACTGATAAGCTGGCCCAGTGGTCAGAGCAACACGCCTGGAAATACAAAAATAATTACCTCTTTCCTTCAGATTTTATGAGAGACACAAGGAAGTATCTTCATTAGGTAAGTACCTTTCTCAAAAATATATTGTGAAAAGCCACTTTGATAAGTACCTACGCTATGTACCACAATGATGCTGGGTTAAGAGGACAGACGATCACTTCTTAAGCCAAAAGAAAGAAATTCAAGCTAGACTCAACGCGTAGGCCATGAACAAAAGTCGCGAATCCAATAGGACCCCTGTTTGGAGGCCTTTCTTTAAATGGAACCATGTAGATTATTGGCTTAATATCTCCTAGAGAGATTTAAGCCCCCAATATTAAAGTTCAAGAATAAATTCCAAATTCTAGAAGATCCTACTTGGCTTCGACAGTATTAGCAACTACTGTACATACCTCATCAGGGACTTTGGAAGCCCAAAGAAAGTACTATGGCATGCACTGCCTGTGTTCCTGCCCAGGATAGCAGTTTCCGTTCTGAGCCTTACCTCTATTAGACAGAAATTACTCTAATCCTGTTTTAACTCTCCAGATATTAGACTTTTATATATAGAAGTTCCCTCCTAGCATTTCTTAAAGTTGAGGGATACCTAGAAAAATCTTAAAAAACAACTTATTTTCCCAAAAAGTACAGCATAGGAGGTTTGCCTCTACTTGTTTCCCCCCCCCCCCAACATTTAGCATCAATGATGAAAAACAGAAAAGAGATCCTTTATGTGAACGGACTGGTGGTTTGGTAAGCACACACCTCAGATTTCCATCGGCTTCCTTCCACGCTCTGAAATGGGCTTCTGCCCTCTGCACGCAGGGCTGGTACTTGCGCATACAGGCAAGGAGGAGCAGCTGACTCCGCAGCATTCTCTGCGACATCGAGCCCTCATCTGTCCACGTCTGATTATCAATGAGGTCCCTCAGCAGCCTGATGAGAAAGGCCTGCAGGAAAGCCACATGTGTCACGGGTACAGTCCCTGGCGCCTCGTGTTTTACATGAGTTGATACACCCTTGGGCGGAAGGGGGGGCTCTAGGGGGGATTAATTGTTAAAGTTTGAGCCAACTCTTTTTAAAAAACCATGCCACTCAGTTTACTTATAAAAGGGGGCGAAAACAAGAAAGTAATGATTTTACTATTTGCATAACAATCTTTTATAAATATACCTTTTTTCTATTTAAAAATCATGATGAACTGCCACTTTTTTAAAGATTTTATGTATTTGTGAGACAGGCAGTGAGAGAGAACCTGAGAGAGGAGGTCAGAGGGAGAAATGGCCTCCCCGCAGAGCAGGGAGCCTAATGTAGGACTCGATCCTGGAACTCTAGGATCGTGACCTGAGCTGAGGGCAGTCACCTAACCAACTGAGTCACCCGGGTGCCCTGAACTATCACTTTTGAAACAAACTAAGTTTATAGGACTAAATTTTGAGAGCAAATCATACAACAGGACTTTATAACATTTTTGCCAAAAATAATGATTTTGTGCCCCCTCCTCAAATACCCAAGTCATGGAATATCTGAAGAGTAACCACCAAAACAAGATACCACCTCATACCAGTCAGAATGACTGAAATTAAACAACTTAGCAAACAACAGATGTTGTTGAGGATGTGGAGAAAGTGGGACTTTCTTAAACTGTGGATCAGAATAAAACCTGGTGCAACCACTCTGGAAAACAGTATGGAGTTTCCTCAAAAAGTTGAAAATAGAAACACCCTATGACTTAGCAAGTGCACTATAGGGTATTTATCCAAAGGATACAGAGTGATTATAAGAGGCATCTGCACCCTAATATTTATAGCAGCAATGTCCACAATAGTGAAAATATGGGAAGAGCCCAGATGTCCTTTCACAAATGAATGGATAAAGAAGGTATGGTATGTATATATGCAATGGAATATTACTCAGCCATCAAAAAGAATGAAATCTTGCCATTTGCAATGATGTGAATCCAACTAGAAGGTATTATGGAAGTAAAGTAAGTCAAAGACAAATACTATATGATTTCACTATATGTAGAATTTAAGAAACAAAACAGATAAGCATATGGGAAGGGAAGGAAAAATAAGATAAAAACAGAGAGGGAGGCAAATTATAAGAGACTCTTACCTACGTGGAACTGAGGGTTGCTAGAGGGGAGGTGGGATGCGGTAACTCAAGTGATGGACATTAAGGAGGGCACATGATATAATGAGCACTGGGTGACATATGCAAGTGATGAATCACAAAATTCTACTCCTGAAACTCATAATATATTACATGTTAACTTGAATAAAATGTAATAAAAATTAAATACTAACCATCAAAAGACAGAAGTGAAATAAAGGATTTTCAAAAAGAAGGGAATAGCAAATCCATAAAATTTAAGTGCAGGGGAGTCTGGATGGCTCAGTCATTAAGCATCTGCCTTCAGCTCAGGTCACAATCCTGGGGTCCCAGGATTGAGCCCCATATCAAGCTCTCTTGGTAGAGCCTGCTGAGCCTGCTTCTCCCTCTCTCATTCCCCCTGCTTGTGTTCCCTTCTCTAGCTGTGTTTCTGTCAAATAATAAGGTCTTTAAAAAGAAAAAAACTTAAGTACAGATTCTTACAGTGCTGTATCTGTAGTGTCAGAATGAAACCCAAATCTTTGCTATTTACTCCAAATACTAATTCTGATGTACTTTTCTTTAATATTTATAAAGAAATTATAAAGTACCTATATACACAATGGTAAGGATGCTTCCCCCACACACACACACACACAAAAGCAAACCAGCATGTAACTATTCAATTTTTCGAAGGCTTTTACCTTGAATTGGTTTTCCACTTCATTCATATCTCTTTTCTCCATCAACTTATACATAGGTATAAGCTCATTCAAACCTTGGAATACCGGCATAATTTCCGTTTCCTGTTTCAAGTACAAGGCTAAATCCAAGGCTTTTTCAATTGGTAGCTTTCCATTGCTGGTCAAGAGACACCATGGGTAGCAGTTTAAACAAAAACCAAGAAATCAACTTTTTGTTTCAAAAGCTATTTTAATCTTCCAGCAAAACATTCAATCAGATATAAATGCCCCCTATTAATGCTGACCTTTCCATAAGTATCTTTGCTTTCACACATAACACTGGCTTATTTACCACTGTGAAGGAAGTTTCTTGAGTAATAATAGAGCCAATGCTAACTCGTGAAGACAAAATGGAGACAGGTCAGCATCTATCCCTCTAAGAAACAACAGACGGGGCTCAACGTCCAGGGTAAGATGGTCATTTTTAATCAGCCACCTTAGTCAGAGAGACTGCCACCTAATCAAAAGTCTGAGCATCTGGATTAAATGCATTCATGTCTCCATTTCAAAAAGAAAGTGAATGTAGATAAAAACCCTTCATTATGAAATATATAAAAAATCTTAAAAAATTAAAAACACCGTTCATTATAGCGGGCTGGTGTTCAAAGTCTCAGTGCAGTGGCAGGGTAGATGCAAAATACAAAATCCTCCAAGAATTCAGCCATAATACTGCAGAGGGAAATAGTCTCAGGTAGGCAGACACAACTAGGAAAACCACTTGTATCTTTACCCCCCGTTGCCTTTTGCCACCGTGAGAGGTCCAGCAAATCAAGAACTCGAGGTTCAGAGCAAAGGGACACGGGAAATGAGAATTCTAGAATCATTTCTTCCAATGGGTGACTCCCCTGGGGGCTGCAGCTCTGCCTAGATACTGATGAAATTTGAGTTTCAGGCTTAGGAACCATTTCCTTAAAAACCACTGTCAGAAGGCAAAAAAATGAGAGTGAACACTATCCATAATAACTCAAACATCATGTGGTTGTGGCACATTTTCTAAGCTCTATTCCAGAAACCTTCCATGAAATTCAGGTATCCAGTTGAAGAAGTGGGGGAGAAATCCCTTAACCCCAGAGACAAAATGCACACAACTGGGGACTGAGCCACATAGTCATCTCAGAAGGCTTCAAAAATGTGCAAGACGGCAGGCCAGAAACCTCCTGAGCTTGAACAGGCCAGAAAAGCTACAGGACAAGGCTTTAGGGACCAGAGACTTCTCCACGAGGGTGATCTCCTGGTTTCCTATACTTTTGCATCAGCCTGATCTAAGTTGTTAGCAAGATTAAAATACAGATGACTTGCTTTCGCTTACTCTGCAGACACAGACACGTCCTGAAGCAACCTTGCAATTTAAGAACTTAGGGGAAAACACCATCTAGCTTCTTACTGGCAAGAAATCATTTTCATCTTTAGAACTCAAGCACTTGAATGCTAATAGCAGCTTTCAGAAATAAACCAAGACCTTGAGGAGTCTGTATCACCTGACAAGCTGAAATGCATTGTTGATGAGACTGGCCCGATCGTTGCTGCTGATTGTTGTGTGTGCTCCTTTTAAAAGGCCAGTCAAAGAATCCCAGCCGTCATCCTCATAATGCACAATGTAATAGCCGTTCATCCCGACATTAAATTTGATCCACTCTACCTCTTCTGGGAGGATGAGCACATCTAGAGCAAGTAAAATAAATCATAGCTCCATTATCTGTCTTGAATGTTGAAAGCTCTTCTGATCAGAGACTGATCAAAGAAACTAAAGGCAGGTTTAATATTGAACAATTTTAATACTGAAATGAGTTTCATACTGAACACATTTCTTTTAGAAACCAGAAAAGTCTACTGCAATAGGCCAAAGCTGGTACTAGTTTTAGACACCAAGGTTCTGAGATTTGTAGATCTATGAGAAGAATAGAGCCATGTTTCTGGCTGTACATAGGGTATGATCCAGCAGTGTTAAGAAAGGGCCCTCCTTCTGAGCATTATATAACTCAGCCGCTTTCATCTCTACCTGGCAAGACACTGGCTTTCTTTTTGGCCACCAGAGAATATTTTCAATCTTCTATGTTCACTAGAAATTGAAAGCCAACAACTTGCTGAATATAAAGGTTGGTCCGATCCTTCTGTTTTAACCATGATAAATAGTAAAACCTAGCAACTAAGTTGTCCACATTTCCAGTTTCTTCTGGACTTAACCTAGTTATTCCTATGATGAGTTACCTGTTTTTGTCTTCAGCAAAAATCTTTGGATGGAGTCTGATTTGCTGGTGATGAATGTCAATGGAACATGCCACAGGTACCTTAGAGAAAGGGCAGATTATTTGTTGATTCAGTCCAACAAACAGTTATTAAATCATCTATCCTATGCCACACATGGGCTGGTTTAAATGATGGTACCAGTGCTACTATCACCAAGAGGTCAGGAGGTCATGATGTCACCAGCCTGTTTTCCAGCTTTGCAAGAGCCACCAGCTCAAGCACTCTTCATTCTTCTTGGACTTAATAGATCTGGGAATTTGGGCTCCAGTGAACCCCAGCACCCTCTGCAGAGGTTGGCTGATTGGAGTTCAGAGGTCCTATCCTGAAGACCTTGATCCCTATAAATGGCACAAATTGCTATCATGTGACTCCTACATCATTTTTTTAAGAACAGAGTATCACTTTGGTGGATTTTCTGTCCATGAGGCACAACCTGAATCTCATCATGAACAAACAGCAGAAAACAAAAAATAAAGGACATTCTATTAAAAAAAATGGCCTGTGTTCTTCAAAGACATCAAGGGCAAGAAAGAAAAAATACTGATGAATTGTTTTGGGAAAAGAAAAAAATAATACAAGTGAATAGGTGTGACAATGCAATGTGAGCCTATACCAAATCCTAAACCAGAATTTTTTTCTTTTGCTATAAAATGTTATTAGGAAAACTGGAAATGTTAAATCAGGTTTATAGATCAAAGTGTCAGATCAATTTCATTTCATAATTTTGATAATTATACCATCCTTACATAAGTGAACATTCTTATTTTTTATGGAAATAGTACATTGAACTATTTCAGGGTACCGGACATCATGTTTCCAACTTACTTGCAGTAAAAAAAAAGTTTATATACACACACATACGGTGCTGTGGATCCAGGAGGACAGCATAAGATGACATCAAACTCACCTCCCCTGCCCTTCCACTGCGGATACACCAAATCTATCCCAACATATAGAGAAATTCCTTCTGAAGAAGAACAGAGGGCTGACTGAATAGCTTTGGCATGACAAATGATAGAGGGACCACACAGAGATGGCAGAGACAGGGTAAAAACAGGAATCCCAGCCCAACACAGTAGGGAGGGATATTACCAAAGCCCCCCACCACCACCAAACTTGCCCACCCTGGGATGGGATGAATAAATAGCAATTTAGTGGATAACTATATTATAAGTGAAGGAAATCCACTGACCAACTCCAGAGCATCCACTAAACAGTGGACAAACTGCTAGAACTCTCTCTGAACTCTCTCTGAAGGCACTGGTGAGCATCACTGTGTCCACTCCCCCTTCACCATGCTCTTGTGGCCAGGAGCAGGGTTCAGTCACTCTAGCCAACTGTGTAGGGCCACTCCAGCCCGTCCAAGACTCCTAGCCCACACCAGCTCCAGTCACCCTGCCACAGTGGCCCCAGCAGAGTACTCTGGGACCCTTCTGATTTATATCCAGTCAAGCCCCAGCCATCCTACCATGGTAGCTTTGGTGCAGGACAACCCAGGACCCTCTGGACTGCACCTGTTCCCACTCCAGCTCTAGACAGCCAACCAGGGTACCATGTCCTCTAACTCCAGCTATTTCTCCAAGGTGGCCCAGGAAAGGAGTGCCTCAGAACTCCCCAGCCCATGCATACTCGAGCTCCAGCCATCCCACCAGGACAGCCTTGGTGCAGTTTGTCCCAGGACACTTCCCCCATCCCGCTCCAACTTCAGCTGGCCAGCCAAAGCCACTAGGCACATGGAACCTACACAGGTAACAATAAGTCACAGAAATAGACATATGAAGTCAAACAAACGAAGGACACCAAAGATTATATTCCCAACAAAAGAAAATGAAAAAATACCAAGGGGGGAAAAAGCCCTAATGAAATAGGTGTTTACCTGAAAGAGTTCAAAATAATGGTCATAAAGATGTTCACTGAACTAAGTAGAATATAGTGAGAACTTCAATAAAGAGTTAAAGAATCTAAGTACCAAATAGAAGTCACAGAGGTGAATAATAACATAAGAAAATATAATACAAGCAATCCCTGGCAGATTAGATGACCCAGAACATATCAGTAATCTAGAAGATAGAATAGGTGAAATTACCCAATCAGAATAGCAAAAAGAAAACAATTAAAAATGAGAACAGTATATAAAGGACCTCTGTTATAATGTGAACATATGTCACTTGATGTTGTAACAGTCCCAGAAGAGGGAAGAGAGGGACAGAAAACTTGAAGAACTAATGGTTGAAAATTTTACTAACCTGGGGAAGGAAATAATTATCCAGGCCCCCAAAGCACAGAAATTCCCAAATAAGAGAAATCCAAAGAGACACATACACCAAGACATTTTTCAATTACAATGTCAACAACTAAAGAGAAAATCCTAAAAGCAGCAAAATAAATACAAAGTCACATACAAGAGAAACCCTAAGGCTAACAGAGCATATTCTTCTGCAGAAATTCTGCAGACCAGAAAGAAGTGGCAGAATATATTTAAAGTGCTGAAAGGGAAGAACTTAAAACCAAGAATAACCTACCCAGCAAGGTTATTATTCAGCATAGGAGAGATAAAGAATTTCCAGTACAAGTACAAGATAAAGGAGTTCATGACCACAAACCAGCCTTACAAGAAATGTTAAGGCATTGTAAGAAAAGGCCACAATAGGAAATAAGAAAAAGCGAACTACAGGCCAGTATCTCTTATGAATACAGATGCAAAAATCCTTAACAAGGCATTAGAAAACTGAACCCAACAAAACGTTAAAAAAAAAAAAATCATTCACCACAATCAAGCCAGATTTACTCCCAGGACACAAAGGTGACTCAATATTCTCTCTCTCTCTCTCTCTCTCTCTCTCTCTCTCACACACACACACACACACACACACACACACACACTCCAGCATGATATGTCACATCAGTAAGAGAAAGGATAAACTATATGATCATTTCACTCGATGTAGGAAAATCATTGGACAAAGTACAACATCCATTTATGATTTAAAAACAACAACAACAACAAAAAACCCTTGGCAAAGTAGGTCTGGAGAAAACATACCTCAACGTAATAAAGGCCTTATATGCAAACCCAGAATCAACATACTCAATGGTGAAAAACAGAGCTTTTCCCCTAAGGTCAGGAAAAGAGAAAGATGTCCACTCTTACCACTTTTAACCAGTGTAATACTGGAAGTCCTAGCCATAGTAATCAGACAACGTTAAAAAAAAAAAAAAAAAAAAAAGACATCCAAATATTTAGGGAATAAAATTCTCACTATTTGCTTATAACACAATACCATACATAGAAAACTCTCAAGACTCTACTAAAAGAACTGATAATTGAGTCTAGAGAAGTTTCAGGATACCAAATCAATGTACAGAAATCTGTTGCATTCCTATAAACTAATAATGAAACAGTAGAACATGAAATTAAGAAAACAATCCCAGGGGCGCCTGGGTGGCTCAGTTGGTTAAGTGACTGCCTTCGGCTCAGGTCATGATCCTGAAGACCCAGGATTGAGCCCCGCATTGGGCTCCCTGCGCCATGGGAAGCCTGCTTCTCCCTCTCTCACTCCCCCTGCTTGTGTTCTCTCTCCAGCTGTGTTTTTCTCTGTCAAATGAATAAATAAAATCTTAAGAAAAAAAAAGGGAAAGAAAGGAATGAACGGAAAGAAAGAAAAGAAAGAAAACAATCCCAACTGCAATTGCAGCAGACACAATAAAATATCTAGAAATAAACTTAAACTAACAGGTGAAAGACCTGTATTTTGAAAACTATAAAACACTGATGAAAGATATTCAAGACAAAGCAAAGAAATGAAAAGATATTCTGTGTTCATTGAAAAACAAATACTGTTAAAATGTCTATGGCATGCAAAGCAATCTACAGATTTAATACAATTTAATTGTATTAAATTCCTAGCAAAATACCGATAGCATTTTTCACAGAGCTCAAATGAACAATCCTAAAATGTGTGTGGAACCACAAAAGACCTCAAATAGCCAAAGCAATCATGAAAAAGAAAAAACGAGGTACCAAAACACCAAATTTTAAGTCATAATACAAAATGGTAGTATTAAAACTGTATGGTAAGGGCATAAAACCAGACGCATAGATCAACAGAACAGAAAACCCAGAAATAAACCGATGATCATGTGCTTAATTAATCTTTGACAAAAGAGGAATCCATATACAATGAGAAAAAGGTCTCTCTTCAACACATGGTGTTGGCAAACTAGACAACTACAAGCAAAAGAATAAAACCACACCACCTTCTTTCGCCATACACAAAAATAAACTTTAACATGGATTAAAGACCTAAAATGCAAGTCCTGAAACCATAAAAATCCTTGAAGAGAATACAGGCAGTTTTACTGCTATCGGCCACAGCAACATTTTTCTAGGTAACTCTCCTGAGGCAAGGGAAATAAAATAAAAAATAAACTATTGAGACTACATCAAAATAAAAAGCTTCTGCACAATAAAGGAAACAACAAAGCTAAAATGCAACCTATGAAATGGTAGATATTTGTAAATGATGTAGCCAATAAAGGGTTAGTATCCAAAATGCATAGAACTTATCAAACTCAATAGCCAAAAAACAAAGAAATCAATTAAAAAATGGACAGAAGCCATGAACAGATGTTTCTCCAAAGACATCAAGATGGCCAACAGCCACATGAAAAAAATGCTCAAAATCACTTATCAGGGAAATGCAAATCAAAACTACAATGAGAGATACACTCACACCCATCCGAATGGCTAACATTAAAAACACAAGAAACAAGTATTGGTGAGGATGTGGAGAAAGGGGAACGGTCCCGCACTGGTGGTGGGAATGCGAACTAGTGCAGCCATGCTAGAAAACAGTATGGAGGTTCCTCAAAACATTAAAAATAGAGTTACCCTATGATGCAGCAATCGCACTACTGGGTATCCCCCCAAGGAAAAAGAAGACCCAAACTCAAAAGGGAACATGCACCACGATGTTTAGGGCAGGATTATTTACAATAGCCAAATTATGGAAACAGCCCAAGTATCCATCAACAGATGAAGGGATACAGAAGATATGGTGTACATATAAATAAGGAATATTACTCAGCCATAAAAAGAATGAAGTCTTGCCATTTGCAACGATGTGGATGGAACTGGAGAGTACAATGCTAAGTGAAATAACACAGAGAAAGTCAAAAATACCATATGATCTCACTCATATGTGGAAATCAAAAAATAAAACCATAGACAAAAAGAGAAACCAGGAAACAGAAACAGACTCTTAACTATAGAGAACTGGTGGGTTACCAGTGGGAAGGTGGGGGGTGGGGGGCCGAAATAGGCGATAGGCATTCAAGAGTACAGTTTTCATAATGTAAAGAAAATAAAGTAATAAGCACAAGAAAAGTAACAAGTATAGGTAAGAATGTTGAGGGGCGCCTGGGTGGCTCAGTGGTTTAAGCTTCTGCCTTTGGCTCAGGTCATGATCTCACGGTCCTGGGATCGAGGCCCACATCGGGCTCTCTGCTCAGCAGGGAGCCTGCTTCCTCCTCTCTCTCTCTGCCTGCCTCTCTGCCTACTTGTGATCTCTCTCTCTCTGTCAAATAAATAAATAAAATCTTAAAAAAAAAAAAAAAGAATGTTGAGGAAATGCAAGCCTCCATTTTCCTGATGGTAAGAGTGTAAACTGGTACAGTCACAATCATAAACAGTACATAGGTTTCTCAAAAAAATAAAAATAGAACTACACTATGACCCAGCAATCCTGAGTATTTTTTCAAAGAAAATGAGAACACCTATCCGGAGAGACCCAGGAACTGTATGTTCACTGCAGCACTGTTTAACTCTAGCAAGATACGGAAGCAACCTAAGTGTCCATTGACAAATGGATAAAGACATGTATATATACACATACGTACATACACACAACAGAGTACTAGCCATAAAAAAGAATGAAATCTTCCTATTTGCAACAGAGATGGACCTAAAGGATATGCTAAGTGAAAGAAGTCCGACAGATAAAAGCAAGTACACCATATGATTTCACCTACCGGTGTAATCTGAAAAAAACAAAAAACAGAAACACTCACAAATAAGGGAAACAAACTCTTGGTTTGTGGGGGGTTGGGTGGGAAGGGGTAGTGAGGTAGGTAAAGGAGATTAAGAGACACAGATTCAGTTTTAAAATAAGTCATGGAATGTAATGTATAGCATAAGGAATATAGTCAGTAACATAGTAACAATTTTATTTAGTGACAGATGGTAATAAGACTTGTTAGTATTTCGCAACATAAATATATTCAATTAGCATGACATATCTGAAATAGGATTTTGTCAATTATACTTCAATAATATATATTCAACACAGCATACAAAAAGCTAAAGAGACTTTGGGTTATACATGGAAAGGTTCTATTTTTAGGTTTTATATGCTTATCTCAGGTCATATGTAAAGATGAGAGAAGGGGAGGAAGCGGGAGTGAGAGAATGATATAGTCGATGTGGTAAAGGGTTAACATATATGTGTATCTGGGTGAAGAATACATGAGAATTCTTTGTGCTTTTTCTTGCAACTCCTCTATAAGTCTGAAATTATTTCAAAACAAAATGTTTTCAGTACTGTCCATTTGGGTCAGTCGAGATGCACTATCTCCTTCTGAAGTGCTGAAGCCGACACACAGGCTCCAGGATCTAACGTAGACTTCCAAAAACCAACTCCGTCTCTCGTAATCCCCAGACATCACCTGAATGTCTACGTGCTCAGCTCCAACCCAAGCTCCAGGCACTAGCGGCACGTAGGGGCAGCTGCCTCGTTTAGAGCTCGTTTCCAGTCAGGAGCTGGAATGACCATCCCATCAAACTACACAACATGGGAATGGTAAAATAATGATATGTTATCAGCTTCACTGAGATGAACCACAGTTTAAAGCCACATTTATCCCCTTGGGAAGATGGTGGTGTGTAGCCCAACTTCATAGGATATAGAGACTTAATCGAAATATTTTAGCAGTCAACACAACAGCACTCTGATCAACAGTTTGGTCGCACAAGGCAACAACCTTAGCCCTCCACTTCCAACGTTACCCAGTTTCTGAGGCGTCCTCGGGTCCTTTGGTGTAGTGCTCCTGCCTCATGTGCACATTCCTCCCTCTCACCGTGACGGTGATCAGGGGAAAGCCTTTCTGCAGCGTCCACGTGTTCATCATGGTTTTTACATCAAGGCCTTCCTGTCGCCAGTGCTGATGTAGACAGAAAACAGCTACGTGACCACTCGCCCAACGCTAATGGAGAACCCAGGCTTGCGCTCCTGGGGCTATACCTGTTGACAAGTTCCACGAAGCTTTTCCTCACCCCTTCCTCTGCTCAGCAGCCCCTGCCCTCCTCCCTTCCCCACACCGTGTCCTGCCATGGCATTCCCATCAGAGCACTGACCGCCTGCCTTTCCATTCTCTTCCTCCGCCCCTGTAGGTCATAGCTTATAAGCAGGCACTGTACCTGGTTCTACTAGGAATCCCTTGGGCTTGGTGCCCTGCACCCAGCAGGCAAGTGAATGAACGAAGGTGAAGGGGAGACCTAGGGGTCAGGCATTCAACAACTATGTAATGACACTGGCTCAGACAGGTAAAGTGGGAAAAACCTCAGCCACCAGCCTGTCCTTCCCAAGTGCTGACATCAAGATGGCCCACATTCATCCCACATTCATAAACTCAAAAACTGATATATTCTTTGATACTAAAAAAGCTTCTAAGGATATTTAAGAGCCAAAGGATAAAATACACTACATAACGAATCTAGAAATCACTGAGTGAAGCAATCTCTAAAAACCAAAAATCCCCCCCAAAATGAAAATATGGTGAATAAAATTGAGTTGAATCTCTAGACTCAACCTCCACTGCCTACAAAAATACTACACAGGTCCAGATAAACAGACTCATGTTGGTTTGGGACTCAAATATTAGGAATTCTTTATAGCTTAGCAGTTAAAAACGTGATTTAAGGGGCACCTGGGTGGCTCAGTCGTTAAGCATTTGCCTTCAGCTCAGGTCATGATCCCAGAGACCGGGGATCGAGCCCCACCTCGGGCTCCCTGCTCTGTGGGAAGCCTGCTTCTCCTTCTCTCACTCCCCCTGCTTGTGTTCCCTCTCTAGCTGTGTTTCTGTCAAATAAATAAAATCTTTAAAAAACAAAACAAGGGGCGCCTGGGTGGCTCAGTTGGTTAAGCGACTGCCTTCAGCTCAGGTCATGATCCCGGAGACCCGGGATCGAGCCCCACATCGGGCTGCCTGCTTGGCGGGAAGCCTGCTTCTCCCTCTCTCACTCCCCTTGCTTATGTTCCCTCTCTCGCTGTGTTTCTCGCTGTCAAATAAATAAATAAAATCTTTAAAAAAACAAAACAAAACAAAAACGTGAATTAGATCTAATTTCAGATCCCCATTCTGCAATTTACCAAACATATGCTTTTGTGTTTCATAGCCCCATCTGTTAAGCTCATGGGTTTCCTCAGAGACGTAAAGGAGTCAAGTGCTTAGCACGTCCCTGACATGTAGCAAGTGCCCAAGGGTGGCCACGGCCCTCATTTGTTTTTTCACAAATGAAGAGCTATGAAAATGACCCACATGGCCAAACTGACACAGCCCCAGTGGACCACAGAAACAGGTCATAAATTCACTGCTTTCCAGAGAACAAAGCTGAACAAACTAGTATCAGTGATAAGTGTTTCCCACCAATGGTATGCAACTCCCCTGCGTAGACAGCTTTTAAGAGAAACTGTAAGAAGGCGGTCAGTCTGCTACAGTTTAACCAGGGTCTTCTGTGGAATTACAGCCATATAAGGAAAGACCTCAGAGAGGTTGGCCCCGAGGTTTCCTTCAAAGAGTACGGAGTAAACACATGTGCTGGGGGTCCATGCACAGCTGCAAAAACTTACTGAGGTTGAAGATGAATGCGGACCCCTGGAGCAAAAGCCATCTGTCCTTTCTGTGCCATCTGTAGGGCAAATCTAAAAACCCAAACCAAACATGTTATTCCCGGTTCTCCGGAAAACACTCAGGATTCTTCTCAGAGGGATTAACAGGGTAGAGGAGAAAGAACAAAACGTGGTAATAAGCCCGATGATCCCTCACGCAGAGATAAACAAAACCATACTCACGCTGGCCATACTATTCCACAGGTCCTCATTTCGTGTGTTTTTGTAGCTGTACTTCTGGAGATACTGTACAATTCCGCTTTTAAATGCATCGGCACTGAGATAATCCCTTAGCATATTCAGAATACAAGCTCCCTGAAAAGACAATGGAGGCAATTGTTTCATCACCATCTAATCTGCTGTCACACTTTTAGTTTGGAAGAATTCTTTCAAAATGCAACCGCGGTAACATTTTCCAAGTCGGGTGATTTGTGACACAATTACAGAAAGTGGGTTTACAGGAAAAAAATGTTCTGGGAGAAGTGGGTAAACCGGGACCTGTCTAAGCAGGGAATTGAACAGGCCTGTTTCTCTTCTGAGTCCTCTAGGGCCAATATTATTTTTTTTCTTAAAGATTTTATTTATTTATTTGACAGAAACACAGCCAGAGAGGGAACACAAGCAGGGGGAGTGAGAGAGGGAGAAGTAGGCTTCCTGCCGAGCAGGGAGCCTAATGCAGGGCTTGATCCTGGGACTCTGGGATCATGATCTGAGCCGAAGGCAGACTCTTAACAACTGAACCCCCGCAGGCGCCCTGGAACATCATTTTCTCACAGCAACAATCCTCCCCCCAGGGCAAATGACCAGCACCGGCCAGCTGCCTGTACCCACAGGTCAGTGAACAGGGTTGCAGAACACTTGGTACCAGCTCCAGCCTTCCCCGGCGCCACTATGGTGACATGGGTCTTCTGTGGAATGGGCAACATACAAGAGATGGAAGAGGGGCTACCAGTGAAGGCACAGCGAGGGGCAGGCAGCCTGGAGCAGAGAGGGCCAGACACAGGGGAAAACAGCAAGAGAATGCCTCGAGACCCAGTATTCCCGCATGAAGAGTCTTTTCGCCTCCACCCCCACAACTGTGTCTCCCTTTGTACACACAAAAAAATTGACCATAGAGGTGTGGGTTTATTTCTGGGCTCTCTCATCTGTTCCACTGAGCCAGGCCTCCATATGTCTGTTTCTATCTCCCCTACAGTGCTGATGAAAACACTGTAGAAATAGGGCTGTTCTGTTTACTACAAATAAATCAGCCAAGTGCAATGAGAAAGGACACACTCTGCCTTATTGAAGGCAGCAGAATGGTTGGGAACGGAAAGAGAACTGGGGAAAGCAGAAGCCTGATCTCATGACGCTCCAGCTTGTGTTGCTGAGGGCAATACACAGGTCCCGTGTGACCACTGTGGCCAGAATCCTTTTCTTTCCCTTGTCCAGAGAAGCCAGGTAAAGACCATTATAGAAAATCTTCCATTAAATGTTAACAACTGTTGCCAATTCTGTTATTAAACACATTGCCTAGGGCGGTATTCACAGTTCAACAATACCAGCCACTTCTGAAGGCACTGAAAGGCAAGCTGTGGGAGGCAGGACAGTTTGCCTGATACAAAGGTGAGGCTCGATCAAGACCCGATTGTTGAGTGATAAGTAGGAGGAGGAATTCCTGGAGGCCACATGAAGTTTTACTTTATGACAGAGTAAATGAAGAACTGACTTGAAATTCCTCTTCAGGATGACCAAACAGCAAGTTAGGCCTTCCAGAGTAAACTCCTGCCCGCACTGGGCAACATCAAAGGCCCTCGAGCCAGGTTGTTCCTTAGGAAGGCAAAGCCACCCCACAATCCTATCATCTCTCCACCCAAGTCTTTAGCAGTTTGGTGTCCAAAATGTCCCTTTATGATCTTTTACCTTTTCATAAGAAACATCATCAAACATCTCCCGAATCTGAGCAGGATTCCCCACACCTGTGGACACCGGGTGTGAGGAATTTAATGCATCTGTCTCCATCACATGAAAACATTTGCCGAAGAAATAATCTTCCTGTTGAGACAGGGACGACATCACCCATGTGATTTCTAGTTTAGATAATAAATATGAAAGGACTCCTGTTTGGTCTGGGGTAATGGGTTCATACTTCCCATTTCTGGCCCTAACCTCTTCCGTACATACAGTTGACAAAGTAAAACCAAACTGCTGTCACTAAAGAGCTTCCAAGAAATAATTTTAGGTGAACGTTTTGTTCCTCTTAAATATCTATCACTTTAGAAGACCATTTTCTCTTAAAAACAAAACCACTAGGCTTTTAGCTGAATAAAATCAAAACAACTAAAGTGTGTAGTGACTGCAATCTTGCCAATCATATTTTAAAGCATATTTGAAACCACGTGGTAAAAAAAAAAAAAAGGATAACAACCTCAGTATAATCTGATTTCTTAGGGCATATTACACAATAGGATAACAGAATCATTTTTATTATTAAGGGTTATGTGTAAATAGGAAAATATTTATGATCCATTGTAGTGTAACAGTTATATGGATATTATAACTATAAATGATGTATATCTGAAGATGAAAATGGGAAGCTGACATATGCTTAACTCAAAATTTGAGTAAGGCAAAGGACTGAAGTTTGTTTTCACATAAAGGAAGTTTAACCTTACTGCATGTGATTTTCAGAAGTTAAATACCTGATTTTTAAAATAAACACATAAAGTTTCCAAAGCATTCAGTTTGTGACTCCTGAGTGTAGGCTTATGTATAAACAAATGTGCCGAAAGTGCCTTTAGTTACCTAAAGCAAATGAGATCCTATCTGATTTGACAAGTAGGATCCTATTGAAAGAATAGTGATCTATACTTAACAATCCTTCAGTAAGCAACCTGAAGGTTGAGGAAATGCTATGCAACAGACAGGCTGTCATTACTTCTATTTCTTTAATATTAAAAGGATAAGATTTAACTTCATTTCCTGACAATCACAGATTTGGAAATAAGGCTTTGGGATACCTTTAAAGTTAACTACCATTTTGGGAACCTGATTCCTAGCTCAACTATCAAGGAGTTAATAGGTCTATGAAGTCTATCACTGAGGATCAGTAAGTATTTTCCAGCAATGTTGAATAGAACAACAGATCAACTTATTAAAAATAAGTAAATACTTACAACTTTCAGTTCAGGGTGAGTCACACTGACCGACACAAACTCCATAAATTTGGCAAATCCTTCATTTAACCAAAGATCGTTCCACCATTCCATAGTGACGAGGTTCCCAAACCACTAAAAGGAAAACAGTAGATTATTCACACATTTCTATGGAGACTGGATTATCTACACAGCTATAACCATGAGGCATTTGGGAGGAAAGAGTTCACATGTGCGATGCCAGTATATGGGCAACATTTATAGAAGATTTTATCAAACTAAAAGGAAATACCTTTCCATGTTCACTTTAAAACACACTACTTATTGCTTTAAAGAACTCTCATTTTTACTTTGCCTTTTTTCCACAGGAAAAGAATCAATCCAATTCATATGTCAGTGTGAATAGTCTCTTGTCCTACAAAAGCAACATAGACGTAGTTTCACAATTTTTAAAAGCATGATTTGCTGTGTACCTGATGGGCAAGTTCATGCGACACCGTCATCGTAATGCCAAGCTTATCTGATGCCGAAGACTTCTCAGCATCAAACAGGAGAACCGATTCTCTATATGTGGTCAGTCCCCAGTTTTCCATAGCACCACTCTCAAAGTCAGGAATAGCAGCAAGATCTTGGGAAAGACACAAAAATCTGTTACCAGTCTCTATGCCAGATCTTGCCCATACACACTAACGTTGCAAATGGACAGGTATAGGGGTCTTGAGAAAAGCCAGGCTGGTGAAGAATCTTATTCTATGCTGGAAGAAGCTTTCCTGACCAAGAAAAAGAGGCTCCGTGATTCACTGAATTGCTCTGTTGCCTGACCAAGTCCCGTGTGGGCCTCAGGCCTCCTGACTCCCTTTCCAGCTCTGACAATGAGATTGGGGACTGAATAATCCTCAGTGAAACACTAGACTTGGGATGCCCCAGGCTCCATTCACCTAAAATTTCAAACACACAATGGTCTGAAGAGCCCATTTAAGAAGGAAAAATGCAGATTTTCTTTACACTATAAATTTGTTGAGAAAAATTTATTGAGCACTCTCTATATTCCTACCAAATATGTGCCAATTATAAAAAAAGAAATGCAGGGCACCTGGGTGGCTCAGTTGTTAAGCATCTGCCTTCGGCTCAGGTCACGATCCCAGAGTCCTGGGATCGAGCCCCACATCGGGCTCCCTGCTCGGTGGGAAGCCTGCTTCTCCCTCTCTCACTCCCTCTGCTTGTGTTCCCTCTCTCACTGTGTTTTTGTCAAATAAATCAATAAAATCTTTAAGGAAAAGAAAGAAAGAAAGAAAAGAAAAGAAATGCAGCTTCTGCCCTCCGCTGTCAGTCCACTAATCCAGTCAGGTTTACCTTTAAAGTCAGAAGGTAAAAATGAGTATCATGACATGCGCCTCAGAACTAACCCGAGATCTGCTTCTGCTCTCATTAGAAATGCACCATAGAGATTAGGAGTCAGAAGGACCAACCTGATGGCTGACACCTGCCAGAGTTTAAGGAACTGAAGGGCTATGGAGATAATCAAGGGAATGCCAATTACGAGCATATGATCCTTACCTAGGTCATTAAATGCCACAATTTGTAAAAACTGTGTAAAATCTCTACCTTGTTTGGGTAAGGGATATGGAATGCTGAAATAATCCTCGTAAAATTCTAGGAGAGTCACTGCAGTATCCAGGGCATAATCTGCCTGATGTATCTTGTCTGGCACAGCATATACAGAAACCTGAAGCAAAAGAAAGTCAAGTTAGCTATTCAAATGCTCTTGTGGCTTCTCTCCACAGCTGTATAGAAGGTGGACATTAAAGGCTTCATTTTCTGCAACTGTTGCCAATTAAGAGAAGTAGCTGTTTATTTCTTGTCTCAGTGCTATTTCTCTTCAATTCCCCTTCTGAAAATTACAAGATGCTAGAAAACATATACAAAAACGTCTTTTTAAGTGTTTTTATGACATAGTGTAGAAGTAAAGAAAACTTACATGCCAAAAATGAGGTAACAGTAGGACCCTCCATAGACAGGGAGGACTGAAGCCAGTTTTGTCCTGAGGACACTAACCGAATAGAGAAGGCACTTTCACAGCACTGGAGATCTCAGGGGGTAGGAGACCAAGTCCAGAGCCTGCCTAAGGTGGGAAGCCCCAAAGAACACGTACCACGCATAAAGCTAGACCTTGAAGGGCCGCACCCTTGTTGTAAGGGTAAACTGAAAACAGCCACCCCCTTCCTCAAGGAGACTGCAAGGGGGGAAAAATGCCTTACTCAAGTCTTCATACTATATGCGGGAGATCGACCAAAGTCCTAAGAGAATCAGTAAAAGCTCCTCTTCATGATGGCCTCACACTAACCAGGTGGCTCAAAATTCTGAAGCTAACAGTTTGAAATAAAGTGGTTCATGGGCTCATAGGTGCTCCCAGTCACCTGACAGGAGCAAATCAATGCTCTCGGGAAGAATCCACCTTCAACTCAGGTAGTGTGAATTCAGTATACATAAAGGACCTAGACAACACGAGAGAGAGCCAGCAGAGTAAATAAGCCACAGAATCAGACAGGACAATTACTACAATATAAAATGCCCGTTTCATGTGTTTAAAGAAATATGAGGCCTGAAAATACTCATATGTAAAAGGAGTTCTGGGCCCCAAATCCAATGTGTGTGTGGGTGAACCCCACACCTCTGAGCAGTTCTGCAATATGACCTGGGGGTCCCACAGTTCAGCTTGATTCTGACACGACCCAGAGAGAGCATCAGAACCCACAGCATAAAGGTTGAGTCTTACCAAACTACCCCCACCTCTACTTCAGAGCATAATTCACAAGTCCAGGATTCCATCTGTGCTTCTGACTCCTAGGCCGTAGTTTGAAAGTTGCAATGACCACCTTTTTAGGTGCGATTAATTTGCAAGAGCAGCTCACAAAATGAGAGAAATCTTTTCCTCACTATAAAAAGGACTCAGGAACAGCCAGATGGAAGAGATGCACAGGACAAGGCAAGGGAAAAGGCAAAGAGTGCCCTACCACCTCCAGGCAGGCCACTCTCACTCAATCTCCACACTTGCACTAATCCAGAGGCGCTCCGAAATGTCCTTTGGGGTTTTTATGGCATGACTGATAAGGTCATCAGCCCTTGGTCACTAAACTCAAACTCCAGCTCTTCTCCACTCCCTGGAGGCTAAGGGGGCAGGACTAAAAGTTCCAACCCTCCAATCACGTAGCTGGTTCTCTAGCAACCAATCCCCTCCCCCACCCCCAGCCTTAGGAACCTACCTGCTTTCCACAAGTCATCTCATTAACCTAACTAGAGACACCTTTCTAGCTGGTATTAGAAAATTCCTAGTGTTTTAGGAGATCCATGGTAGGGAGTGGAACAAAGACCGTGTCTATATATTTCTTATTATAAATCACAAATCACAGAATGGAAGAGATTATTAAAAAATCTTTATAAAAAGCTTATTAAAAAAATCTTCCATAAAGGTATCCCCAAAGTGGACAATTCAGTGGATGAGTATTTTTGTTGACAGTTTCACTGCTAAATTTAGATTGGTCCCTACATCCAAGTCTCAAGCATCACCTTCAAATCTCCACGTAGGTAGAACTATCTGTACAAGAATAAGAACCGCTAGGGGAACACAAGGTTATCCATAAAAGAAGTCCTACCTATTCAGGCCTCAGTGAAAACCAGCACAAATAAAGCACAAATAAATGAGGTATCTTCAATTAAAGCCCTCCCTTCCAAAAAGAAAAAAAAAATTGTTGCATTCAGAGCCCAGCGTACAGTTAAATAGGTTGTTCACTGCACAATGGTACCCAATAAAAAGGGCAAATAGTCCTTGAAACAAGATATTCGGTCTAGTATTACAGTATTTGCTGGCACAAATGCTCTCCCACAGCCATGTAATACTTTAAGCCGACTGCTCTATTTTATTTCCTTCTCAAGGCCAGAAATCCCCTGTTCAGATGGTCAATGACATTTACTTCCAAACTGTAGAAATTGATAGCCAGAAACAACTTTAGAAACCCCTGCAGGATCTAGTTCAACTTACACATTTTGAAGAACTATAAACTGAGTTCCAAAGGGAGCAGGGTCGAGGTCAGAAAACCAGCTAATGGCAGAGCCAGGACCATGACCCAGGCCAGGCCAAGCCTCTTCGTGTTTCTGTGATTAGAACCTCGTTGTAAATACCAGCATCCGAGACAAGAGAATGCCAACCACCCTGGTTTTTGCCCAAGACTTTTGCCCAAATGTGGGACTTCCAGTTTGAAAACCAGGAGAGTCTCAGACATACAAGGCCAAGTTGGTCACCCTCTGTGACCACGTGACAATCTGACAAACTCAGGATTCACCTTGACTCCACTCTTGGTCATCTTGCTAATAGACTTAAAATCTGAAATAATGAAGGCCACAAGGTAGGTGCTCATCTTCACAGTGACATCAAAATGGTCTTCTAGGAGTCCTTCAGCAACAGTCACAGATTTAACCTAAAATTAGGATAACTGAAATCATCAAATAATCCATTTATCAATACATTGCAAATATCTAATGAAGACAAATTTCGTAACCACTGGACATAATATTCAAAGTGTACAGCATAACATTTGTATAATTATTTTATTTTTATTTTTAAAAAATATTTTATTTATTTATTTGACAGAGAGAGATCACAAGCAGGCAGAGAGGTGGGCAGAGAAAGAGGGGGAAGCAGGCTCTCCACTGAGCAGAGAGCCCAACGTGGGACTTAATCCCAGGACCCTGAGATCATGACCTGAGCCAAAGGCAGAGGCTTAACCCTCTGAGCCACCCAGGTGTCCCTGTATAATTATTTTAAAATTTCTCTTTCTAATATGATTATAATTTCAACATTAAAACCATTCTATTCAATTTTTTAATGAGATATAATTCACAGACCATAAAATTCACCATTTTATTATTTATTGATTGATTGATTCATTCATTCATTCATTCATTTTTTTTAAAGATTTTATTTATTTGACAGTAGGATTTCAGTCCAAGTGGCATTCCAGGTCCCTGGTACTGACAGGAGGGACACTATAAGGGACTCAGGTCAGAGAGAAACACAGCCAGAGAGGGAACACAAGCAGGGGGAGTGAGAGAGGGAGAAGCAGGCTTCTGGCCGAGCAGGGAGCCCGATGTGGGACCAAGGCAGTCGCTTAACCAACTGAGCCACCCAGGTGTCCCAAAATTCACCATTTTAAAGTATACAGTCAAGTGGGTTTTCTTATATTCACAGAGCTGTGCAACTATCATCACTAAATTTCTTTTCAATGACCCAGGTGGTTGCAAACTGTCCCGTATTTGTACATGAGGGTTGCGAGGAAGCAAATCTGAGACTGTTGGTTTTGCCAAGACGTCAACACCTGACCTTAAATACAGGTATAAGCATTACCTGGAAACACACCGCCTAGTTTGGTTTCTAAGGTGGGCCAACATGTAACCATGTACAACTTAAAAAGAGCTTCTATTTTCCAACAAAACTGAAAGTAACCCATGCCTGGGCCTGACGTGGCCAAGCTTCCTCCACACTGGAATCTGCCTTAGGTGCAATCAGGGAGACGCCTCGTAGTGGGGTGGGGGTGGTGGAAGGACAGTCTAAGAGGTCTGTTCCCCAAAAGGAAAGTCCAATAAGTCAGGCAACACCAAGCAGTGGGACAAGGCCCCGGAGAAGGAGAGAAGAATGAGCCTGCGAATTCCATTTAACACATGCATTTTCCCTGGCATCTTATTTCCACCTTTTTCTGTGCCCTCATCCTTCTTTGTAATACCCACCACCCACCACTTCTGGTGTCTGTTGGTCACTCTATGCTCCCCTGACTCTGAGAGCTGACCTAGGTTTACTCTTGAACAACTCCAACTTATCTTTTCTTTTTAAGTGCCTTCTACCCACCCCTAACCAAAATTTTCATTGCTGAAATTATGCTATTTTCTAGGAAAATAAGCCAATTAATTCAACTTTAAATGGGATGAAATCCCGCCTACTGCCCATACACGTCAAAGTTCTGATGGAGTATTTGCTTTTCCAGCCACCATGCAGATCCTTGGAGATTCCACTGTCCTTCCTGAACTCCGCTCTCAGCAGCCTGACTTCAGGCTAGTCCTATAAGATTTCTGCCAGTGGGCGGGCTTTCCTGTCCAAGGGGCCAGATCACATTAGAGATTTTCCTTTCCTTAACAAATAGATATCCATAGCTAGATATCCATGGATTCAGGCTCTAGCATCTTTGCGAGCCTTACTTAGGAGCTCCCAACCTTCACCCTGCAAACCTACAAGTTTCTCCACCAGTCTTTTTTGGTTATCACTTTCCCTCTTGATTTCATCTGACCCTGTTCTTTATTCTCCCAAAGCTGGGATTGATTCTCTAATTAGAGAACTCAGAACCCTGGGAGCAATGTCAGGGTAATACGGGGGAATGGAACAATAATTGGAACAAGCATGTTCTTGATCTCAAATTTATATCAGGAAAACAGCATAACTGTTTCCTGTTTTTTTCATCTACAAATGTGGGTGGAGTAGACAGAAGTTCTAAGCTGGTACAGATTTGCTGAAGAACACTTTTCATAAAGCATGGCTCTCTGGGGAGGCAGGCGGGGGGGGGGTGCTGCTGTGAGAATCTTGTTTGCAGAAAGGATTTTGGGTATTCCGTGCCAGAGTGAGGGTGGTGGTGGGAGGCTGGTGGTCTATAGAATTTTAAAGGTTGCAAGCTACTGTCCTAGAGGCTGGCTGTGGCTCTCAGAGTCCCACACTAAAATTTTGCCTCTCTGGTGAGCCTAGGGTTGAGCCGGGAAACCCTTAAGACTCTGGGAAAAGTCTCTTCCACTCAAGTCTTATCCACAGTGATCTCCCCGAATACAGGCTGTTTGTGCTTCAGGAGTTGATCCACAGCTGTTGCAAGGTGAGAGCTCAGTGGGTGAGTTCTTCTAAGCTGCCAGAATCATCGATCCATGGCATTTACTGAGTAGCACAGCCATTTTCTCACCACTTTTGAAAATCAGATGAAATGCCATCCACATTTGCTTTGGAATTGGAGGATGATGGTCTCTTTAAAGGGAACTGAGCTATCACTACTTACCTTTTTTATCATAATATTATGAAAAGATTACTTTTTTTTCTGTCAGCCCAATTTCATGGATATAGTTACAAATCATATAGTTACTATTAGTATATCGTATATAGAAAGCATGGAAAATAACTACATACTATGAATATAGCCCTATGTGACAAAGTGTGCGCGCCCTTGATAAGATCATATGAGAAAAGGAAGCAGAAAGTGCTTTGTGAAGGGCACTCTCATTTAAACCGGACCCGAGTCCCTTATAGTGTCCCTCCTGTCAGTACCAGGGACCTGGAATGCCACTTGGACTGAAATCCTACATACTTTTAGGGACAATTCTGGACTGAATAAAGTTTATTTTATTAGGGACAATTCTGGACTGAATAAAGTTTATTCTGGACTGAATAAAGAATAAATTTCTTTTTGAAATAAACAAAGAAAACTTAGCTGTCACACAACAGAATAACACAGGTGACCTGAATATTGTCACTGGGATAACGCAAGTGACCACATATCAGTGGATTTTTCCTGTGAGCACACACAGGCGCTCGGACTCACCAGTGGCATATTGGAGATGGCGAGGTGTCTTGGCTCCCTTCTGATCTTGACTGAAAATTTCGCTTTGAAGGCAGGTTCGTCAAAGCAGGGAAAGGCCATTCTGGCTGCAGTGGGCTCAAAATGTGTTGATGCAAGTACTCTAAAATTATGGTGAATAAAAGTACAACATAAAGCACCAGGGACTCTAAAAGAGATGTGCATTTGGTTATTAATTCCTAGAGATACCATCAGATTATGGAAGAACAAAAATTATCATAAACTAAGTAAAAAGACAAGCAAAAAAGTGGGAAAATGGACTGAAAGCTATCTGGCAAAAGGGTTAATACCCTTGCCGGAGAATGAACACTTACAAATGAGTAAGACTATACCAGCAACCGAGGGGAATAGCAGGTATAGGTCATAAACAGGCAACTCACAGAAGAAGAACCTGCAAATAGTCAATAAACATATCAAAACCTGCTCGACTTCCTTAATAATCAATGAAGTGTAAGTTAAAGGGACGTATCTGTTGGCTTTTTGGCTCTAAAAACCTGCCCATACACGGTATTGGCTACAGATGAGGGACACGGCAAGGGATATCCAAAGATTGTAGACTCTTCAATTTAGCAGTTTTATGTCTAGGCATTTATTCTCAGGAAATGATTTACAAAGACATTACTGTTGTTGAACAGGTGGAAACACCTAATCTCCATCGATGGTGCACGAGTTAAATCAATGCACATACATTGAATAAACTCATTAAAATAATGGACAGTGATAGACATCCATATGAAACAGCTCAACATATTAAAATAAGATCCCTTATAAGATAGCTCCATTTATATAATGTACATCCATATCCAGAGAGAAGTCTGGGAGGATGATCCCTAAAATAAAAGTAGTAGTTATCTTTAGGGGCTGTGATAGGGACCAAATTTAGTTTCCAAAAAATTCTTTTTGGTAGCATCTGACTTTTTTAACTGCAAAAGAATAATACAGAATCAGAAAAATAAGTGAGTATAATCTACTACCAAATAAAATTTTATTTTTAAATATTTGTACTTATTTATTTGACAGAGAGAGAGGGAGAGGGAGAGAACAAGCACAAGCAGGGAAAATGGCAGGCAGAGGGAGAAGCAGGCTCCCCACTCAGCAAGAAGCCCGATGTAGGCCTGGATTCCAGGACCTTGGGATCATGACCTGGGCTGAAGGCAGCAGCTTCACTGACTGAGTCACTCTGGTGCCCCTAAAATTTTATTTTAAAATGCAGCATAGGGGCGCCTGGGGGACTTAGTGGGTTGAGGGTCTGCCTTCAGCTCAGGTCATGATCCTGGCATCCTGGAATCGAGTCCCACATCGGGCTCCCTGCTCAATGGGGAGTCTGCTTCTCCCTCTCCCTCTGCCCCTCCCCCTGCTCCATTTTTCTCTCTCGTTCACTCTCTCAAATAAATACATTAAAAAATGATAAAATTCAGTACAAAATCTCCCAAAATAGATTGCCTCCTTAAAAACAGGAAAAAAACAAGGCGGATAAGGATATTTAAAAATGCTTTAACTTAGAACAAAATATTTCTTCTAAAAGGCTCTATGGGGTAAATTGCATCCTCCAAACATATGTGAAAGTCTTAATCCCTCATATATGTGAATATGATTTTATTTGGAAATAGGGTCTTTGAAGATGTCATCAAATGAAGATGAGGTCACGAAGCTGGGCCCTCATCTAATAAGACTAGTGTCCTTATAAGAAGAGGGAGATTTGGGGAATGGCCATGTGTTAGGAGAGGCAGAGTCCAGACTGATGTCAGTAGGAGCCAAGGAATGCCAACAACAGATGGCCTCCGCAAATCAGAAAGAGGGGAGGAAGGGTTCTTCGCAGAGATGTGGAGGGAGCCTAGCCCTGCTGATCCTTGGATTTTTGACTGCTAGCCTCCAGAACTGTGAGAGCAGAAATTTCTGTTGTTTTAAGCCACCCAGTTTATGGTACTTCATTATAGCAGCTTTAGGGAACTAATCCTAGGCTGGGAGAATTAAAAATGCTTATTATATACCAGAAATCTAATTAGATAAACAAATAGGTAATTTGACAGCTGAAGGAAAAAAACTGGCTAAAACAGAATGAAAAAAATGAGATCCAAAAAACAAAGAAAAGAATCTATGGGCTATTTTTAGCTACATAAATGAAACACAAAATCAAAACATTCAACAGTCAAGGGAGAGTAAAGAAATAATCCACATGAAATAACAAATTTAGTATGGGCAGCAGTTGAAGTTTAAAAAAAAAAAGAAAGAAAGAAGTACCTCACTTCCCCTTCCTTGGTCCTGTAGGTGCTTTTATAAAATCCATTTAAATGCTCAGAAAGCTTGCCCGCGTAGTCAATGACAACTGTGTATGGAAGCCCGACCGCCAGAGGCTCGGGTGCCAGAAGTGCGATCTGCTCGTGAGGCGGGTACTCCAGGACTCTCAAGGGCTCTGCAGACAGCCTCTCTCCGACCCTCCTCTTGAGGGTGGCTTTAGATATTTGCAGGAGGTGACTGTGCAGGATGATGGTACTCGTAGGCTGGCTGGCTGTGATTTCTATTTCCGTGGTTCCCTCGAAAGTCAGAGTGGTGAGATTTGCATGGATCAGGAGATGGTAATGAACTGGGGTGACGTGCTCGGGAAGTCGCATTCTCTCCCAAGGGAATGGAGTCCCATCACTAGCTTTCGGAGACGTGGTGTCACTGCTCTGACACCACAAAGGAGTTGACACAGTTAAGAGAATCAACAGTGAGGACCGCAGAAAGGGCATGGTTGCCAGTGGCCATCTGATGGACAGAGATATCATCTTCTTGCTCAAACCACCTACTGGCAAAATGTATAAAAGCCCCCCACCCAAAAAAAAAAAACAAAACATTGAGTCACTAAAATATTATCAAGACAGTATAATTTCACAATGTATCTACCCAGGATGAACCAATATAGATACAAACTTTCAAAAGTTCTAGGTCTTTACCTGAAAGTAAAAACCTTCTTTATTGATTCATACAAGAAGCTACTGGTTAGCAACAATCTTCACACCTGTGAAAATGTATCATTTGGCTCCCCAAGTTTAAACGAACTCTATTCCTCAGGGTTCTTGGTAGAAAGCAATAGAGCAAGCCCACCAAGTAACTGACCAAAAGGGTCACAGAATTGTTCAGGACATTTGGGAAGCCAGTCACATGAAAGAGGCCAAGACGGATAGTCCGAACTACGTCGGAGGACCAAGAGACCACTCCCCACCAACCTGGGCCTTGGAGGAGGCTGCCCTACTGTGTAGGGACCAGAGGCTGGACGCTGCCGCAGCCACTGCCGATGTGAGGTCCCTACTGTCCCTGCAGCTTGGCAGGACTTCGTTCAGCAGAGGGAAGGTATCCATGCCACCAGTCAGGGAGGAGGGAAGAGCAAGAATCTGGACTTCACAGCTGCTGCAGTAGAGGACAGGTTTGGCTCCCCGCCAAGCTTACAAAGGAGACAAGTCCTAACATACAGGAAGCATAGGTTGGAGGCACAGATGCTGAGTAGCAAGGGGTGGGGGAGGCAAGTATCCATTAACAGTAACCCTGAGAATCAGCGGTATCTGTCAAATGTCATGCCCAAAGTTCATCTAATATGTATTTAGCCAGGAATGACTTAAAGGGTTTATGGTGATTTTCACACCAATAGTTTGTGAGAAACCTAACAGTCTCCTGGATTCTCTTACAGTCATCCAACAAATACACATTGAATGCCTGCTATGCACAAGGTGGTGTGCTGAGCACTGTGTCAGATGTAATAGCACACAAGACACAAATTCCACAGCGAAGGACTTCAAAATCTGGAAAGGCAGGAAGCATTCATACACAAATGACAGAATGCAACAGAGAACGTGTGGAGCATTCTGAGAAGAAGAAGAAGAAGAAGAAGAAGAAGAAGAAGAAGAAGAAGAAGAAGAAGAAGAAGAAGAAGAAGAACAACAACAACAACAACAACAACAACAACAACGACAACAGATAGTGCTGGGGGGGAAGAGAGAGAATGACTTCACTGCACAGTGAGTCTGAGGCCCCTTCATGCAAGAACAGCACTGAGCACGGTTTGCAAGGATGTGCTGGATTTGGAAATGAAGGGAGGGCCTTAAAGACATGGCAGGTAGAAGAAACCAGGGTCGGAGTTAAAGCACAAAGGGAGAAAGCAGAAGGCTGGCTGAGCAGGCGATCTGGATGGGGATTGATTATTCACAAGGCAAAGAGGGGAGTGACTCCAAGATTATGCTCAAAGCATGCTGGGAGTCATGCTGCAGACTATATTTTGCACTTTATTTTAAAGGTCTTAGGACACAAAAGGAATGTGAAGTATAAGATCGTTGGCAACCATGGCTGAGAACTGAGTAATTTCTCTCTCTTAGACAAAGACCTCTCTCTAGTCGGTGTTTGCCAGGACTCCAGGGAGATGAGTCCACGTAAGTGGTCTTAATTTCCTCAAGCTCCTTGGGCTCCTGAACATATAGATCAGGCGAGAAAAGCAGTAAGGCTACAGTGTGGCACATGGGATTTGACCTCTATGTCAGCAGCTCTCAACTCTGCATATTAATATCACCAAGGAAGCTTTTAAAATGACGGAGTTCTGGCTCCTTATCTAGAACAATTAAACTGAAATCTATGGTGTTGAGGTCAGGGCACCAGAGCATTTAAAAATCTTCCCAGAGATTCTATTGGAAAGCCGATCTGAGAACCTTCTAGATAATCCTCACCAAACCCTGGTCTTGAACTCTGTGTGCAGGAATACCACTTCAAGGTAGTAAGTGATGTGCTCTCCGTAAACCCTCACTCCCCATCCTGCTCCCCTGCTATAGGTGCCTACATCCCCCTTCCCCACAGAGCAGACCTGGAGGCGAACAGACACCAACATAGTATTGACGATCAAGCACAGAAGCACCATCTCTCAGTTCAGAAAGTATCACCCAGATGGAAGCGAAAAGAGGAGCAAAGGTTTAATAGGCAAAACAGGTTTTTTGTTTATGTGTTTGTTCTTTCTGTATGTGTGAGTATAGGACTAACTAGAGGATGCTTCCAGGCATAGAGAACTGAAGCAATGTTAAGAGGAATACAGTTTAAACACCAAAATCGTAAAGGGTTCCCCCTTTTACTTCCTCAGGCAGAATTCTAGGGCAGGGGCAAAACAACAGATTTCCTTTGAAGTTGGGACATGAGAAATAAAGGGAACTTGCGTGATACTTCCATTTCAAATTTCTGATGGCAGGGGTTTTGTGGGTCCAGCCCATGCCCCAAGAAGGTAGGCAGTGCAATGAGGATGCCAGGTTCAGGCATGAGAGGACCCAGAAGTCCCCAAGTGTTCCCAAAAGTCCAGGAGGAAATCTAAAAATGCCAACTGGTTCTGAGATGACAGGCAGCCTGACAGGCAGCTGAAGGAGTTGGCAGTGGGGAACCGAGTCCAAGGCTTTGCGAGGTTGAGTCCATGAGGAGCCAGTCAAGGAGAACATGGCTGTGTCTCAAAAGAGGATGGAACGCTAGGAAACCACAATGGAATGTGTAATGTGGACGGCATAAATATCAGAATACAGATACGCATATCTATACTTATAGCTATACTAACAATAATAGATATTACCCTGACAGTCAGAAAAGAAAACCTGGCTTTACTTTCTTGCTCTGCCACCAACTGTGTGACCTCGGACAGGTTTAATCCCAGTTTCGTTTTCTTCATGTGTAATTGAGAAAATAAGACCTCTCTCACAGCATGTTGTAAAGACTGAGTTAAAATATTCTCAATCATTCATTCCACAAATAATTACTGAGGACCTGTTAGGTGTCTGCGATTTGGCTGGACACTAGCAATGTAAGAAAGCACAGATCCTTGACCTCAAACTGCTTACCGGGCTCAGGTGGGGAGGAATTTTTAACCATGACTAGAGCTCTAAAAGAAAAGTATCCACCTCCTGAAAGAGAGTAACAGGGCAGAGGGATTTACACTGGGGGCTCTCTGAGGATATTTTAGCTGAGATTTTAAAAGGACAAATTCAAATTAGCTAAGAAAAGAAGGAGAAGGTGAGTTTTCCAGACAGAAGGGGATAGCATGTTTAGAGCCCAGGCATAAAGGTTTCCAAGGACTTCCCTGTCCTTTACTGCATTTCTTTACAGTTTTAAAAAGTATCTGCCTTTGGCATCCGATTTTACTAAATAAAGCATCTTTCCCAGTCAAGGTGGTGGTAACAGTACCTAACTTCACTGCCAGGAAGAGTTCAAGTTACTGTAGGAAACTTACTTAGTCCGCCTTTGGTGATTATGGCTTTTCCACTCACAAAGAAGGCAGGAGCAACTAATCCTGGGTTAGCTCACCCTTCTCTTTATCAGAACACTACTCAGTGTGGAATCTACCATCAAGAGGTAACCGATTTTCTTCCAAAATGTTCTGAATGATGAAATTAACAAGCATTGTAATAGTTTGTCACTGCTGGTCAAGGAACAAAAAATGCTGAATTAACATGAATATATTTTTTTAACCAATTAGAATTTTTTCATTTAGGCCCTCCTGAAAATGGGCTATACTGTCGGTACAATTCCAAATCCTTGGGAAAAGAAAAGCACTGACCAATTTTTTAAAGGTTTTTTGTTCTTAATTGCTGACATCCTGAGTTGAAAGCAAATACTCTGGGCATTCACCAGAAAACTGAGCATTTCTTACTGAACTTGACCTACACAAAGAACTCCAGGAAAATGGTAAGGAAGTGTCTGCTCCTGTCCTTCCACGAAATTAACTTGCAGACCCCCCTGGCAAATGAGGCACGCAGACAGGATACTTTATTTTGCTCAAACAGTAGAACTTTATCTGAATAAAGCTCAGCTAGAGCCAGAGTGAAGGAAGACAACTGCTGAGAATAAGTACAGAAGCAAGGAAAGAACTGATCTTGAGGACATTTATGGACTCTGATCCTTCAACACGCCCAACCAGTAGTTAACGCAAAGCCACGTTCCTTTCTCTGGCAATTATCCCCAAGGTACCCTTCACAGCCAAAACCGCCATCCTTCCCACTGCCCCGTTTGGCGCCACTCAGGAGGCCAGGGGCCGGGAAGCTGGCAGGAGCCCAGCGGCGAGGCGCAGCACCGAAGGGGAGGCTCCCCCCACCCGGAAGTGGCGCGGCCGAGAACGCGTGGAACAGGCGCTCCAGCCATGCGCCCCCTGCGTTCTCCCGCCCGAGAAGGACCCGAGCAAGGCTGGGCCGGTCGCCAGACACACCGCCCTCCCTGAGGACCCGGGACCCAAGCCCTGGTCCCACAGCTCTCCCCGGCCCGGTGTCCTCGGAGCCTCGCTCTCTGTCGCTGCGCGCCCGGGGTCTTTGGGCCTTCCAGGCGGGCACCAGGAGGTTGCCGGGACCGAGCCTTTCTCCAGCCCCGCGGCCGCTCCCCGAGGGATGCCCTGGCGACGGACGCGCTGTACCTGGGGGTCCGCGATGGAACCGGCTCACGCTCACGCCGCTGCCGCCGGCCTGCCCTAGCCGGGAACAGAAAGTGAAAGTGGAGCCCGGGAAGAGTCAAGAGCGCACAAGGTGCGCGTCGGCCGAGGTCCTCCTGACAGGCGCAGGAGAACCCCCGGGCGGAGGCGGGGAAGAAGGAACCTGGCGGCGGCGGCGCGCGGAGACCGCGGGACCCCCGACAAATGCGTGCTGCGCGCCAAGGAAACTTCGGCGTTGCTATCCCGGGGCGGGGTGGGGGGGGATCGGGTGGAAAGGAGCACTCGCTTCTGAACGCTGGTGATTCTGAGTGTGTCCTTGAGGGTTATATATTTCAACGGTTAGCCTTTGGCGTATCGACGTTGAGAGCACTAAAAAACGATGGGTGCTTCGGAGAGGGACCACGCTGGACTCCAGCTCGCTGCTCCAAGAGTCTGAACGGGATCCACAGCGGTTGGACTCAAGCGGTGTCCATCATTTCGTCTCTGCAAATGGGCTGGGAGCTCTTGGCCCGCCTCCGAAAGAAACCAGAAACTGCGAACTCCTTCTTTGAAATGCTCAGTCCTTCCGGCTTTTAGTGTAGCGGGGTTACGCTAGGAGATGCCTCAGGGTAGGAAGGGGATATAGATAGCCTCCTCGGAACTTCCCCGCCAGCCCCTAGGGACTCGGACCCCAAAATTTGCTGCTCCCCACATTAAAACGTATCCCCTGCTTTTTCAAATCAGATGACCGTTTCACCGCTCCCCTTAGAACAGTAAGACTGGACTGAAATGTCCAAAAAAGCCCACCCTTAAACAATTGAAGGTAAAGCAGGAAAACACAGGCTTTCATATTCATCAAAGCTTCAAGTTGGTGAGTGGACCAACACCTCTGGGAACTTATTGGACTCGGGCTTTCTCTCTCATTTCTTTCCTAGCTTTCTTTTTGAGAGTTTGGTGTTCCGAGTCACTGCAACAGTATTTCTCAACGTTTGTTTCTCAGTTTTATGTTCGTTTTGAAAAATAGCAAAACATGTTTCGTTCTGCATATTTTTTCCAGCCAAGGATAGTTTGTATTCTGTCCCCAGCCCCAAACAGAGTGAGAGCAAGGCAAGTTTTTTTTCTTTACAATTCACAAGAAATGGGCTTTAGGATTAGATGATTTTTTTTTTTCATCTGCAGTTGTGGCAGGGGTGTCAGCCTATAGCTATAGCCTCCAACGCCTCCAGATGTCAATGAGTGGTCCGGTTTGCTCCCATGAGAACTTCTTATCCAGTAAATTCATGCCTGCTTTGTGGATCTGGAAAGGCAAATGGAAGATCTCCAACACAGGCATCTTGAATAATAGCAGGTGTTCCCTAAGAATCTAACAAACCCCTTAGCAGGGACTATGATCACTTTCCAATTCACCTGTTCACTGAAAGCAACAAATAATAAAGCCAACCTCATTTTGTGTTTAGTATGCATGTAATTAAAAAGATGGAAAAGAAGAATGAAATAGGCAGAATACCCAGCGACATTTTTAAAGACTAATGTCTGTGTTGCACCAGTGAGGGTTCAATCACAGAGAACAGAACCTGTTGAAGCTATTTAATTAAAAAAGGATTTATTGCCGGCTTTTACATGACTTAATAATAAGCATTGGGAAGGTTCAAAAAATACACAATGGGGGAGCTTCCAAGAACAAATTCCAAAGCCATAATGTAGAACGTGGCCACCACTGACACCAGCTCTCTTGCCACAGCTCAGAAGCCATCTGCTAAATTGGGCAGCAGCTAGCACAGGTGCTGGCCTCGGAGCCATGTCATGATGTTACAGTCTGTCCAGCAAAGTGAGTATCTCAAGCCAGGCCTCTTTGCCCACTTAAAACTCAGTTTCAGATTCAGCTGTCCTACCAGGGCTTCTGTTTGGTACAGCCTAATGCACACCCAGAACCTAGGTGCAAGGAGATCTGGGGAAAAAAAGTATTTGCTTTCCAGACTCTGGAATGGAATGAGGAATTCTGAAACGAGGTGGGAAGATATACAGATTACGCCAATGACAATATTCACCATAAATATTAAACTGCATCGAAACTGAACAAATAGGGGTGCCTAGGTGGCTCAGCCAATTAAGCATCTGCCTTCGGCTCAGGTCATGATCCCAGGGTTCTAGGATGGAGCCCTGCATCAGGCTCCCTGCACGGTGGAGAGCTTGCTTCTCCCTCTCCCTCTGCCACTTCCCCTGCTTGTTCTCCCTCTCTCTCCCTCTGTCAAATGAATAAATAGAATATTAAAAAAAAAGAAACAAATAAAAAATTATAAGGTGATCTCAAGTGTGAATGTCTTTATGGACAAATTTCCAAATAATTGGAAAATTGATTGTAAATCTAATGAGAGGCAGGGGTCTCTTAGGAGAGGGATGAATATTTACCTCTGTGGCATAAACACATTGCCAAGCATCAAGTTATGATTTATTATCTTTGAGTGTCTCCAGGGGCTTTTCTCCACCCATCCACCCCAACTTTTGTCTGTTCAGCACGTGTTCTTCCCCTCCTGGTAAAGGCATAGTTGCATGACTCAATCTCAGTCTACGAGGAACACAGCAGCCCCATTTTCTGGCCACAGTATTTGTTCCAAGTGACATAAGCTGGCTGGGTCTGAGAACCCAGAGAGGGTCCCACAGAACCCACCAAGATAGTCCTTGACTTCATGTGGGATAGAAATAAAATAGAAGCCAAGAGGAAATGAGAGCAGAATTTACTGAAGATGTAGAGAGACTAGAGATACAGACAGAACATCTGGGAAACTGGGAAAGGGGAGCGAGTCTCATCTTTGCTTGGGTGTGGGGGCTTTACAGAGAATTGTGATCTGGTGTACATGTCCTCCAGCCATCTAGGAACCTGTCAAAACAAGGGTGAGTGCTCATGTGTCCTCCTGACTTACTTATGCCCTGAAGCCAGGGGTCTTGGTGTCAAGGTGTCTGGAAAACATACAGGATGGCCTCAACCAGTAGCTTCTCAGATGTTACCTATTGTGCTAGAATTAAAAAAAAAAACAAATCATTAACTCCTTGGCTTTTCTTGGCAGTTCTTCATGGAGTCCCTTCCATTTCCTGTCTCACAACCACTAGCATAAAACAAAAGCTAAGGCAAAGTGAGGCCTTGCCTAACATTGTTCTGGTGGGAAACCCCTTCTATCTTTTTCTTTGTGGTCTCAGTGCTGAAAGAATATGGCCTTAGACTTAACGGGGCCAAATTCCCACTGGGACAATGCCTAAGAAAATGAACCCCACCCAAAGAGGACAAAAAGAAATAGGAGGCAGAGTCTGAGAGATCCCTTTGTTGTGCTTATTTTCTGATCTCACCCTCAAGGTGTGATGCTGCCTCCTTCCTGAGGCTTGTTCTTCAGGCCTTTGGGCCATCCAGCATTCTTCCAGTAGACCAGCTCTTCTGGATTAAGACTGATTGAATTGGCTATCAGCCGCAGGCAATTTTAAGAGAGGTAACAAAATCACAGTTTCAATTTTATAATCCACTAATTCCACTAATCACTTAATAGAAGGTTGTGTCCTTTGTGTCTCATGGGAAACTGTGAGATTTTTTTTTTCCCTTGGCCTCCCATATATTGTTTGAAGTTGACTGACCTAGATTCCAAGGAAGCCTAAATCTGAACTACATTTCACATCAACCAATTGATTTAAGTGATTTTGATAATGTCTCTCACTTTCAGATAAGCAGTCTCTAAGACACACTCCTTGATAAAGCTTTTACAACATAATCGCCCCATCTTCCACACCACACTTGCTTGTTGGGTAGTCTGGACAGCCCCAGAAATTTCACTGGCAATGGGGAGTGGCCAAAGGAAAAGGCCTGTGATACCAGGAAGGGAGAAGACCCTATGACTCCATGGGTTAGGCTTTGTAAGTGTGATGCATATGTGTGCGTGTGTGTGTGTGTGTGTGTGTGTGTGTGTGAGAGAGAGAGAGAGAGAGAGACAGAGAGAGAGAGACAGAGAGAGATAGGGAAAAGGGGGAATCAGAAACTTTTCCTACCACTAACACTCAGGTGTATTTCTTTTACTTGCCTTTCAGTGTCTTCAAAGCTCAGTTCTACTATAAATTTCAGTGGCAAAAAACCTCCCCAGAATCTGTCTTTTCAGATGCAAGACCAGATCAGATCAGCATTTAGAAATGTGGCATACAAAATAATCACTCTCAAAGTTGGTTTAAACCAGGGATGTGTTCTGAGGATTGATTGACATCCCCCTTTCTTAAATATCGTGTGCATTCAGCACAGTCTTGTCATATTTTGTGAATGCTATCATCACCTTCTAGCACATCATCAAAAGGATGAGCATATAATAGACTTTCATCAGCCATGGACTTAATATTCACTGTTTTGAGTTTTGGGGGGAGGACTCCTTATCTAGAACTTGAGTAGTTGGTAATTTCCCTGAGGCATGCATTAGAATTATAATGACCTGATGTGAGAGGAGGAGCCCCTTGACCCTTGAGTGGACCTGCCAACCAACCACGCAAAATCCACACCCCAGTCCAATCCTGTTGTTGTTTGTTCATCATCACAGGCATGGTCAATTTCTGAAGTGGTATAAAAATCTAAAAAGAGGGGCGCCTGGGTGGCTCAGTTGCTTAAGCGACTGCCTTCAGCTCAGGTCATGATCCCAGATACCCGGGATCGAGCCCCACATCGGGCTCCCTGCTTAGCGGGAAGCCTAGCTTCTCCCTCTCTCGCTCCCCCTGCTTGTGTTCCCTCTCTAGCTGTATTTCTCTCTGTCAAATAAATAAAATCTTTTTTAAAAAAATCTAAAAAGAAAAAAAAACTGAAATGTATTTCTAAAATATCATGAGGGAGCTTGAAGCAGTCACAAAGTTTTGAAATTCATTTTACTGCATTTTATAAAAGATAATGTGTATTCAAATGTATTTAAAATTGCAGTCTTGCAAAGCCTCGCCAAAGTCTGCTGTACCGAATTCTCTGTTAGCAGATCTAGAAGGAAAGCAGGCCTGGGCATTCGTTCGCTTGGACCCAACGGAAACATGACGGGAAGAAAGGGGTGGAAGGATTCCTGATCTATGGCCAGGTACTAAACCTAGATGAATACAAAAGTCAATGCAAGCAAAATCCAAACCTATCCAGGAGCTCTGTGAAAACTAGAAGATGAGACATGGAATTCAGAAAGGAGCTCTCAAAGCAGAAGGAAATCTAAAACGGGTAAAAGCACGAGTGGCCAAAGGCAACACATCTCAGTAGTAAAAATTGGTGCATTTTAAAACAATATTTTATTTAGTTATTTGACATAGAGAAAGACAGCCAGAGAAGGAACACAAGCAGGGGGAGTAAGGGAGACGCAGGCTTCCTGCTGAGCAGGGAGCGTGATGTGGGAATCCATCCTGGGTCTCCGGGATCATGACCTGAGCTGAAAGCAGATGTTTAATGACTGAGCCATCCAGGCATCCCACTTGGTGCATTTTGAGCATTCCTGTGTGCCAAGCGCTGTGCCAAACGCTCTAGATGAAATGCATCATTTAATTCTCAAGAACACTCTAGGGTATGTTCCATTATCATTTCCAGTGAGAAAAGCTGAGGTTCTGTCAGGTGAGTAACTGCTGGAATATATAGCTAGGAAGTGATGGAACCACATTAGTGGTGGAACCAGGATGAATTCTAGAGATTAAGTGCTTCCGCTTTTCAGAGCTCTCCTAGTGTAGATTTACTCACTTGCCGTCTTGATTTAAAAAGGATCAGTGAGGGGCAGACCCTTCCAACTGTGGTTATGATCTTGCCTTCAGTCTAGTCACCCAAGCTATGAGCCATTAACACAATATTACCATCTAGGACCTTTGCTCCTTCACCTCTCAGCCTTATCCCGGCCAGTCAATATTACTTCCAGGGAGTGTCTTGAATCTTTCTCTTCCTCTTCATTCCTGGTGCCTCCAGTAATCCCCCCTGTGTTATTATAAATACCCTCTTAAGCAGTCCTGTAACTGCTAACTTCCTCTTCTTCAGTCTGGTTTCTATACTCTCATCTGTATAAACTACATGAAGGATCTGACTTTCTTGGTTTGGGCTCAAGTTATGATCTTAGGGTGGTGGGATCAGCCCCACGTTGGCCCCATATTGGGGCTCTGCACTCATCAGTGAGTCTGCATGAGGATTCTCTCTCCCTTCCCCCATGCTTTCTCTCCTTCAAATAAATAAAAGTCTTTAAAAGAAAGAAAAAAAAAGAGAGAGAGTGACAACTGTGACAGGAGAAGAGAGTATGTGGGGGGCATGGGGAACAAGGGTAAGAGGAGGGGACAGGGAGAGATGCAGAATCAAACATCATCCAGTGAAAACATGCACCCAGAAACCTAAATAAAGTCCCAAGAAAGGATCATTCCATCTAGAACCAAACAGAAATAAAAAAACTGGGTCTCAAGCAGAGAGGCTACAGCTAGATTGAGCCAGAAAATCAAGTTAAGAAAGTGTGTGAATAGAAAGTAATGATTTCTTATATAGGCCTTTAGATTTATTTGTGGGTGGGAAGATAGGAAACAACAAGTGTTGGAGAGGCTGTAGAGACAGGGGAACCCTCTTACACTGTTGGTGGGAATGCAAATTGGTGTAGCCACTTTGGAAAACAGTGTGGAGATGCCTCAAAAAATTAAAAATAGAGCTACCCTATGTCCCTGCAATTGCACTACTGGGTATTGACTCCAAAGATACAGATGTAGTGAAAAGAAGGGCCATATGTACCCCAATGTTCATAGCAGCAATGGCCACAATCGCCAAACTGTGGAAAGTGCCAAGGTGTCCTTTAACAGACAAATGGATAAAAGAGATATGGTCCATATATATAATGGAATATTATGTCTCCATCAGAAAGAATGAATACCCAACTTTTGTAGCAACATGAACGGGACTGGAGGAGATTATGCTGAGTGAAATAAGCCAAATAGAGAAAGTCAATTATCATATGGTTGCACTTACTTGTGGAGCATAAGGAATAACATGGAGGACAGTAGGAGAAGGAAAGGAAAAGCGAGTTGGGGTAAATCAGAGGGGGAGATGAAGCATGAGAGACTGTGGACTCTGAGAAACAAACTGAGGGTTTTGGAAGGGAGGGGGGAGGGACATGGGTGAGCCTGGTGGTGGGTATTAGGAGGGCACATATTGCATGGAGCACTGGGTGTGGTCATAAAGAATTTTGGAACACTGAAAAAATAAAATAAATTTTTAAAAAATGGTGTTCTAAGAACAGGGTATTATGTTGTACTATACTAACAAATTTAGGTGCTGGAAACAAGACACATTTATTGCCTCATAGTTTCTGGGAGTATGGCTTACAGGCACAGCCTATTTGGGTCCTCTGTTGAGGGTCTCACAAGGTGGTAAATAAGATGTCATCCAGGGGGCATGCTGGTTAAGCGTCTGACACCTCTTGATTTCGACTCAGGTTGTGAGCCTAGGGTTGTGGGATTGAGCCCCGAGTTGGGCTCCGAGCTGGGTATCAAGTCTGCTTGGGATTCTCTCTTTGCCCCCTTCCCACCGCCCCCTCTCTGCCTCTTTAAAGAAAGAAGAAGAAGGAGGAAGAAGAGGAAGAAGAGGAGGAGAAAAAAAGAGATGTCATCTAAGATGGTAGTCTCATCCAAGGCTTGACTAAGGAAGGATTCCCTTCCAAGCTCACTCAGGCTGTTGAAGAATTCAGTTCCATTAGTTTATAGGACTGAGCTCATCAGTTTTGGGGGTTCTTGACTGAAGTTGGATCTCATCTCCCAGAGACTACCTGAAGTTCTTTACCATGTAGAGTACCCCAGCAAGGCTGTCTATCTTCTCAAAACCAGCAAGGGAGGGAGCAACTCAATAAAGGTGAGCTTTATACTCTTAAGTAACATAATCACATGATCATATACCTCCCATCACCTTTGCTATATTCCATCAGTTAGAAGCAAGTGGCAGCTCCTGCCAAACTCTTGGGTAGGGGATCACACAGAGACATAGATACCAGGAGGCAGGATCAGGGCGTCACCTTAGGTGTCTATCCATCACAGATACCAAAAAATTTTGACACCACTTCTTACCTTACCATTCCCCCAAAGTCCACTCCCATCACACTAATCTGGGGCCACACGATTTCTTGCCTAGATACAACAACAGCCTCCAAATTCTCCTCCTTTCTGTGCTTGCCTCCTTATAATGCATTCCACACAGCAGGCAAAGTTGTCCCCTTCAAATAGACAAGAATCTTAGTCCCTCATTCAATTGTACAAAATTTAACACACTTTAAAATTTTATTTAGGGGCGCCTGGGTGGCTCAGTTGGTTAAGCGACTGACTTCGGCTCAAGTCATGATCCCGGAGACCTGGGATCGAGCCCCACATCAGGCTCCCTGCTCGGCGGGAAGCCTGCTTCTCCCTCTCTCACTCCCGCTGCTTGTGTTCCCTCTCTGGCTGTGTTTCTCTCTGTCAAATAAATAAAATCTTTAAAATTTTATTTAAATTAACAAATTCTACCTTGAGATTTCATCTCACAAGATTGTTGAGATAACCATTCTCAGTTATTATTGGCTTCATTTCACCCTTCTCTCTAGGGCACAACCATTGTCCCAAAGTCTTAAGCACTGCCAAAATATCCCGGGGTCTTAGGTTCCTACCGGTTACCGTGGAAATACTTCTTCAGCTTCAAGTCCAGGGCATTTGTTGCCTCTAGGCCTTGCTGGTTCAGAGATAGCTTTGGCCGCAGGTGCCAACCTTTCTGAACGCAACATGTGCCCAGCCTCTCTGAGCTCTTGGGGCCTCCCCAGGAACATGGTTACCTAGTAGTACACTTGTTCCTTATATTTGGGATGTACACAACTTCACCTTGACCAAGGTTGAGAATTTAAAAATACCTCTTGCTATTTTCCCTTTCCTCCACCCCCACTGAGTCTTTTTTTAAATTTTTTTAAGTTTATACTTTAATTTTCTTTTGCTATCTTCCTTCAGTAAATCTGCGCCCCAATACTTTAATTTTCTTTTGCTATCTTCCTTCAGTAAATCTGCATACTCATACAGAAAATCACACCCTTTCCAACTTCCTCCAAGAGGATAGGACCTAAGTTCCTATGTTGAAGTATCTTGCTCCGGACAGGAAGTCCTATAGAAAACTGAAGCCTGCTTGTGGAACCTTCCTTTTCCTGGACTCCCCAGGCCAGGCAGGTGAAATGTAGGTACTTGGTGAATATCTCACTCCAACAGACCCACTTCTTGGGGACATTGCCCTTGAAAAGAGTCCTTCTTAGCACTGGCTGCATCCCACCCAAACATTAGGCCCTGCCTGACCCGGCATCCTCGGAGTGTAATAAGTCTCAGATGAAACTTAACCTGTTCCAGGTGAGACTACAAATACAGGTCTGTCTTCCAATTTGAATCTCCAGTGACCTCTAGCCTTTTCTCAGGGCTCTTCCCTCACTAACTACCCCACCCTATCCCAACCACTCGTCCAAATTAAGAGGTAGCCCACATTAAGGAAGGAAGTTACTGGAAGACAGTGGCTGTGTGAACAGCCAGGGCCTTTCCGGGTTTCTTTTTCCCTTGTTGGGTGAGACCCACCTCCTCGCATGTCTTTGTCCTTTCCTTCACCCAAACCTCAAGAGCCTCACTTCACACCCTCCTTTCTACACTTTGGCCACACCAGCCTTCTAGTTTTTCTAGTGCGCTGTCCTTCTTCCAGCCCCATAACCTTCACACCTGCTCTAGCTCCTGCGTTCTCCTAGCTCCTGCTTCTCCGAGCTTGCTCGAATTCTTCCAGCTCTCAGTTGTCCCTGCTCTATCTCTCTGAGGGTAAGAGGAGGTACAGGTACCAACCGGGCCTAGCCCTCAGGGAAACAGGGTAGTTCTCCTGTCTGATCCCCCTCGAATGTGCCAACGTCACCCCAGTCCAGTCACACCTTAGCTCTGTCATCGATGGCAGGGAGTTCCCACTTTTTAAAGAAAAAATATATACTTCACTTTCATTTAGTTCAAAATACTTTCTAATTTCTATTGGCACATCTTTGACTTGAGTGTTAGTTGAAGTGTGTTATTTGGGGCGCCTGGGTGGCTCAGTCAGTAGCGTCTGCCTTTAGCTCAGATCATGATCCTGGAGTCTTGGGATCGACCAGCATCGGGCTCCCTGTTCAGCAGGAAGCCTGCTTCTCCCTCTCTCCCTCCCCCTGCTTGTGTACCCTCTCTTGCTGTGTTTTTCTGTCAAACAAAATGTTAAAAAATAAAAAAAAATTTAAAAAAGAACTGTTATTTGGTCTTCAGCTACCTTGAGGTTTATGATTCATTTCTAGTTTGAGTCCATCACAGTCTGAAGCATACTTTGGATGATATTTATTCTTTTAAATTTGGTAAAGTATGTTTTATGGTCCAGACTGTGGTCTGAGTTGGCAAATGTTCCATGTGAACTGCAGAATATGTAATTCTGCTACCATTAGATGAAATATTCTATAAATGCCAATTAGAGCCCATTGATTAATGGTTATGTCTTTTTTTCACCACTGAATCCCTGGGATATAACAGAACATGACCCATAGAACGTGCTCCAAAAAATTATTGAAAAAGAGAGAAGGAACAAGCAGGGAAGAATGGATACAGAGATTTTACTTTATTTCCCTGATTAAAATCTTTCAGTAGGGGCACCTGGGTGGCTCAGTTGTTAAGTGTGTGCCTTTGTCTCTGATCCTGGGATCGAGCCCTCTGTTGAGCTCCCTGTTCATCTCTCTCTCCTACTCCCTCTGCTTGTGTTCCTTCTCTTTGCTGTCTCTCTCTGTCAAATAAATAAATAAAATCTTAAAACAACTTTTAATAGTTCACTATAATCTATACAATACATTTTAACTATTGTTCTTCCTATTCAGCAGTAATATGTCACAATCTATTTACTATTTTCTTCCATAACAAGTGCAATTATTTTATGCACCACTGTAGAAAGGGGAAAAAACCTACCGTCAAGAAAATTGTGAGGGGCGCCTGGGTGGCTCAGTTATTAAGCATCTGCCTTCGGCTCAGGTCATGATCCCAGGATCCTGGGATCGAGCCCCCTGCATCGGGCTCCCTGCTCAGCGGGAAGCCTGCTTCTCCCTCTCTCAATTTCCCTATTTGTGTTGCCTCTATAGCTGTGTTTCTCTCTCTCAAATAAATAAAATTTTTTAAAAAAATTTGTGAGATGCCGTCAATTTTGAAGATCTTTAGCTATGAAAAAATGTGAGTCATAGAGTTGATAAAATACTGGCATTAGCTACAAGTCTGTCTTATGTGATGGATGGGTCCATAGCTTATTTATCTATGAGTCCCCAGCACCAAATGCAGTACATGGCACAGAGACGCTCAGTGACATTAGCTCAGTCATCGAATGTGTCCCTCACTTCCCACTACCAAACAGCTGGCTTTCCTTTACACCCTCGTAGCCTCGTAGCCTTGGTGATCTAAAGCTGTTGGGGCTCCTGGCTGACCAGAGACTTTAATTTCTTTTGAATTGCATTTGCTCCCCCAAATCCTGCCACTTTTTCCCTTTTCTCAGACTTTTCTGTACCCTGTCAAGCTACATTGCAGCTGAGTATATGCCAGACTCAGCTGTGTGCTCTCGAAACTACTGTGAGAAAGTGCCATCCTTCCCCCCTTCCGGCTCTGCCTGCTCCCTCCAGGCCTTGCCCCTGGGCCTAGTGATGTGGCCAGGGACATTTTAGGTGCTGCGGCAAACCTGTGGGGAGGAAAATTTGGGCAGGAAGAACTTCTGGAAGCCTCAAATAAGTTGTTAATTACTCCTGTCTATTCCCAGGACTGGCCTTTCTATAAGTTTTATTTATTTTGAATGTCTATTTGGGGAAGCAAAAAGAAATAAGTAAAACTCAGGGATCTTACTTCATTCAAATAAACCTGATTCCTTTAATCCTTTTTGCATAGGACTTCTTTTAAAAAAGGACCCTTCACTCGTAGGATTTCTTTAAAAGTATGATCCTTCAGAGAAAAACAATTACACGATTTCATTCAAATTTAGAATTTAAGAAACAAAACAGGATCATAGGGGAAGAGAGAAAAAAATAAAACAAGATAAAATCAGAGAGGGAGACAAACCATAAGAGACTCTTAATCATAGGAAACAAACTGAGGGCTGCTGGAGGGGAGAGGGGTGAGGGGACGGGGTAACAGGGTGATGGGCATTAAGGAGGAAGGGTGATGTAATGAGCACTGCGTGTTATATACAACAAATGGATCACTGAACTCTATTCTGTAACTAATAGTACGATATATGTTAATTAATTGAATGTGAATTACATTAAATTAAATTAAAAACAAATAAAACAGAGGGTGCCTGGGCGGCCCAGTCATTAAGCATATCTGCCTTCAGCTCAGGTCATGATCCTGGGGTCCCGGGATCGAGTCCTGCATCAGGCTCCCTGCTCAGGCTGCCTGCTCGGCAGGAAGCCTGCTTCTCCCTCTCTCACTTCCCCTGCTTGTGTTCCCTCTCTGGCTGTGTTTCTCTCTGTCAAATAAATAAAATCTTAAAAAAAAAAAAAAAAGTTAAAAAATAACATTGAAATGCTTCCCTCTGTTTAAAGCGTTCAAGTACAAAAATGTTTTCTGGAATTGGCTGTTTTTAATCTTAAAAACAGTAATAGTTCTTTCCATTTCACTTTTCCCCTCTACCTCACCTTTCCCCTGCCTCCTACCCGCTGCATGCCCCTCACCCCCCTGAAAACAATGAAAGTTGCTTATCTGAAGAACACTGAGCCCCCTGCATCGGTTGAAACCCCATGGGGGTAATAGAAGAGTCATGGCTCCTGAAACAGTGACCATTATTTTTCCTACTGGGCCAATTTAAAGTCAAATTTATTAGGTTTCATAATTATTTTCCAAGTAAGACTTTTCATTCATAGACTAACCTATTTAAAGCTACAGGGATAAATTGAGCCTATTAGAACTGAACCACACTCATCTTGTAAATTATTTTAAATTTTAAGCCTGGAATTCTGCCATTTATAAGAAAGGAAAAATTTTCTACTAAGGACAAAAAGAACAGAACCACTGAACACATAGTCACCATCTCTGTCGCCTTTTGTGGTGTCTAACCCCAATTATTTCTTACTTTCTTTCTATCACAGGGTCAAGCCTTTGATTTATAGGTCTTTTCATTATGGAGATACAGTTAACACAAATTTAGTAAGTTTCAGGTGTACAATACAGTGATTTCATACACTTACATATTACATGTTGTCACCGAGCTGTAGCTAATACTTCCATCAGATCACACAATTGTCATTTTGTGTATGTGTGATGAGAACATTTAAGATTGACAGTCTCTTAGCAACTTTCAAGGATATAACACAATAATGTTAACTATAATACAATGCTGTGCATTAGATCCCTAGAACTGACTATTTTAAAACTACAAGTTTGGCCTGCATCTCCTCAATATCTACACCCCTCAATATCTACAATCCCATTCTACTCTCTGTGTCTACAACTGTGGTTTTTTTTTGGATTCCACAAGTAAGTGAGATCATACAATATTTGTCTTTTTCTCTGACTTATCTCACTTAACATAATGCCCTCAAAGTCCATCCATGTTGTCACAAATGGCAGGATTTCCTTCTTCTTCATGGCTGAATAATATTCTTTTATTTGAAGATACCACAACTTTGTTTGTTTGTTTTTTTAAGATTTTTTAAATTTATTTGACAGAGAGAAAGACGGCGAGAGAGGGAACACAAGTAGGAGGAGTGAGAGAGGGAGAATCAGGCTTCCCGCTGAGCAGGAAGCCGATGTGGGGTTCGATCCCGGGTCTCCAGGATCATGACCTGAGCCGAAGGCAGTTGCTTAACCAACTGAGCCACCCAGGCGCCCCGACAACTTTTTTATCCATTCATCTATTGATAGACATTTAGGTTGTTTGCATATATTAGGCTATTGTGAATAATGCTGAAATAAACATGGGAATACAGATATTTTTTCAATATCCTGTTTTTATTTCCTTTGGACATATACCAAGAAGTGGGATTCCTGGATCACATAGTAGTTCTATTTTTAATATTTTGAGGAAACTCATTGTTGTTTTCTATAGTGACTGCACAAGTTTACATTCCCACCAACGGTGCTCAAGTGTTCTCTTTTTCTCACGTCTTCATCAACACTTGTTCTCTCGACTTTTAAATGTCAGCCATTCTAATAGCTATGGGATCATATGTCGTTGTGGTTTTGATTTGCGTTTCCCTGGTGATTAGTGATGTGAGCATCTTTACATATACCTCTTGGCCATCTGTATGTCTTTCTTTGGAAAAATGCTTATTCAGTTCCTGTGAACATTTTTTTTTTTAAGATTTTATTTATTTATTTGAAAGAGAGTGAGAACATAATGGGGGGTGCGGAGGGAAGAAGAGAACTGAACTGAAGACATACATCTAACCAACTGAGGCACCCAGGTGCACCCCTATATTTGTTTTTTGTTTTTGTTTTTTCCTGTATTTGTTTTTAAATCAGGTTTGATTGTTGCTGCTTTTGTTGCCTTTGAGTTGCATGAGTTTCTTAGATATTTTGGATATTAACCTCTTATCAAATATATATTTTGCAAATACTTTCTCCCATTCTGCACACTGCCTTTTTATTCTAATAGTACCTTTCACTCTGTAGAGGCTTTTCATTTTGATGTAGGCCCATTTGTTATTTTTGCTCATGCACAAAAAAATCAGTGACAAGACCCAGTCAAGGAACTCTTTCCTTATGCTTTCTTCTGGGAGTTTTACAGTTTGCAGTCATATGTTTAAGTCTTTAATTTATTTCGAGTTAATTTTTGTGACTGGTGTAATATGGTGGTCCAAATTCACTTTTCTGCTAGTGATTATCCAGTTTTCCCAGTATATTTATTAGAGACTATCCTTTCTCCATTGAATATTCTTGGATCCTTTGTCCAATATTAGTTCGTGTGTACAAGGGATTTATTTCTGGGCTCTAGATTCTCTTCCACTGATGTGTCTATTTTTATGCCAGTACCATACAGTTTTAATTACTATAGGTTTGTTATATAGCTTGACACCAGGAAGTGTGATTCTCCTTTTTGCTCTCTTTTTTTGTTCTCCTTTTTTAGGATTGCTTTGACTACTGGGGTCTTTTGTGGTTCCATACACATTTTAGGATTGTTTTTCTATTTCTGTGAAAATGTGCATTGAAATTTTTATGAGGACTGCACTGAATCTATAGATGGCTTTGTATGGTATGGAAATTTTCATAATATTAAATCTTCTGATCCATGAACTTGGGTATCTTTCCATTTGTTTGTGTCTGCTTCAATTTGTAACATTTATCAAAGTCTTATTGTTTTCAGATCTCTCACTTCTTTGGTTGAATTTAATCCTAAGTATTTTATTCTTTTTGATACTACTACAAATAGAATTTTTTAAAATTTCTTTTTCAGATATTTAGTTGTTAGTATGTAGAAATGCAAATGATTTTTGCATGTTGGTTTTCTTCCTGCAGATTTACTGAGTTTGTTGATTAATTCTGACAGCATTTTGGTTGAGCCTTTAGGATTTTCTATTCTGTACGTAAGGTCATATCATCTGCAAACACAGATAGTTTTACTTGTTACTTTCTAATTTGGAAGCCTTTTATTTCTTTATCTTGCCTGGTTGCTCTAAGTAGGACACCCAGTACCATATTAAGTAAGAGTGGTGAGAGTGGGCACCTTTACCTGCTTCTAATCTTAAAGGAAAAGTTTTAACCTTTCATTGTTGAGGATGATATAGGTTTGTTACATATGGCCTTTATTCTGTTGAGATATGCTCCTTCTATATCCAATTTGTTGAAGGTTTTTATAATGAAAGGATTTTGTATTTTGTCAAGTGCTTTTTCTGCATCTGTCGAGATTATCTAATTTATAAATTTTTAGAGGTCATTAGATTTGAAGTATGACCAAAAAGTAAAGATTGATACATTTCAAAAAAAGAAATCTAGTTATTGAATGTAAATGGATTAATAAGATTATAAAAGACTCTAGATTCAGTATAAATGTATATTAGTAATAATAATAATATAAACATTTATTGAGCACTTATTAGGTGCTTTTTATCAAATTCTCAATCATAAATATTACTTAGGTAAATATGTATGAAGAGGAAAAATCAAATAACTGAGAATTTATGGCATTAGTAGGTTATTTTCAAAAAAAAGTTCATTTATTATAGACAGGTCCTCCAATTAAGTAGTTTTGCCACACACCCTGAATAGTGGTATACCCATAATTTGGGGGATTATAGAATCCTCCTGGTAATGAGAGAGTGAGAACTTTCAGAACCATTCTTCAGTGTGAGAACAAAGGTCATTCTGACATCACCCCTGATGAATGGGAATCTGTCTTAGTCTTAAACATGTTATATTTTAGCAATTCTAGACATCTGGGGAAGGGAGGGAAGGCCAATATGCTTCAAAATAATCTAGATGTTAAGAAATTGCTCACTCACTGGCAATCAAGATTAACAGTTTGCTTCTTCATGACATTTTAATTTTGCCTTTTCATGATTTTAAACAAATTCTGAAGTCCCTTGGAGTCCAATCTCAAATAAGTTACACATGTATGTAGACATCATTGCCCTGATAAAAGATTCTTTGTTTGTTCATATACTAAATAAAATACAGTGTATTTCCAAGTCATCTGAGTTTATTTACAACATTGCATCCTATAGCCCGAGTACTCCTGGCATACTGATCTGTTTTGAATTTTACTAAATCCAAGAATGCCCTTAATGGGAAAGGAACTGAAAACATCATTTTCCCCATAGCAACAAATGAACTAGTCATTTCTCTGATATACATTAAGACTTCCTGATTGAATTCTTCTCATCACTATGATCTTTTGATCCATTCTAATCCAGTGACGCTAATCATTTTAGATTCTATGAATATAGAAATTGCCATATAAAATAATTTCCTGGCTGACATAATAATCAGGTCAATATTGAATTAAAGAAAACACTAGGAAGCAAGGTTAAGAAATTACAACATGTCGCTCAGTTTCCTTGAGGGCATTTGCCTTCCAAATTAATGATGATTCACTCTTATTATTTTTAATAATTTTTATATGTATCTTTGAATAAGTAATATATTCCCAGAGCACACAAGGCCAAGAGCACAAAATGGGACATGTGGGAAAGTAAATATCTCTCATCAGTGAACATGCCATTAATTGTTAGTGGGTAGATAAACCCTTTCGGACAGCAAATTGGCATTAGCTAGTAAAGTTGAAAGTGTGGAATTTCTACTTCTATGAGTGAAAGAATAAGTAAATTGGACAAATTCTCCCAGTGACAATGAAAAAAGCTTGAAAGTTTTTAAAAGGAATCTTACAAAATGCCTCAAAGAACTAACAAGAAGTCAAGGAGTAACACTTGAGATCCCTTTGAAAGAGATCTCAAAAAAGTTGGAGTCCTGAGCCCTCCAAGGTGGGGACCTCAGGAATTCCTGTCTCATGTGGGATGAAACCCGAAGGGAAGCATCCCAGGAGGAAAGATAAACCAGAAAGGAAAGCAGCCCATGCAGACTGCAGCTAGCTCGGGTTCCTCAAGGAAACCCTGAAAAAGGAGGACGATTTTGACACTTGATGAAAGGAATGATTTTTATGACATCATTCTATGCCTCAGATTGACTCTGGAAAGGAAGATGATGTGCAGACTCTATAACCCCCCTACCCTCGTCCAAGTATGTAACTTCAGGAAACTGTAACAAGAGGTACCAAGAGACAGTGCCAGGATATTCAATGCAGTGTGGTGATAACTAAAAACTAGAAATAATCCAAATGTTCATCAACAAAATGTGATATTCACATATTCGAACACAACATAGAGCAGTAAAAAATAAATGAACTATTGCTGTATGCATTGGTATAGACAAATCTCACAAATATAATATTTGGCAAAATAATGTAGCAAAAGATGACAGGTAGTGTGATCCTAATAATATAAAGTTCTTTCTTTTTTTAAAAAATATTTTATTTATTTATTTGTCAGAAAGAGGAGAGAGAGAGAGAGAGAGAGTATGTAAAGTAGGAGAGCAGAAGGCAGAAGGAGAGGAAGACTCCCCACTGAGCAGAGAGCCCAATGTGGGGCTCGATCCCAGAACCCTGAGATCATGACCCGAGCCGAAGGCTGATGTTTAACTAACTAAGCCACCCAGGCATCCCATAAAGTTCTAGAACAAACAAAAACCTTGGGGCAGCTGGGTGGCTCAGTCAGTTAAGCCTCCAACTCTTGATTTTGGCTTGGATCTTCATCCCAGAGTCTTAAGTTCAAGCTCCACATTGGACTCCACACTGGGCATGGAGCCTACCTAAAAATAAATAAAATAAATAAATAAATAAATAAATAAGCAAACAAACAAATAAAACAAAACAAAAATATTACAATATGTCATTTAGGAATAAATGCCTGTGTAGTATATATGTCCCCAAGCTCAAAAGCAAGAGAACAGCAAACATACAATTCAGGGTAGCAGCTGCCTCTGCTACAGGGCGCTTCAGCCATATTTATCATGTTCTCTTTAGAAACAGTCATTCTGGATCCTCCAAATCTGTCCTTGGCACACAAATGCACTTTGGAAGGGCAAAGAGGACACTCCTTTTATTGATTATAAGACCAGTCTGTGCAATGGCTACTTTCCTTCTAGGTTGATCAGTACCCCCGGTATGCGGTCCCTGAAGGTCTCATCGCAAAACGTGAACTTGAAGTATCTCTCAAGTCACAGCAGTCAGATACAGCCTACAGTGTCCTTTTCTTTCCCATCAGTCCTTGGAATAACATTTGGAAAGGAAAGTTGTTGCATCTATGAAGATCAAGCTGATTATTTTGGAAAATCTTTTTTTTTTAAGATTTTATTTATTTGACAGAGAGAAATACAGCTAGAGAGAGAACACAAACAGGGGGACTGAGAGAGGGAGAAGCAGGCTTCCCGCTGAGCAGGGAGCCTGATGTGGGGTTCGATCCTGGGTCTCCGGGACCATGACCTGAGCTGAAAGCAGATGCTTAATGACTGAGCCACCCAGGCACCCCAGGTTTTAGGTTTCTTGATATAAATACTCTTGCATACTGCTTGAATTGAATTTGCAATACCTTTAGGCTAGTAAGCTTCTGAACCAGTAAATGCTTTGACAGAAGCTAAAATTATCTATTGCATTTTTAATCTGCAAATGGTGACATTTTTAGGTTTGCTTGGTCCGACTGACCATCTCTTTAGGTTCCATGATGCTTCTCTAAAAAAACGGGGTCCTAAGCTTCAAGAGTACATGTTTGTCCCTATGTGTTTTGATCACATAGATATTCCTTAATAAATGATTTTGAAAGTGTCGATTTGTTTACTCATATCAAAATTGTGAATTTGGGAAAGGGAATTTTTCAGATTTAAAAAAAATTTGAAACCACTCTTCTGGATAATACATAAGATCCTTCCATTTCTAACTTACAGTTCCATTTTTCACTCAAGGACTGTAAGCTCTCCTTTCTCTAAACCATATTTTAAAGATGGAAAATATATAAATATTTTAAGAACTATGTACTCCTTTGCAAAGGCAATTCAAAATGTTGGTTCACTAAGGTACTACTATACCCAGATCACTACTTTAGAGACTGAGACGACATCAAAATAGAAAGAATTTAGTCACATGGTCCCTGACCTCATCTTCCCTAGGAAAATAGCATACAAATTCATTGACAGGATTTTCTTTTTCCAGTTTCAACCTTCTATGTGTCTTCTATGTGTCTTATCCATACATCTCTGTCTCTGTATTTGCAAACAAAGGAGGATACTTCCAACATTAATTTGTAATCTTAGGTATAGCTCCACAGAATGAATAAAGCATTGCCGTAAGTTGTTAGTAGCATTGGATTTTTGGGTTAGTAATTCAACTACATCTACAATTAAAGTGAGGTTTGATAAAAGGAAAATGTTTCTGATGACCTCACCGTCACAAGAATCTTCTTCAATAAATTCATTTTCTGTTTGCTAGACTAAACATGTGTAGTTGTCAGCATGCTTAACTCATGGGTTTGCAGTTAATAGGCTGGGTGCCTATTCCAGCTCTGCCATTTTCTATCTATAAGAGTTCATTCATCTCTCTAACAGGGATTTTGTAATCTGTGGAATGGAAATAAGCATGCCGGTCATAAAGAGTGCTGTGCAGTATGAGTACTGGGCACAGACTTGGGGAGGTGATTGCTCAAGTGTCTGATGCTGTGTGAAGGAATAGTTGCTGTTTTGTTTTTTTTTTCACAATTATTACTAAATCATTGTTGTGTCATGTTTAAACCATACTGTATGAATCATCTGATGAAGATTTATTTCTAATTTTTTTGTTACAAGATACAAATGTTGGCAACCCCAAGAAAAACAAGATGATAACTACCTAGTAATAGGCATTTTTTAGACCTACTAAATCAAAATATGATTCATACATTTACATTTTAAAGAAGGACTCAGGGGCACCTGGGTGCCTTAGTCAGTTAAGTGGCTGTCTTCAGCTTGAGTCATGATCCTGGGGTCCCTCCTGGGATTAAGCCCTCGTGTTGGGTTCCCTGCTCAGCAGGAAGTCTGTTTCTCCCTCTCCCGCTGTGCCCCTCACCCCGCACTTGTGTTCTATCTCTCTCTTTCTCAAATAAATAAATAAAATCTTAAAGAAAATAATAAGAAGGACCTCATATAGTTCTTAAGCACACAACCAGTTTAGAACCAGCAGAAATAGGGCTTTTTATTTTAACAATTGCTGTGTGTTGAACCCTTCCAGATCTTAAGGAATACTACAGGGCTGTTAGGAATATACTACTTTAGAGACTGAGAGGACATCAAAATAAAAAATAAAAAGAATTTAGCCACATGTTTCCTGACCTCACCTTACAAGGTGAAAGGATTGCTTTGGGAAAAGACTGCTTTGGTATCAGTGAAAAATATGTCATTATGACATTGTGGCTTGAGGTAAAATTATGACAGTGCCTATTGAGAAAGGTGAAACCCTTCTGTTGACTGACTCAGGAAGTTCAAGGATAATTGGAATTGCCAAGTAGGTTATGACACATGCCACTTCAGAACTCCTTTGAGGCTTGCTGAATGATTCTTGCCGCATGAGGGGGTCCTCAGAGACCTGCCAAATTCCCTGAGGACACAGAGGACAGGACACTGCCCCATTAAATGTATGGATTGGTACAGGGTTCCTGGAAAACACAAATGAATGCAGATAGAAGCTCAAATGTTAGTCTCGAATACCGATCCTGGGGTCAGAATTTCCCATCAAGTATCATTTAACATTAACAATAAAATAGAATATCCCTAAGTAGAGAAAATTTATTTGTATGGAATAATGTAAAGGAATATCAGATGCTTTAAAAATGTAATGCTGATTATTTTGTTATTATCTCTCTTATGTAATTTTAAAGTCTAAGTTTACAGTGTGTTTTTCCTGTATAATCATGTTTTAAACTGTATTATGAGGGACGCCTGGGTGACTCAGTTGGTTGGGCATCTGCCTTCGGCTCAGGTGGTGATCCTGGGGTCCTGGGATCGAGCACCCATGTTGGGTTCCCTGCTCAATGAAGACCCTGCTTTTCCCTTTCCTGCTCCCCCTGCTTCTGCTCTCTCTCTCTCTCCCTGTAAAATAAATAAATAAAATCTTAAAAAAATACTTAAACTGCATTATGAGAACTAAATTCAGTTGTAGAAACATGAATAAATACTTCAAAAGCCAGAGCAGCAAAGCTCACAAGTAAGGAAAACCCATCTTAATTCTTGGTTACCACAAATCTCAAAAGGTAGGTCCACAAGGAATAATCAGGTCTCTGGGAACATGTAAAGACCACCTGAGGGCACCCAGGCAGATAGGTGGCTCCCAGGTGACCAGTTTCCAGAGCCTCAGCTACATATATACCCTACCTAAACATGATCTGAGAACCCCCCTGGGGGTTAAGGGCAATACAGGATCTTCTTTCCACCTTTACTTTCACTTTACCAAAAAAAAAAAAAAAAAAAAAAGAAGAAGAAGAAAAAGAAAGAAAAGAAAGAAAAAAAAGTTAACCTCTTTCCATGACTATTCATACTATAAAGCAATCCCTGGATTGAGAAAACCTCCATGATGCACATAAAGAGAAAGACGAACTAGTCTTGTTGATATTGAGAAAGTCAAGGCCTCTAAAGATTGGGTAACAAATCCTTTTTCATTTCAAAATGATTTCTAAATCTTTGCTTTCAATAAAGTTAAAGCCAAATCTAGATACTAGATAACTAAAAATACTTCTGATACTTTGCTAGGTGATATTTGGCATCTAAATGGCAAGGGGTTCAAAGAATTGAGTGACATTACCAGAACAAAACTCATTACATTCTCCACTAATAACTTACATGAACAAAGTTTTTCAGTACTTACTTACAAATAATTCAAAATGGGAATAAAAATGATGCTGAATGGTCACACACAGATGCATTGACTGAAAAATAAGACTCACTCATCCCCTTAATAGATGTGTAATGTTAAATAATTTAATCATCAAAACTTGTAATACATTTTTGTTGTTTTGATCAATGGTGTATCAATTATGATAACAATGATAACGCTAGCTAGAAGATTTTTAAAATACTTAAGCTTTATGGTCACTGGAAGTTAAATTTTCATTTCTATTTCCATTTACATGCATATTTTTGTTTCAGGAAGTCATGATAGGGTAAGGCCTTTCAAAAATAAAATGTACTATATTAGATTAAAAATTAGGGGAGGAAGTTAAGTGAGGAAGTGGCGAGGAAGGAGAAATTTCCAACTATTTAAAAAGAATCTCTTCATATTTTTTGTATAAATATGCTGATATCAAATCCTTATGATAACTGAAAACATATTTTCAAATGTAATATAGGAATTTTTAAATGTCAATATTCATAACATGCCAAAGTGTCCATCATTTGTAACCATTAAAACTATCTCAGCATTTTAGAAGTTGAAAATTTAGGGATAGATTTAAATTTTTTAAATATTAAAAAGATACATAGTTTTTCAAAATGATTTCATAGGACACAGCAGCAAAAGAGTTAAAGAGCACTGTTAGGCCAGTATCCACAGCTGTCTGTGGCGGTCTAGATCCACAAATACACACCTGGCTAGATTACTATATGGATTGCCCCAGCTGCAGAAGAAGGTCCCAGTCCAGGCAGGGGCTCAGACTACGTAAGTCAGAGGTGGACCAGTTCCCCAGATGGATCAGGCAGCCCGTGGGAGATTTCTAATGCCAGGACTCCAAGGATGACAATTTAAGAAACACACTTTGATCTAGCCTTCTCTTCTTCCTAGTTTTGAGAAACATGGTGGTTCGGATGTGTACGTTTATCTATATGCATTTTGGTAATATAGTTACTGCCTTGAAACTTGAATTTTTAAATTTATGGGACACTTGCCCTGCTGTATTATTTCCTCATTCCTGTCCATTTATTTCCTCTCAAAGTCCATCCATGACGATGGCATGAAGCCACCTAAGAAGCTATAAAAACCACTGAAGTCCCTCTCCTGCCTTCCACCTGAACATTTCTTCATTCAGGGCCTGGGGTGGGGCCTGAGGATCTAAAGAATCAGACAAGCTCCTTGCCCTCAAGGAGTGATCAGTCAAGGGATTGACTCAGCCATGCAAACAGATCATTTTAAAAGAATCTCTTCATATTTTTTGTATAAATATGCTGATATCAAATCCTTATGATAACTGAAACTCATTTTAATACATGAGAATACACCAGAACAGAGAAAAGAATGAAAGCCTTTGGGAACCAAGTAACAAGCTACCACTTCTGCCTTCAAGGGTTGGAAAGGTTTCTAAGAGGAAGTGAGAGATCTAAGGTTGAGCCTAAAACAGCAACATGGGAGGAGAACTAAGCAAATCACTAGCCATAACACACACACATGCACACACACACCTATCTGCACTGCAATTCTTACACCAAATATCTGGAATATGCACAGAATTCATAGGTTAGGGCATAGCCTCCCACAGAGCAACCCTTACTACAGGCATCAGTCACAAGTTTAGGGATTCCTCATCACCTGTACTTCTGACCAGCTGGCTACAAATTCAGGGGTTCCCACAACATTGTCAGGTTTGATTATGCTCTAAAGTAACTCATGGGGGGAGGTGGCTAGGTGGCTCAGTCATTTAAGCATCTGCCCTTAGCTCAGGTTGTGATCCCAGAGTCCTGGGATAGAGCCCAGCAGTTTTATTACTGAAGTATCGTTGAATCATTGGCTAAAGTGACAGAAGTCAGTCTGCGGCCCACTTCTTTCCTTAGAGGTTAGGTTGATATCATGTGGCTCTAAGCTCCAAGTCTCTAATGACATGGGTGTTTTTTTCTGGTGCACAGCCCCTATCTCATTAGCATAAATTCAGGTGTGGTATAAGGGGTTCACTATGAATACTGAACAGTCCTATTACTTGAGGAATTCTGTGGATTTAGAGGTTATCTCTCAGGAACCAGGGACAAAAACTGGCCAAATTCTTTATTATATGACATTATTGTTAAAATGCTTTTATTACCTTCAGAATATATATCAACATAGTCTAGCTAGTCCTACATGGTCATTTTCTAACCTCCTTCATCAGTCTTATGTTCCCTGTCACTCCCCACCCAAAAGAAACACTGGGTGCAATAACACTCCAGAAAATGGGGTGCTTGGGTAGCTCAGTTGTTAAGCATCTGCCTTCACCTCAGGTCATGATCCCAGGGTCCTGGGATTGAGCCCTGCATCAAGCTCCCTGCTCAGTGGGAAGCCTGCTTCTCCCTTTCCCAATCCCCTTGCTGTGTTCTCCCTCTCTTTTCTCTGTCTCTCTCTCTCTCTGTCAAATAAACAATTAAAATCTTAAAAAAAAAACCCACAAAACTCCAGGAAAAGCTCTGGATATAGAGGAGATGGTAAGATTTCTGGTCAGTGAGATGCACCAGTGTGCCAGAATAGTGAAATGTCCTGGGACTCAGATGAGCTCACATTAGAACCCTCCCAAACCTTGCCCCTGTATTTCTCCATTTGGCTGTTCCTGATTTTCACCCTTTACAATGAGGCTATAGTTTTAAGTACAGCGCTTTTCCTGAGTTCCATGAGTTATTGTAGCACATTGTCAAACCTGAGAGTATCGTGGGAAGCCCTGCATTTGTAGCCTAACACAGTACCTTGTATATAATACTTGTTCAATTAATAATTGCTAAAGGAATCAATAAATGAGTAAAGGCTTCTCGTAAGCATTCTTAAGAAGTCCTATCTCTCTAATCATGAAAACTCTCTAATATGCACCATCTGTCTCAAAACTTTCAACTTTGATGTATAACCCCAACAGGGTATAAGGCACCCCACTGCTAAGTTCCTAGAGCCATCTCTCTTCTGTTATCAGCCCCAAATCTGTTGGGGCTGCTCATTCTCCAGAGAACGAGGCTCTCCTTGACCCTGGACACCTCAACTGCTTTATTTTCAGTCTTTTCTCCTTTTCCACAATGAATCAGGGTCCATTCCAGAGTCTGTAACATAATATAAAATTGAAGTCCAGCATATAGTACAGGGTAAAGCTGTATAGATAACAGTTCTGATTCAGCAGCAAGGGACAAATATGTAAAGATTTTACTGAAATCTTTCACCCGAGACCCTTAATGACGTCAACTCATAATCTTTGTTTTTCTCAGTCCTGGTTGCATACTGGGATTCTACGAGGTGGCTTTTCATTTTTTAAACTGAGATACAATTGACATATAACATCGGATTAGAATAGGGGTATAACATAAAGGTTTGATGCACGTATATATTGAGACACGATCACCACCATAAATTGAGTTAACATCCATCATCACATGTAATTACAATTTTTTCCTTGTTATTATAAATGCTTTTAAGATCTACTCTCTTTGCCACCATCAGTATTGTTAACTCTTGCCACCTCATTGGTGCTTTTAAAACATGCTGATACTCAGTTAAAGTAACATCTCTGATGGGGCCCAAGCATGGGTTTATTTTTATTTTTATTTAAAGATTTTCTTTATTTACTTGAGAGAGAAACACAGCCAGAGAGGGAACACAAGCAGGGGGAGTGAGAGAGGGAGAAGCAGGCTTCCTGCTAAGCAGGGAGCCCGATGTGGGGCTCGATCCCAGGACTCCAGGATCATGACCTGAGCTGAAGGCAGACGCTTAACGACGGAGCCACCCAAATGTCCCATCATGGGTCTATTTTTAAAGGTCCCAAGGTATCATGATGGGCAGGCAGCGGTGTCCCGCCAGCGCGGCTGCAGCAATCATTAGAGTCATGGCTGGGTACATAAATTTGCTCCCACCAATAGCACCTATCATATCTTAATTGCTTAACCCTAGAGAATCTGCAAATATATTATCTGAAAAAGGGACAGTAACTGAAGAAAGCCCTCTGGGTTGCTGCCCTAATTCATCAAAATTCCCTGTATTCTAACCCTGTGCTCCTGGCCATATGTGAGAAATGGACAACTCAGCCATGTTATTCCAACAGTCTCTCTTTAAAATTTGAAGCTTGGAACAAAGTTAGAGCTGATGGACAATAAGCCAGTTGTGCTGTGCGTAGCTTTTGATGATTTCCTTGGTGTTCATACATTGTGGCCAATTTCAAGCTACTAATATATTATTGTTTGGTTTGCAAAACCCTGAAAATATAACACCGGGTTGTCCCAAGTTACTTTGAGCGGGCTCCAACACAGCCAGGGAGCTGAGTCATCTTCATGTCAGCCCCTTAGATAAGGTTCAAGTACACTTCCTGCCCTGTTCCCTGAATTTCCCAGGGCTAAGTGATGCAACTCCCAAATTCTCAGAGACATTCCTCTTATTCACCTTCCTTCCAGGAAGTACTTGTTTTCTTTGGGGCCTAAGCTATTCACAACCAGTTTTTCCTACTGCAGTAAAAAGACCCTAAAAACATGGAGTCACTCTTTAGGGTATTAACATTTTAGCTTGTGTCTGTTTATCAGATGCTCAGTTTCCTGAGAGAAGCAGGTAACCGGGCAGGCCTGGCAGAAGAGTTCCAGTGAAGGAAGGCCGAGTGGGCAGCTGGTAGCTTGCAGGATCCCGTGCTTGTTGGGAGACAATGAAAGAAGGGGTCACAGGGGGAGTGGAAGAGAAGGGTGTGCTCAAAGCAGACCTTATTTTCAGAATTGCTGCCCAGCATGGCCTCTGGCACTCTCTACCTCCTTGGGAGAGAATTTATCAAATATTTTCAAAAGGCTATTGATCCAAAGGCTGTGGAAGCTAGTTGTTTATTTACAAGCACTCCTCTTCTATAAAAGAAGCTAAGATACTGCAGCTTCGAGGAGTCAGGAAGAGGGGCAAAGAAAAGAGAGAAAACAAAGCAAGCAGGCACAGGGAGGACGGGGAGCTCGGGGTTAAGGGGTCTACTCTTGTTTCCAGCTCAGGTTAAGATCTCAGAGTTCTGAGATTGAGGCCCTGGGAAGTTGGGCTCTGCGCTCAGCGGGAGCCAGCTCCTTCCTCCGCTTCTCTCCCTGCTCACACTCTCTTTCATTCTTTCTTTTTTCATTTTTTTTCTCTCTCTCTGTCTCTAAAATAAATAAGTACAATGTTTCTTTAAAAAATGGGGTAAAGACAATTATGTCTGAGTCTCTTCCCAAATACGCTGGGATGCTAAAGCATTCTGTTCCTCAAAGTTTGCAAACTTGTCTACAGAACGGTGCATATATTGTATACACATTCCTACTCCCCAAGACTAGGTACTGGGATTTCTAAAAGCCCCTTGGGTCATTCTAATGTGCAGAAAACTTTGAGAACCACTGGTCAAGGAGAGGAGAGCACACAGATCAGGGCAGCAGTTCTCAGCCTCTGGTGTGCATCACCACCAAATAAGGCAATAGAGCAGTACAGAGGGCCAGGCTACTGAAGCAGGACAGATCCTAGGCCTTTGTATAGGCCCCATTTCTCAACTGACGAACACCCACATTTAAGAACCACTGGACCAGGAAAGTATAATATAATCACTGGGTAGCTTTAAGGACATCTTTGAAGTTCCTGGAGCTCTTCCTTGGTTTCTGGTTTCTATGACTGAGTTAGAATATTGGCATAAACATCTCCATAAGCGTGTCCGTGACCATTCTATTACCTTTCTGTTTTATTATCTAATATGTACCAAGAGTGGATTCTTCCAGGAGTTTAATTATGCCCTGATTGTTTGCCCAGTTTTTATTACCAAGAACATTTTAAAATCTGTGATCATTGGAAAAAAGGGGGGGGGGCACCTGGGTGGCTCCGTCGTTAAGCGTCTGCCTTCGGCTCAGGTCACAATCCCGGAGTTCCCGGATCAAGCCTCGCATCGGGCTCTCTGCTGGGCGGGAGGCCTGCTTCTCCCTCTCTCGCTCCCCCTGCTTGTGTACCCTCTCTCACTGTGTTTCTCTCTGTCAAATAAATAAATAAAATCCTTAAAAACCAGAAGATTTTATTTGATTATTTTTTATAGAATGGCTCCATTGGGATTCTCCACTCATTTCATTCTCGATATTCAAAAAATTAGAATCATTGTCCTCCCTCCTAAACGAGGAAATCATATTTTAAATCATATATTTACATAATTTCTTACTCTGCAAATACATGGAATTGTGCATGTCTGAATATATTTATATTCATGACTATTAGAACTACAGTAGATCTTAGGCATGATCTAATTTAACTGTCACTTTCAGCTGAGGAAAGGGAAGACTGGAAGGACCGAGAGGATATGCCAAGGTCACAAAGAGAATGTTGAAATATGAGCAATAGTTCTGATAATTTTAAAAAATATTAAAAAGCTAAAGCATGTGGGTTAAGTATTATAAGGATAAATTCAACAAATAAAAGAACCAAGTTTAGAGGTAATATATTTACTGATGTGCATATAATTAATAATTTGCAACATAATGAAGCCTGAATGGTCAGGAGCTTGAATAAATGACTATAATTAGTATTGCTTTAAGCTGACATCCTTATTTTTATTGATTTTTCTATATTTAGTTTAACTATTATAAATTATTGGCACTAGAGCTTAATTTTTTCCCTAGTAACATAGATTGTCATAAGCAATATACACACCATTCTGTAGACAAGTTTGCAAACATTGAGGAACAGAATGCTTTAGTATACCAGCATATTTGGAAGAGATAGAATTGTCTTTACCCCATTTTTTAGAAAAGATGTTATTTATTTATTTATTTTAGAGAGAGAGAGAGAGAGAGAGAGAGAGAGCAGAGGGACAAGCAGACTCCATGCTGAATGTGGAGCCTCATCCCACCAAGGTACCGAGATAACACTCACATCAGTGTATATAACCCAGAAAATGACCCAAATACTGGCAGAAGGGGTTTTCCAAAGTTAGATGTAGACATGAGGCCATATCAAAGAAGGTCGATAGGGTAGAGACACAGTAGGGAGTCAAAGTGAGCTGCCAGACTGCCACAGGAGGGAGGGATGCCAAGGGCTTAAAGAGGCAAGAGAACCAGAACCCACACCAGGCACCTAAGGTACAGAGGACCCCCACGGAGAAGATGAATCCCCATTACAGTTGGCTTTGGAAACCAGAGAGTCCTAACTTTGCAAGTTCTTACAATCAGTGGGACTTAACATATGAAATTTTGCAAATCAGCAGGCTTCAATATCGAGGCTAGAGGGCAGTAGGAAACTGCTCTTAAAGACAGAGCATAACAAACAGCCCTGGCTGAGATATGGCATAGAAAAAGCAGTTTGGAAAACACAACGGGAAGGAGATTTGTTTACTAATCTCAAAGTATATGCTGCGGTACTATGGATCTTTGAGAGACTTCCCCAAGAACAAAAGAGCTGACAAGTGCCATTTTCCTCCCCTGCCTGCCAGCCACAACGCTATGGAACTAGAAATCAAGCACATGGAAATATCTAGAAAGAACACAAATATATGGAGGTTAAATAACATGTTACTAAATAATGAATATCAAACAAGAAATCAAAGAAGACATAGAAAAATTCATGGAGACAAATGAAAATGAAAACACAATGGTCCAAAATCTTTGGGATGCAGCAAGAGCTCTTCTAAGACGGAGTTTATAGCAATACAGACCTACTGCAAGAGGCAAGAAATCTCTCAAATAAACAATGTAATCTTACACCTGAAGGAGCTAGAAAAAGAAGATCAAACAAAATGCACACTGGCAGAAGGAAGGAAATAATAAAGATGAAATCAGAAATGAACAAAATAGAAACTGAAAAAACAACAGAATAGATGAAACCAGGAGATGGTTTTTTGAAAAGATCAATAAAATTGATAAACCTTTAGCCAGACTCATCAAAAAACAAACAAAACAAAACAAAACAAAAGCACCAAAAAGAACTCAAAGCAAAATCAGAAATGAAACAGGAGAAATAACGCCACAGAAATACAATTATGAGAATATGATGAAAAATTATATGCTAACAAATTGGACAACCTAGAAGAAATGGATAAATTCTTAGAAATATAACCTCCCAAAACTGAATCAGGAAGAAATAGCAAATTTGAACAGAATGATTACCAGCAATGAAATTGAATTACTAATAAAAACAAAACTCCCAACAAACAACAGTTCAGATCCAAATGGTTTCATAGGTGACTTCTACCAAATATTTAAAGAAGAGTTCAGGGCATCTGAGTGGCTTAACTTGTTGAGCATCCAACTCTGGGTTTCAGCTCAGGTCACGATTACAGGGTGATGTGATGGGGCCCCATGTCATGTTGCACACTCAGTGGGGAGTCTGCTTGAGACTCTCTCTCTCCCTCTTCTTCTTTCCCTCCCTCCCACTCATATGCTCTCCCTCTCTGTCTCAGATAAACAAACAAATATTTTTTAAAAAATAAAAGGTGAAAGTGTTCATATTTATCCTTCTCAAACTATTCCAAAAACTAGAAAAGGAAGGAAAGCTTCCAAATTTATTCTATGAGGCCAGCATTACCTTGATACCAAAAACCAGATAGAGACACTACAAAAAGAGAGTGAGAGAAAGAAAGAATATCTCAGATGAATATCGGTGTAAAAATCCTCAACAAAATTGAAAATAGCCAAAACTGAGTCTGACAATACATTAAAAAAATCATTCACTGTGATCAAGTGGGATTTACTCCTGGGATGCCAATGCGATTCAATATTGCAAATCAATCAATGTGATATATCACATGAAGAGAAAGAATAAAAACTATATGATCACATCAGTAGATGCAGAAAAAGCATTTGACAAAGTATACCCACTCATGACAAAAACCTTCAACAAAATAGGTTTAGAAGGAACATACTTCAGTGTAATAAAATTCATATATGAAAAACCCATAGCTAACATCATACTAAATGGTGAAATTGAAAGATTTCCCCCTAAGATCAGGAGCAAGAGAAGGATGTGTACTCTCATCACTTTTATTCAATATAGTACTAAAAGTCCTAGGCATAGCAATCAGACAATGAAAAGAAATAAAAGGTGTTAAAATTGGTGAGGAAGAAGTAAAATTTTCACTATTTGCACATGACATAAACATCTCTCTTTCTCTCTCTTTCTGTATCTCTCTCTCTCTCTCTCTCTATATATATATATATATATATATATATATATATTAGAACTAATAAATGAATTTAGTAAGGTTGCAGGATACAAAATTATTGTGCAGAAATCCATTTCATTCCTATACAATAATAATGAAGCAGCAAAAAGAAATTGAGAAAATAGTTCCATGTGCAGTTTTATCAAAATAAATAAAATTCCAAGAATAAACTTAACCAAGGAGGTAAAAGACCTGTATTCCAAAAATTATAAAGCATTGATGAAAAAATTGAAGACAATGCAAACAAATGGAAAGATATTCTATGCTCATGGATTGGAAGAACAAATATTGTTAAAATGTCCATATTGCTCCAAGTAATCTACAGACTGATTGCAATCCTTATCAAAATGCCAATAGCATTTTTCACATAATGAGAACAAATCATCCTAAAATTTTTACAGGACCACAAAAGACCCTGAATAGCCAAAGCAGTCTTGGAAAATAACAAAACAGAGAGGTATTGCAATACCAGATTTCTTTTAAAAAAATTTTTTTTAAAGATTTTATTTATTTGACAGAGAGAGATCACAAGTAGGCAGAGAGAGAGAGAGAGAGAGAGAGAGAGAGAGAGAGAGAGAGAAGCAGGCTCCCCAATGAGCAGAGAGCCTATGCGGGCCTTGATCCCAGGAGCCTGAGATCATGACCTGAGCCGAAGGCAGAGGCTTTAACCCACTGAGCCACCCAGTGCCTGCAATACCAAATTTCAAGGTATACTACAAACCTGTAGTGATCAAAACAATATGGTACAGGTGCAAAAATAAATACATAGATTATTAGAACAGACTAGAGAGCCCAGAAATGAATTCCTGATCATATGGTCAATCTCTTCAACAAATGGTTTTGAGAAAACTGGACAGCAGCATATAAAAGAATTAGTTGGGCCACTTTGTTACACCATACACAAAAATTAATTCAAAATGGATTAAGGACCTAAATGTGAGACCTGAAACCATAAAAATCCTAGAAAAGAGCACAGGCAGTAATTTCTCTGACATTGGCCACAGTAACATTTTTCCAGATATATCTCCTGAGGCAAGGGAAACAAAAGCAAAAATAAACACCTGGGACTACATCAAAATAAAAAGCTTCTGCCAAGCAAGGAAATAATCACCCAAACTAAAAGAAGACCTATGTTGAGATCTCTGAGAAACAAATTGAGGGTTTTGGAATGGATTGGGGTGGAGGGATGCGTGAGCCTGGTGGTGGGTATTAATGAGTGCATGAATTGCATGGAATGCTGGGTGTGGGGCATAAACAATGAATCTTGGAATACTGAAAAAATAAATTAGAGCTAAAAAAATAAAAAATAAATAAAAGGCAACCTATGGAATGGGAGAATATATTTGTAAATGACATATGTGATAAAGGGTTGGTATCTAAAATATATAAATAACTTGTACAACTCAAAACCAAAAAGCAAATCATCCAATTAAAAAATGAGCAGAAGGCATTGAACAAATATTTCTCCAAAGAAGACATCCAGAGGGTCAATAGACATATGAAAACATACCCAGTATCACTCATCTTTAGGGAAATGCAAATCAAAACTACAATGAGATATTACCTCACACCTGTCAGCATGGCTAAAATCAAAAATACAAGAAACAACAAGTGCTGGTGCTACATGAGAGAAAAAGAATCCCTCTTGCACTATTTGTGGGAATGTAAACTAGTGCAGTCACTTTGGAAAAGAGTATGGAGTTTCCTCAAAAAATTAAAAATAGAATTATCACATGATCCATATGATTCCTCTACTGGCTTTTTAACCAAGAATACAAAAATACTAATTTAAAAAGATATATTCACTCCTATGTTTATGGCAGCATTATTTACAATTGCTAAATTATGGCAGCAACCCAAGTGTCCATTGATGGGTGAATGGATAAAGAAGACATATATATATACACACGTATACAATGAAATATTACTCAGCCATAAAAAAGAATGAAATCTTGTCATTTGCAACCACATGTATGGATCTAGAGGGTATAACGCTAAGCAAAATAAGTCAGCCAGACAAAGACAAATACCACACAATTTCACTCATATGGGGAATTTAGGAAATAAAACAAAGAAACCAAAAAAAAAAAAAAAAGAAAGAAAGAAACAAACAAACAGACAAACAAACCAAAACCAGACTCTTAATTATAGAGAATAAACTGATGATCACCTGGGGCCAGGTGTGGGGGGGTAACATAGATGAAGGGAAGTACACTTACCTTGATGAGCACTAAGTAATGTATAGAATTGTTGAATTGTTGAATATTATACATCTGAAACCAATAGAGCACTGTATGTTAATTATACTGGAATTAAAATTTTTAAAATCCTGACAAGGAGGCCAGACTCTATACCAACCAAATCAGAATCTTCACAAGGATCTAGACATCAGTACCTTTTATAACTCCCAAGATGATTGCAATATGCTGTCCAGTTTGAGAATGGGTGTCCTCTATGGTTCTTCTTAAAGTTTAATGAGGATAGGAATTTCCTAGGAATCTTGTCAATATGCAGATTCTGATTTAGTAAGTCGGGGATGGGACATAAAATTTTACATTTCTAACAAGCTCCCAGGAGATCCTATTGCTGCTGGTTCAGGATTGCACCCTGAGAAGTGAAGTGGTGGATGACAATTTTATATTTTGTCCTCTTTCCCAAACCCCACATCCTCTCCCTTATCTGGACAATGAGAAAATGAATTAAAATTCAAAATTCAGAGATGGAGAAGCAATGGTAAAAGGATTGGTTGATTTGGAGAGTGCTACTGCTGATATAAATAAATTTTTTAGAAAGGAATAAATGATGAATTTAAGGTCCTATTTGGATGCTATAATCAGCTGGCCATTGGAATGGCATAATGATTGTCCAGGAAAATGCCATTTAAATTTTAGTACACATGAGACAAATCTTTTTTAAAATGTGCTAGACCAAGATAATCTGAAAGCCCATATCTGTAAGTAAGAAGAGTTGAAAGAAATAAATGGATGCTAAAATATTGCTTATGAGAAACTTTTGCTGAAGATACTTTCCTACTGAATAAAGAACTAACACTGGGGAGAGGGTTCCTATAAGATAATTAAGATAATTTTTTGATCACTATATATTGTAACATTGAAATAAAAGTTCCCTCCATCTAAATAAACTTTTACTTGATTGAAAAATAAGACATTAAATAAGATTGATCTCCACTAAATCTTGCTGATTTTTATTTTTTATTTATTTTTATTTTTTTAATTTTTAAAAAGATTTTATTGATTTATTTGAGAGAAAGAGACAAAGAGAGCCCAAGCAGGGGGAGGAGCAGAGGGAGAGGGGAAAGACAAGCAGATTCCCCACTGAGTGGGGAGCTCCATCCCAGGACCCTGAGATCATGACCTGAGCTGAAGTCAGATGCTTAACAGACTGAGCCACCCAAGCGCCCCTGTCTTGGAGATTTATACTGAATTATTGGCATGTTACTAAAGGGTCTCTTAGAAAATCTCTTGCAAAAATTAAAAATACAAAATTAAACTCCTCAGCTGTCTCTAGGCCACTGCTTTCCTACCTATGAGTCCACAGAAATCTCCCCATCACCCACCTGTCTGCCTGCCCCTACCCTGGCATCCATGGTGCCCATTTTGTAAAAATGTTTTTTTAGAGTCATAGGCCTAATAGTAGCGCTTGAGGGGGTCAGAAGACATCTCGGCCTGCTCAGCGTCTTTCACGTTCTTTCTATTCCTTCAAAAATATCTATTTTAACATTTAAACAGCAGCCATGAAAATTATTTCTGATAAGAAAGTCTTTCAGGTTAATTAATTAAAAGCTTGTGATAATTAAATTATGGTCTATATTTAGTTAATGCTTATAGTAATTAAAATTTTCTTCTAACTGAAGACATGACTTTGAGATCTGATTATCTGAAAATAATTTTCTAAGCAATAATTCTGTCTCTGTCGAAGCATGAGTTCAAAAAGTTGGGTGAACTTCCTCAGACTTCATCGAGACTTACATCGCGTGTCTCCTTTCACTGATGATACCAACAACTACAGATTCATTAGATTATAAGCTAAACACTGAGGAAAAAAAAAAAAGTCTAGAGCCCTCTACAGACTTAGGAGCCAGATCAGTGTTTGGCATGGTCTACTACCCCAGTTCAGCTGGACCGCTTGATTGATAGATGAGATCAACCTTTTTTTTGATGCTGCTTTCCTTTGGTTGCTTTCTTTACTCCGCCGAGTTCCTGTAGGTTTGTGTGCAAACAACCTACAGGCACGGCACAGCTGACCTAGCGGCTGCCTTCGCTAGATACATTCAATCCAGGACAGTGAGTATCCCATCTGTCTCCTGGTGATTCCCCTCTTGAGCCCTGGGCCTGGAGCAGTTTCAAGGCCTGAAGCTCCCAGTTCAGAGGAGCCAAAGAACCCGGCTGTGCACCTTAGGCCGGTAGCGCCTGATTGCTTGAGCTGAAAATGGTCATGAAATATTAACCTTTTCCCAGGAAAAGGGCAAGAGCCAGAGGAAATACCAAAGGAGAGAAATCCAAGAAGAGTAAAGGAGACCAACGGCAAAGATAGCACAGATAAACATTATAGCCTATAGGGCAAGCAGCAAGTCCTCTGACAGCTGAGAGGGGAGAAAGCAATAAATGTAGAGAGCTTCTGTTATGTGGAAAAGGGGCCAAACTGCCTCCAAGTCCTCAAAAGTATACCAATAAAAACATCCACTTAGGTATTCATTCGTTTGTTCATTCATTATTCAGTTGTTCATTCATCCAACAAACAGTGAGTTCTCTCTGTGGGAATCCTAAACTTGGTTTTTTTCCAAACTCCCACTTCTTCTATTCCAATGTACAAAGTCTCTTAGATTCCAGGATATGCTGCAGCAAAATAGTGTCACTACATTTTTCTGGCCTTATATACTCAGGAGTATGATGTCTGGCACAGAAAACACAGATGAACCACATTATTTTTATGAGAAGTAAGGATGAATGCCAACCAAAGACAAGATTGCTCTCTCTAACCTCCCCAATCTGTAGGGCTCTAGCTCTATCTCCAGATAGAAAATAAATGATGAACAAGAAAGACATAATCCCCAAATCCACTAAGAAAACCATGCTTTTACTCCTGGGTAAAATTGGGTTAATTCTCAAGGTACTTCAGTCAGTTCAAGTCAGTTATAGAAAAAAAAAAATACAAGTTTTTGCATATCCAGATTTGTGGTTCAAGAAATGGATGTTCCTAAGTTTGTTTGGAAATAGATATTGAGAAAAAACTCATCCCCAGAATTTTCTAGTTAAAATTTTACAGCAAGTTATAGGACCTCTAAACTCTACTTAACAACAAAAATGGTATTATGTTCCCATAAATAAAATTTAGTACTTTTCTGCTTTTGAAAAAAATAACTTATTTTAGATGCAGAGGCTCATTTTCAAGTCTGACAATTAAAGTAGATTTTTCAAAAACCACGGTACAATCCCATAGTTTTAAATTTAGTTTTACAATGTTCAGATGGTAATGTGAATAGAAATTGTAACTCAATTACTTTTCAAATAAGTACCTTGATGAATATATTCATTTTCTCCTGATAGGGAATTATTATTGCCTTAGATTTAATCTTAGTTCTGCACACGCTGCAGGGATTTTCATGGCTAAACTGTTTTAAATTATCTTATGATTCATCTACTTTGAAATATGAATGCACTCTACCCACAATAAGGCAGAATAATATGTAGTAGATGGTAGATTACTTAAGTTTGATTTTGTAGAAATATTTTATTAAAACATTTCTCTTATATGGCTCAAAATCATGCCCCTTGATTCAGTTCATGGGCAGAGTTGGGAGGCTGGGCTGAGCTGGTAGTAGGGGCACTTGTTCACTCATTCAACTGGAAGGGCAGAATAAGACTGACTCCATTTTCTGCGGATCCCCAGCTTGACCCTTCCCCAGAAAAACCACGCATGAATGTAAGAGTATTGCCCAACCCTGGCCTTGCCCATCCCTGAGTTAGCCAATAAAGAATACAGAAGGACATTACTAAAGTCTAAGTAAGCTGACCACATCTCACCACCAGACCCACTGGCTCCTAGCCAATCAGCATGAGCCACGAACTTCACCCCACCAACTGCCATCAGACCCCTATAAAACTACTGTGCTCTCGAAACTCGAGGCCCCTTCTCTTTCTCAGCATCTTGCCGCTGTGTCAGTGGGTGTGGGAGACTGAGCCCGAGCTAGCTTGAATAAAGGCTCTTTGCTTTTGCATCAGACTTGGCGACTCCCCAGTGGTCTTTGGTAATCTCATAATCTGGGCATAACACAACAAATACAGAGTTAAGCAGATAAAAGATGAAGGCCAGAAGCTCTGTCAAAACAAAGGAGAGTCAATCAGCTTTCAAGTCTAGAAGATACTGAGGAAGGGAAGTGTGGTCCGTATTTGTCTAAGTACAGGACTGGGGCCCCTGGCTCCGGCGCAGATGTTGTTGCTCTCTGCTCTGGTTGGAAACAACCTGTGGACAGGAGGTAGGGGAGAACAGAATCTAGACTGCAGCAGAAATAGATCAGAAGTCTGCAGGTAGGGCGCTTGGGTGGCTCAGTGGGTTAAAGCCTCTGCCTTCAGCTCAGGTCATGATCTCAAGGGTCCTGGGATTGAGGCCTGAACCGGGCTCTCTGCTGAGCAGAGAGCCTGCTTCCTGCTTTCTCTCTGCCTACTTATGATCTCTCTGTCAAATAAGTAAATAAAATCTTAAAAAAAAAAGTCTGCAGGTAAATCTGACTATATGAGTCCAATACAAAAAGGCTACACTTGCCTTAGCTTCACATGTATTAAGAATATGTACACTATCAAGTTCCAAAAATTATTCCAAGCTATACTTATTTCTAGCTAAACATAGTATACAGATGGGCAAATGCCAAGAACTGGAAGGTATAAAGGCATCTGTTAGGTAAGAAGGGCAACTATTATCAACTTAATTTGGCCCAGTGGACCCATTTTTCCTCCAGCAAGGGACTGGATAATCTGAATTGTATTCATTCACATTACAAACCAGGGAACAAACCTGGAAAGGCAAACTTCCTTTCTCACACGGACCAGTGGCAGCTATAAATTGGAAACTTACAGTGAAATGCAGCTTTGGAAAGATTGTTTTCACCATGCAGTGCTTTATAAATTGTACTGTGAGGGGCTCCTGGGTCAGTCAGTTAAGCATCCAAGTCTTTGTTTCAGCTCAGGTCATGATCTCAAGGTCATGGGATTGAGCCCCCATGTGGGGCTCCGCTCTCAGCATGGAGTCTGCTTGAGATTCTCTCTCCCTCCCCCTCTCTCCCTAAACCTCTCTCTCAACTAAATAAATCTTTAAAAATTCTGTTTTATGAGCCAAGTACCCAAGGTAACAGAAGATAGTGTTATAAGTTTGATGCCCTATCAACCTCAAAGTACTTAAGAGTTCTAAGAAAAGACAGCTTTCCTACAGCTTAGAAAGGGAAGCAAAGTTATGCAGACTCTTATTAGTGTTACCAATTGCATTTGTGCCGAAAGGGAAGGAAGCATTTACTTAGAGAGAACAGTAGAAGATGGGTTTTGAAGTACATTATTCTTCATTGGAGGAAATTTGTAATCACTGCCATTTTTGACCCCATCTTGAGTTAAATAATCCTGCTCTCTTGCCTGAGAACAGTCTTGAATACATACACAAATACAGACGTGTGCCCAGAGTTAATTACCTAATCTTATTAAAATTTACTTTTCTCACCTATAAAATGGGAGTAATAATATCAACCTCCTAAGTCTGCTGTGAGAACAAATGAGATGGTCATGTGATGTATTTAGCAGAGTAGCATCTAGAAGGTAATAAAGGTCAATAAAAGACTGTAGTCACTAATGCAAATTAGTACAGGGCATTTTTTTTTTTAAAGATTTTATTTATTTGACAGAAACACAGCCAGAGAGGGAACACAAGCAGGGGGAGTGAGAGAGGGAGAAGCAGGCTTCCCGCCTAGCAGGGAGCCCGATGTGGGACTTGATCCCGGGGCTCCGGGATCATGACCCGAGCCAAAGGCAGTTGCTTAACCAACTGAGCCACCCAGGCGCCCCGTGGGGCATTTTTTCAATAGACACTCCATGTATGTAAACAAATATTGATGAAGTAGTTGACAGCCCATAATTTTACTTGGATTTATAAACACATCAAATTAAGCAGCTATATGGGCTTAAATCATGAATGCCAGTGTTTTAAAAGAACTCTCAACACTCACAGTTTTTATTTTCAGATTGTTTGTTCGAGTGTCAAATATAGGCATTTACAACAACACTTCTTTGTGTTCCTGAAAAACTTTGCATTTGCAAAAATTGCACACTAAAAATAACAGGGTCTGTGGGGGAAAATAGCATTAAGGGCAGAATAGTTAAAACTAATGCAACTTTGAAATCAATGCCTGAAACAAAACCAATTAAAATCCTAATAGGAAATTATGCTAATATGGTTAAATTTCCATGGGCATTTGCCAAAAAATCTCAGTCATTCCAACCTCAGTGGCCCTTTACACTGAAGTTGTGCTTACTTTGCCTTTTGAAATTAAGTCCCTGAAGACAGGCACTTCCACAAAATCAGTTTCACCTAAATTGAAAATGCAGTCCAAGAGCAGCCTTCACACAACTTCCCTAATACACTGACCTCATTCTCCAATTTATAAATCATTTAAATTAAATTAAACAAGGACACCACAAGACTGAGGGGATTCTAATACCTCAGCAGCCTACGTGGGCAATCGGAAACAAACTTGTAAATGCCTCAAGGTTAAGAGATGGAAACAGAAGGACAACCAATCACAAACAGCCAATGATGCTTTCCCAGATATAAATGTTTAAGCTACAGCCGAATAATTTTCTTGCTTTGCTTCCACCTCTTCTCTCTAGAAGTCTTTCCCCTAGCTTCTGTCTATGACACACTCCTATTTCCAGTTTGATGCTGCCTGATTCAAACTGAGTGTTGCTCAAATAAATGCTTAAAATCTTTAATATGCCTCAGTTTATCTTTTAACACATATATATAAATTAGTATTATAGGAAAACACAATGTGGGAGAACAATCTGTATGCCTGTGTCGGCATGATAATGATAACAACTATAGTGATGATACTCACCCCCAAGCCTTCTTGGAAAGGTGGAATGAGTGGAATAAATATCCAGTGAAACTGAATTGCAGAATACAAATAATAACTCTGTCAAAATACTTTCACAGCATACATTGTATCCCTCACTCTTGGAACAATTGTGTATCAAGAAGGTTTTGGAGAAAAGGTCAACCCAAATTGGGGGGCAGAGGTATGACCAGACCAATGCTCCTGGTGGGACTTCCCTAGTGAATTGCATATAACCTCTGATTTCAGGGTGAAGACTACCATTCCTTTTCATAACTCAGCAAGCAGGCATTTTGCCACCCCTAAAAAAAGAAGGAAAAGAAAAAGAAAGAAAGAAAAGAAAAGAATGATGACATTTTTAATTGGCTCACCATCAATCTGAGGCAACTGCAACAGAACTTTGGCTACCCTTGGGTCATTTCCAGCTCTCTACCACTTACTCAATAGCTTGAACCATACTTGAATCTGCTTTCACAGTCAACTGAATTTGAGGCCCAAGACCTCTTGTTCTTGATCTTGTAGGTAAAAGAGAATGGAAAGGGACAGAAGAAGGTGATCTTCAGATCTCTGGTAATTAGTGAAAGACACATATAGGCACACAGGTGCACCTATATGTGTCTGTGGGTCTGCGTTTTTCTTCTTAAGTATAAATTCAACATTCCACATGTAGACTATCTACCTGCCTTTCTACCCCTGCTCCTCTTTTACCTCCACTGAAGCTCAGAGCTGGTCTCAAAAATAGGACAGCTAAAGAGTTTTCTAGGTTGCAAAGTTCTGATGTGTGTGTCAAAATCAGGGCTGGTAGTTTATGGGTATGAACATTACAGTTGTTCCCATTGCTAAAATGTTGAAAGACTTCTGCATAGCTTCCCTGAGCCCACAAGTCTCCAGACCACCAACCTCATCCCCCTAGTTTCTCCCTTACAACTTCCAGAAATTCTCCATCCCATCTCCCCCTACTCTGGACTTCCTCACCAACCAGAAACAAAAGGTTTAATGCCTGGCCTGGTGGGCATCTAGGCTTAGCTCTGTGCTAAGGCAGTCACTATCCTGATTGATCTGTGGTATATATATATGTGCAGTAGTGATTACTAAATATTTTAATGCCCCCCCCCCAGCCAAAACATCACTGGACATGTCACCTCATGGAGAAAATACAATTTTCTTGTGATGGAAAATAGAATGAGACCACAAGCAACATGTTCAATTTACCGCCATCTAAGAAAGAGAAGAAAGAGCGGATCTTGACAAGGGCAATGTTGGGAATGACTGCGCAACCCCAGCTGAGTGGCTGAGAAAATCGCAGTAAAACTATTCTACCTTCCTCACCTGAAGAAGTCAATATCCACAAGGATATTTTGAAGAATTATTTGAAGAATCTTAATTTGGAAAGAGATAAATTATTAGTCTTCCAAGGATATGAATATGTTTCAGTTTACTAGTGTTTGAACAATTTGACACCAACCTTTTATCTTCCCAGAGTACGTTCGACGCCTCCCTCATATCTGGTCCAGAAACATTTAAAGAGCTAGTTCACCTCTCACTGGAGTGACTCATATGGGCTGTGCTGAGGCTTCGGCTCTCCTGCTCTCATTCCATTAACCGATGGTCACAGATCCACGGCTGACCCCTCAGTAGGGTTTGGTCCATTTCTACTCTCTGTATCTCAGACACAGTCCTCACTGGAGTGCTCTCTTTGTGGGTCTTTTCCACATGATACTGTATCGGATTGAAACCACTAGCTTTCCCATATAATCTCCCCATTTTACTCATTTCATTTCCTGCTGGGTTTTCCATCTCTTACCTTTTGCTAGAGCTTATGGATATTGATTGACCACTTCTCATAACTCCCCTCTCTCCAGAAACCCTGATTCCTCTCTGGGCTTTCTACATCCCAATGCCCTCAGTTGGGCTCCTTCCTTCAGAGCCTCAGCTTTACCATCTTTTTAATTTAGACCTTTCTACAGTTGCTTCTCTGAACCACTTGCTATTCCCCCAAATGTGACCTATTTCTCCTCCAAACCTCCCTGCCTATGTTCTTTTTGCTTAAGATATGATGTCCACTCTTTGCCTGCCTCACTCCTTCTCACCTTTCAGGACTCAATGTCATGTCACTTCCTCAAAGAAGCTTTCTCAGATTCCCCAGGACTAGGTTAAGTTAGCCTCCTGTGTGCTCTTGAACACCTGTCTCACTCCTGGCACACACTCATCACACGAGGTACTGGGTATTGTGATCTTTTTGTTTAGCTGTTTCCCCAAATAGAAGTGAATATTTGGAGAGAAGGAATGATATCTTGTGATCATTTTCTCCTCAACACCTAGCACAGTGCCTGGCACATAAAAAAGTCTCAATAAATAAATTTTAGTGTAATGAAGACAACAATAAAAATAGGTAATACTTCTTGTAATAGTATTGTATGGTGACAGACAGTAGCTACCCTTGTGGCACGAATACCATCATATGTAGTCTTGTCCAATTGCTATGCTACACACCTGAAACTAATGTAACATTGTGTGTCAACTCTATGCCAATAAAAAAAAAATAGTGAATACTTTTAATGCAGCCCTGCAAAGCAGTTAGATCATCATCATTCCTATTTTACAGATGAGAAGACAGAGCAGAAAAAAATTAGGTGACTTTCCCAAAGTTACATAGCTAAGAAATAATAGATCTTACCTACCTGAAAATCCAGGTAGGTTGGCTTCAGAGACTGTGTAATTGCTACTCTGTACCCTATGCCTTTGCTTTTGAGGTAGAGGTAGAATCATAACATCATACAGTATAATTTGCCACTACTTAAAAATAAACTTAAATTTAAAAGTCACATAGAAAAAAAAAAGTCACATAGAGGTGAGAACATGTGTTTTATATTGAGTTTATTTTAATCCTGACCAAACACAGGTACTTTATGTCCAGGTCTAGATGATGGGTCCCTAGGGATCAAGATGGAGAGGAAGGAAGAAAATAAGTAGAGCAAGAGAAAAAATAACAGAAATCATGTCCAAAGGATACAGTCAAGATCAGGTCCCCAAAATGTGTTAAAAATGGGTGAGATAGCAAGGGAGGAGGGAGGCATTTGAGAGAGCAAGAGCAAGGAACAGCAGGTTAGAAGGGAAAAGAGGTTGAAAAAACTAATACGTTTTTGCTGTTAAGCCACAATAGGCGATTATTTGTGTCTGATCAATGTGCTTACCGTAAACATTGAACCAGTGGTGCAATTATAAATCTCCCCTTCACTTAATTGCACCTGATAAAACTTAGACTAATAACTTGATGGTCCATGACAGTCATTCGACTTGGAGATTAATGCCAAAGAATACTGAGTGTTTCTCAGATTTCTCTGAACCTTAAGTTTGGGTGACAGAATTTGTCTTCAGTAATAAAGTTAACACAACTTATACCGCATGACAATTCTCCCCCTGCCAACATTTTACCTATTATATATGCTGCCTTAAAAGAGCCCAGAGAATCTCTCTCTCTCTCTCTCTCTCTCTCTCTCTCTCTTTAAAGATTTTATTTATTTATTTGACACAGAGAAACACAGCTAGAGAGAGAACACAAGCAGGGGGAGTGAGAGAGGAAGAAGCAGGCTTCCTGCCAAGCAAGGAGCCGGATGCGGGGCTCGATCCAGGGACTCCATGATCATGATCTGAGCCAAAGGCAGTCGCTTAACCAACTGAGCCACCCAGGCACCCCCCCCCATTTTTTTTTTAAAGATTGTATTTATTTATTGAGCCTAGAGAATCTCTTAATGTAATCATGGTATATAAATAAATGGTCAATATAGCTAATATTTCATGTCCAGAACAGAAGATTAGCAATGACATAAAAGTGAGGAAACCAAGAATACCAATGTGGAATGCTAGCAGTATATTCTTATCATCTCAAAATTTCCCTGTGTCCTGGGTTCACACACGCAGCAAACAGTACCCATCACAAAAGAATTCCAAAAAGCCCAGCTCTGAAGATTGCTTCTTTGAAATATATCATTAGCTGCTATGCTTACAAATGAAGAAGGTGAAACTCATGTTAGACCAGTGCCATGCCGTGTCCCCCATGCACACGCACACATCGTGGGAGGCAGACATGTTTCACTCATCTCTTTCTGTCATGGCGGCTAGCGCAGAGCCTGGCTTCCTAGGCATCAGATGTTTGTGGAACTGGGTCTCTGAGTCACACAGGAATATTCTTCCTGTCCCTTGCAGGCTGCACTCGGGCTCTGTTCCACGTGGGCCAAAAGCTCCTCAGAGACACAGGGCACAAGACACCAGCGGGCCGTGCTCCAGCTTCATATTCCCAACAAGACGCTCTCCTGAAAGTGCATGCTGAGTGAAGAGAACAGTTCAGTTGGCTACAGTGCTGCCTCAAGCTTCCTAACTGTTTGTTCTGTGATACGAAACCGGCCCACCCTAAGGCCAACATTCTCCTCTGGGAGTAGAGCACTCCCTGCTCATAACTTTCTAGAATGGATACATCCTACGTCTCAGTGGTACTCCAGCTGCCCGGCAATAGGGCAAAGGGCCTGCACAGAGCTGGAAGGCTAGACCCCTGCCCTAAACTTTTCTGCTGGTGACCATTAAAGACTCCAGCAAGTCACTTCATCTCATGCAGGCTCAGGTTCCTCCCCTGCAAAATGAAATAATATTTGCCCTAATTTATGGATGGAATTATTCTGAGGATCAATGGCATAATATATATAAAAATGTTTTTCTGACTGTAAAGCCAACCTAATAAATATAAGTAGCATTACTGGTGGTATTTATGACATTGTCAGTTTTGGCTTTGACTCTGATCGAATGACCTCAGCCCCATAAAAGCAGTGATGTTAAGAGGGCTCTGTTATTGCATGCGGGGGTTTTCACACATGAAACCTGAAATACAGGGCAAATGGTGTAAAAGAATGGCCACCATATTCCCTGCCCTGAGCAGCTGGGCTGAACTATATAGTTTAGTAACTTGACATAGAACAGTGTTCCATGTGTGTGATTTGGCATCATACTAAGACAAAATACAGCTCCAAAATATATTTTATCTACAAATATGACAGTATTTCATATGGCCTAATTATAAATGAGTTCTGAATGGATTGTTGCAGAGGTATTGTGGTAGATTTCCAGAAGAGAAGAAATAGCTTTACATTCATTTAATGGACTTACTGAGTGACGAATGAAGGCCAAGCACAGTCTGTTGGATACTAAGGCTATGGCACCGAGGAAAATCTACATGGCCTCCTTATGACCTTATTGTGGGGGTAACCAACATAGTCTAGGCCATCGAGGGCAAGTCCTTCAGCAGCAGACAGTTTATGGAAGACTTCCATGAGGAGGGGCTATATAGAACCCAGGGAGGTGGAATAAAAGGGGAGATGGAAGATGTCTATGTCATTTGGTAACTATTTGTTATCTTTAGAATAATTATCTCACATTTTCAGTCCTACTGTCCCCAGGAAGTCAGACTCAAATTCTCAGCCTCCCTTATAGTTAGGTTGCTGTGCCAATCTAATGCACTACTATAGGACTTTGATTCAGAAGTGAGCAAGAGAGGTCAACAGACTTCCTGAGGACTTTTTTTTTTAAATATTGTAGGCAGAGACAGCTACTTATTTATGGAACAGAGCGATCATTGAAAAGTCAGGAATCTGATGTGATTCTGCAGCTAAATTGCAGGTGTTGTCCCCTGTGAAATGTCTAAATCTATATCTAGAGCCCTCCTAAAAATTATTCGAACCATCAAAAATCCTTTAAATTCCCACAAATAGGGGCGCCTGGGTGGCTCAGTTGGTTAAGCGACTGCCTTCGGCTCAGGTCATGATCCCGGAGACCCGGGATCAAGCCCCACGTCGGGCTCCCTGCTCGGCGGGGAGCCTGCTTCTCCCTCTCTCACTCCCTCTGCTTGTGTTCCCTCTCTAGCTGTGCTTCTCTCTGTCAAATAAATAAAATAAAATCTTAAAAAAAAAAAAAAAAATTCCCACAAATAATGCATCCAATCATTTCACAGCCAAGGAGTTGTGAGAAAGGGCCCAGAACCATGAGATCTACCGGTCTTATTATCTCCTGCAGCATCCCAAAGCAGCTAGCATCAGTGTGAGTTTTCTCCACTAATATCTTGATGTTGTAGAGATAACGAACACACAAATTCTCCAGCAAGGCAATCTGCAACTAACACTCCAGTGAGACAAAAGCTCTCTTCAGGAGAATTTCTGAAGAGCACCATCTCCAATGGATCTGACTACAAATTAGGTAAAATTCTAAGTGGCTTTTGACTAACACTTGCTGAACCTCATTTAAAGATTTCATGGTGATGGTCTTAAGGCTGATAAACAGCTCCCAAGATACTGGACAATATTTCCAAAAGCCTTGATCACATTTGGCAACGTTCCCCCTGATACTGTTCCTAACATCCGTCACTATCAGTAAGAGCAATGACTCATCCATACATGCTGAACATGTACGACATGCCAGACCCCATCACACTTGATGCTGTGCTGTAGCCCTTCTAGGTAGATACTTCATCCTCCCTCATTTGTATATGAAGGCACTGAGGCTTCAGACCCTCAGGGACTAGCTAAAGTGAAGTTCCTGATCCAGCTTTAAATGCAGGCCACTTAATTCCAAAGCCCATGTGCTCAGCACTCTGCAAGGACAGTAGCTGGGAGGCAACATCCTTTTGGAAATTAGGCATGTGAGCATTTACCTAGCAGTCATTTTTCCCACTACTTTCTATGATCAAAATACACTTGCAATTTAAAGCATCCTAATACCTTCCTAAAATGATTTATGAACCCACATAGAGCATAATTTTTGCCTTAAACCAAAAAATTAGTCCCATAAATATGGGGCTATATTGATCTTTAGAAAAGGTAACCAGTACGATTAAGTTCTACAGCTGAAAAGAAATTGTCATGCCAGCACTGTGTCTTAATAAAATGTGAAACCTTAAAATCAGTAACAAACAAACAAACTTGCCTTCTAATTAGGGAAATCGAGGCCCCTGGCCTGGGTAAATGTGCCCTGGGAATGAGGTTAACCAAGCAGCCACAGACGATCAGCAGGTAGCTAGCTTAGCAAACATCTTAGGGTGTGACAGGCAGACATAGGATTTGGAAATTTTGACAGAAAGTCCCTGAAATTTAGATTGTCATGAACAAGGGACATTAAAAGTCTCCATTCTAATCTGGTGAGTGATTGGGTTTTGAGTAACTCCAGAGGTCTGGGCACTTCCTTTGTTCTGCTGTCAACCGGTCTTCTGATGGTAACAGAGTCACCTTCTTTCAAACCTCCATAGATTGACTATATAAGTAATGATAGTTCAGGCAGTCAAAGAATGTGGGAAAGTAATAAAGAGGATTCTTGTATGATTATTGTTGAGATACTAAGCCTCATTCATTAGTACCCATAAAAATAGAATGAGGTGGGCAGTTTTTATCTACAATTTCCAGATAAGGAATTTGAGGCTCAGGGAGGTAATTCAGAATGCATAGTTGATAAATGGTGGCTGTAAAGTTTGTATCCAAAGCTGCTTGACCCTACAGCTCACTCTCTTAGGTATCACTCTACTTTAGCACTTACATAAGTCCCTTACATACAGCGCTCTGGACTTCAGAAATGTGGAATGGGATTTTTGAACATCAGGATTCAAATTAAGATTCTCCCAACCTGCTCGCCATTCTGGCATGCACTGAAAAGTACATTGACCACATTTCCAACCCCAGGGTTGACAAATCTTGTCTGACTCGAATCCATTCTCCATATGGCAGTCAATCATATTCTCAAAATGTGAATTAGATTATGTCACTTCCTTGCTCAATATCCTCAAGTGGTTTCCCAATGTACTTTGGAAAAAAACCTACAAGGCGTATTTTGTAGACCTATCCCCAATGCTAGATTTCCACCCTGTTCCCTCGTGCCTCCTCCAGAATTTCATTACTCTGTTGTTTCCTCACTTTTCCCTTGTGCAACAATATGTTCAAGTTTCTTCTACTGTAATAAAGGCTCTTCTTTAACCTCTGCCCACCTTCTGCTCCCTCCCCAACTATTGCCCTGTTTCTCTTCTTCCTTTTAACTGTAAGCTTCTGGAAAGGACAGCCTACATAGTCCAGCAGCTGTTTCCCCCACCATACTCTCGTAGCTCTTTGTAGTAGCAAGGCTTCAGCCTTTATCTTCTCCTGAAGCTAAGCCATCTCTTAAAGGTGTAATCTGAGTCACCCCCACCCAATCCTATGGGTCTCTCCTTTCTTGACTTCTATGTCATGTTTGTGGGCTCTTCCCCCTGTCTCTGACCTCTCTACTTCTCTTTTCCTTTCCTTGTCCTCCAAATGTCCCTTCCTCTTCATGATCTGTATTTTCTCTAAAAGACACACTCACTGTAAAGACTTTATGACTTTTATTTTTTTAAACAATTTCCAAGTCTGAATTTTTCATGTAGTCCTGTTCATGTTTCCAACACCTGCTGATGTCTCTGTGGAAATCCTTATCCGTTGTTCAAGCCATGTACAACTAAGCTGCCATCACACCTGCCCCACCTCTCCAGTGTAAGCCTCTGCTTCTAAGCTGGCAACTTAGAAATCTCATTTCTTTTTTTTTTAAAGATTTTATTTATTTGACAGAGAGAAACACAACCAGAGAGGGAACACAAGCAGGGGGAGTGAGAGAGGGAGAAGCAGGTTTCCCACCAAGCAGGAAGCCCGATGTGGGACTCGATCCCTGGTCTCCGGGATCATGACCTGAGCCTAAGGCAGTCGCTTAACCGACTGAGCCACCCGGTGCCCCAGAAATCTCATTTCTTAAACAAACCCAATAAGCCTATCTACAACACTTTGCTCATTTAATATCACTTCCTTATGTGCCCTCTACCCCCTTTCCAAATTCTCATCATTCTTTAAGATCCAGTTTCTATACTATCTCCTCCTCAAAGCCTCCTTTGACTATGGGTACACTGTAAATTCTGTACTCAGGGTAAATTCTTAAGGGCAGAAGCCATGGGTTTGACAACACTGTATTTCTCATTGTTTTCATCTCTACTTCCTCTCCCCAAATTGTTTTTTTAAAAAAGATTTTATTTATTTATTTGACAGAGAGAGAGATCACAAATAGGCAGAGAGGCAGGCAGAGAGAGAAGAGGAAGCAGACTCCCCGCCGAGCAGAGAGCCCAATGTTGGGGCTCGATTCCAAGACCCTGAGATTGTGACCTGAGCCGAAGGCAGAGGCTTAACCCTCTGAGCCACCAGGCACCCCTCCCCGCAGATTCTAACACTTAGCAGGCTTTCAGATGTTTCTTGAGCATATAAAGGAAGAAATGAAAGAAAGAAGAACTTCAAAAATTTGGGGGAGATAGAGAAAAAAATGTGATCTTGGTATACTTCTTAGTTCTGCTGAGAATAATATTTGCATAGTCACAATATGTAAACGTACTTATGATTTTCAACCTTGGACCTGACCTCTAAGGAAAAAGGCAGAAGATTTAAATATGATTACATAAGATACTGGAAATGTTATCTACCTTAATACTATAAAAGTGAAGATCTGGTTGATAGATGATGGGAGTGGAATGGGGAGGAAGGAGGGAGGGACACTCAGGAGGTAATACCCTCCTATGGAAGGCAATCGGTTTGGATTCAGATTGCGTGGTCCCTCTGCCACCTTCCGGACCTTGTGACGTGAAGTAAGGCATTCTCTAACCACCACATCTTATTTTTCCTATCTGTAAATTAGGTAATATACCTCATAGGGTTGCTATGAGGATTAAATAAGATAATTCATGTGAAACACTTACAACCATGTCTGGTAAATATCCAGTAAATTTTAGTCATTGCTATCTTACATATTTGAGGGTAAAGAGATAATGGATAGAATCAGAAACCAAGGTTTATGTGTATTACATAAAGTTATAAAGATAACAGAGGAACTAAAATAAATGTAATAGAACTTGGAGTAGGAGGGGAAAATGAAAAAAAATCTTCATATTTCAAACCAGGAGTCAAAAGACCCCATTATAAGATATAGTGGCCCCGAACATTATTTAGAATTGGGGACACAACTACCAGAAATTAAAAGAGAAAACTTACAAATGACATTTCTGGGAAGTGTGACCATAAGTAGGAAAGAGTAGAGAGAGTTTATGTTGCTTTTCATTGTAATTCTTCTAGTATTCGATTTTGTTTTTGTTTTTGTTTTTTTTTTACTAGGTATATATTATTGTGACTTTTATGATGTAGAAACAGTCACTCACATATATGTATCTGCATTTACAGGGACACAAGACGCTTCAAATGAGGGCAAGCGTTGTGACAGTCCCTGGTAGCACTCTGCTATAATGTATCCACAATAAAGCTGGGAAATGATCATGCTGCTGCCCTCACTTGTATGTAAGTGCTGGTGGTTTGACACTTCCAAAGCAGAAAGCTTTGTTAGCTTCTAAAACAGAAAGATTGTCTTATTTGTAATAAAATAGCTGAGCTGAAATATTTAACCTATGCTAAAAATGTAGAACCCTTGTGTCTTCTTGTTTTCCTCTGGATTAGCAAACAGGTGCTTCCATCTTCTCTAAAAGTAATACTTGATGTTCTGAGTACTTCAAGGAAAGTGAACGTACATCGAAAAATGACATTTTTCTCAGTACAGAAGAGATGATAATGGAAAAGTCTCTGATTTGCTTTGCTTCCCTTTATGTCCATCAGGTTGCTACAAATTGCACAGAAATATTCCATCAAATGATAAACAGAAATCATATTTCAGCTGCGGTAGAGGGTTTAAGGTTATTTTTCACAATGTAAAATTGTAAAGCAAAATGTTAGGGGCCAATAAATTATAAATGAAACTTATATAAACACTTGGAGGGGTACAATACTTTGAAAAGGTATTCTGCTTCTCAGTCAATTCTGTTATACCTGATAATTTGGATTTGGGTCTCTTGAAGATGCAAATTCAAAAGTAATTCCCTTAGAATATTGGAAAGCTTTGATAGGTTGGGCAAGGGAATAATACCAGTTTTTCTTTTTAGTGACTTACTCAGATATAAGATGTAGGTTAAAACTCTAAAATTCTTTTCTCAGCAATTTATAGAACTGCATGTGTTCAGGAGGAAACTTAACTGATAGATATATGCAAATCTAAGCTAGTAATTTGAAAGACACTCAGGAATTGAGCAGAGAGCTAAAACATTAAGAAAAAAAACGTAAGAAAAACATACAAGCCTGTCACACAGAAAGCATCAATGAGTAAGAAAAAGCTGGATAAGCAGTACCAGAGAAATAAGATTTTGTCTCTTACCTTCCAGTTGCCTACCTCCCCCACTGATCCTAGAAAAGACCCGAAAAAAAAAAAAAAAAAAAGAGATGGGAAAATGAAGAGCAAGAACACGGGGTGGGAGGAGAATTCTTCCTTATCTCAACTCTCTCTGAGTTCTTTTTTTGCTTTCTTTCCTTCTTTCCTTTCCTTTCCTTTCCTTCTTTCCTTTCTTTTTTTCTTTCTTTCTTTTCTTTTTTCTTTCTTTCTTTCTTTCTTTCTTTCTTTCTTTCTTTCTTTCTTTTTCTTTCTTTCTTTCTTTCTTTCTTTCTTTCTTTCTTTCTTTTTCTTTCTTTCTTTTCTTTCTTTCTTTCTTTCTTTCATTCTTTCTCTTAAAAATTTTATTTATTTTTGAGAGAGAGAAAGAGAGAGAGAGAGAGAGAATCCGCACGGGGATGGGGTGGGAGGGAGAAAGAAGCAAACTCCCCACTGAGCAGGGAACCTTGTTCGGGGCTCCATCATAACACCCTGAGATCATAACCTGAGCCGAAGGCAGACCTTTAACCGGCTGAGCCACCCAGGTGTTCTCCAACTGTGGTCCTTTAGTCAATGGTTACCAGGTGTGAATTATATCACTGGCTCACTAAGGATCTGGTCCCTGATAGAGTGCTTCATTCCTTCCCCTTCAACTGATATGTGATTTCCTTGATCCTCCTTGTATCTTCTGTATGAATTAAATGCTTATTCAATTAATGGGAAATCCTTCTGAATATTCTTACAGAGGAAAAGCCCTCAAGATCTGCATCTTGTAGAAAATTTTCTGTATAAAAGTGTGATGAACTCTAAAGCACCCTATCAGTACTCGTTTGAGGGAGGCGCAGCTGCCTCATGTCTAGTATTCCCACTGACAGCGTGAAGGTTATACCTCCAAAGCCTAGTTACTCATGTATCCAAATTTGATTTATTGGAATCCTATTAGTTCTGACCCCTAGCCTTCAACTTCTCAGAAATCCAAGTCTATCTATAAACCAGATTCTCTTAGGTTTAGTTTGTGCATTAAATGTGTCTAATTGCTTTTGGATTGTGTGATTTGCTACAGGATGTATGTCTGCATAAAGGCCAAGGGCTAGAACAAACCTGTGCAGTTACACAAGTCACCACTAGATGAGGCTTCTGCTGCTTTTGCTCTCTTCTCTCCATAGAGTGTTTGGCTACTGGATGACATTGATATGAAATTGAAAATCCTAGGGTTACTCAAGGTTGCCTTGCTTTGAGGATAAGGTGACCAGTCTATTTTGATAATTTCAATAAAATTCAGAGAGCTAAATGTTAAAGTGCACGTAAATACCCTTAAAATTACAATCCATGGCTTATTTAGTTGGTAACTTGATTTTAAAAATATTCCCATCATCACCTACTGCACAACATGAGTGAAAAGAAAAAGCCTCTATTTCTTGTTAGATAAAAATTGGGAATTAGCTTACTAAACATATTTTCAGGAGTATAACTCTGAGCCCACCCACTTTTACTTAGTATACAGATTTATTAGAGGGTAACACGTGGATACAGTTTTCATAGAAGGGAGTCACAATGGGGTACCAGAGTGGCACAATCTGTTAAGTGTCCAACTCTTGATTTCAGCTCAGGTGTAATCTCAGGGTTGTGAGATCAAATCTTAGGTGGGTCTCCAAGCTTGGAGAAGAGTCTACTTGAGATGCTCTTCCTCTGCTCCCCCCACCCCACGTCAAATAAATACATCTTAAAAAAAAAAAAAAAGGCGGGCCACAGAACTGTGAAGGAGCAGGAAAAAGGAGCTGTGGGGTGGGGTCTGTTAGTGACTACCTTTGTATGTAAAGAATATCATCAGATGATATTCCTGATCGCTTGGGGAGAAAGCCAAAGGGCGTGAAGAGTGTAGGGTTAGAGAGGACTAAAGATAAGTGGAGTGAAAATTACTCAGTCGTCTGACCTTTGACTTTGTGGAACTACTCTAAGGGGATCAGATATCTAGCTGGATTGACAGTTCTGGTAAATGAGGTTGGTGTCTCAGCTAAAGCTCTAGTAAAACCTTTTCTGAGGCTTAGGGAAGTCTTTTGGTGGGGGCGGAGACAAGAGAGGGGAGGAGAGGGTCCTTCTAATCACAACGACACACTACATAACTGGACCAGCACTCACAGTGAAGACAATTAGAAACACTGACAAAATATGGAAACATCTTTAAAGCATCAAAGACTAAGAGTTACTGAGCCAGGGGTCTAGAGAGGATGGAAATCCAAGGGGGCATGTAAAGCGTGAAAGAATTCACAGTGGTAGAAAAAAGAAAAAGAAGCTGAGCTAAGCTTTCGACAGCCTTATAGGACTAAGGGAAGCAAAATCTGAGTCCAAGACCCAAGACCTGAGCATAATGAGAAAGAAGAAAGCCGTCCCTACCCCCCCAAGAGGCGACCTGGTAGCCAGAGTCAGGCTTCGGTGTTGACCTGAGGTTGAACACAAACAATTTCATAGAACAGCATCGGACAAACCTACTCTACGGCTACGGTGGATGAAGACCAAAAAAAGGCTAGCTTCACGATCATGTCTGCACACAGGCAAATCATGAACACTATCATTGGCACAAAAATGACCAAACAGCTCTGCATCCTGACCAACAGGAGTGACTGGCGTCTCTTTACAAATTACAGCCTTCTCCTTGGTTTATTCTTCTCTACTTATGTATTTATTTTTAAGATTTTATTTATTAATTTGACATAGAGCAAAAGCAGGGGGAGCAGCAGGCAGAGAGCGAGGGAAAAGAAGGCTCCCAGAGCAAGGAGCCTGATGCAGAACTCGATCCCAGGACCCTGGGATCATGACCAGAGCCGAAGGCAGTCACTTAACTGACTGAGCCACCCAGGAATCCTAGTCTTCCCTCCTTATTAAGAAATCCCATTACAGAAGTAGCCCCATTCCTGAGATCATCAGAACCTAAACAATGCCCTGTTTCTTGAAGCCCCTTCTCAGTCACCTGACACATCCTATAGGAAGTACGTCCCTGCATTTTCCTTCTGAGATGCCCACCCCCTCTCCATGGTGTGCAATTTTCTCTTACTACAATGACTGAAAAAAAAAAGCTTATTTAAAAAAAAAAATCACTACTCACCTTTTTACCCAGTTAGTTGGGCAAGTGATTTTTTTTTTTTTAATTACTAAAATTTTCTTGAGCTTTGTGCTGGGACACAGTTAAAAATTACTTGAAAACAATTTGATCCTTTTGGATCTTGCTTTGAAGATTTGGGAGACAGGGCTGAAGCCATGCTTTAGGCAGGAGGGATTTCTCCTTCCCACTGAGGCAAGACTCTTTTAGGTACTCTGCTTGTTGGCTTGTTGATCTTGAGAGGTTTTCCAGTCCGACTGGTGGATGCAGGCGCTGTTTCACCTGCGTGTGGGAGCCAGGTACCATTACCTCTGATCCTTGCCAGTGCTTCTGTCTCTGGCTTATGAATTTTCCTCACATGCCTGTGCTGATCAACAATTAGCTGAATATTCAAGCGGAACCTTCGGCAGATCTCCAAAGCATGTTGTCTCTCTCTCACTCTCTCTATAGCTCTGTCCTCTCAGTACTTTTCCTATGAACTTGAACTTCCTTGCTTTCTCAGAATCTCAGCTGCATCTCTTCAACAGAAAAGGTCTGCTGGGCTTTGCCCGTGGTCTCCCTCCAGGCCCAGGTGCATGCAATCCCTCAAGGCAGTAAACTGGGAACAATCGAAGAGCTGATCTTATTTGTTTCCTTCTCTTCTGGGTTCATTGCTGCCTCCAGTTGCCTGATAGTCTTTGTCTTCCAAACTGTCCTGTGTCCAGTTTTTTGGTTGTCTCAGATGAGAGAATAAATTGCAGTCCCCACTTGGTCAGAGTGGAAGTTCTTCAAACATTTAAGCTCCATCTTTAAATAGTAGGAAGCCAAGAAAATGTATTTTGGTTTAATCAGGTGGTTTTTACCATTTGGAAGCATTAAAATTTCCTTTTGAAATAAAGTATTTAAGGAGCTTAGAAGCACTTTGCTTTCTTTTGCAGCCATTTTCCTGTTTGAAAATGTGTCATCAGTTATTTAGGTGATATTTAGAAAATGACAGAAGCACCAGCATTTTTCATTTGGCTATTAAATAAAAATTTTAAATGTGGTACAATTTTAGTTGTCTACTGTCAGATATGCTTAATATCCTGTTCTACTTTAGCAGTGTAAGATTTTTTATTGTTGTAGTCTTCTGTTTTTGTTTTTAATAAATACTATGGGAGGTATACTAAGAGTATCAATTTTTGAAAAGTCATCTTCCTGTCAGTTGCTGGTTTAAAATTCTGATCTTATTCTCTTCTCCTTTTCTGTTGAAACTAGGGGAGTTTAAAAGAAGCTGCACAATGTTTACTAGGTGAATTCCTTGTCCTCACCCCCACCCCACCCCCACTGTCCGTAGTTTGCATAGGCCCTGGGTCTGTACTATCAGAAGCTTTCCTTTTTTAATTAAAATAAAATAAAACCGTTTTATAGACTCTGGCTCTATTTATTTGAAAATAAACAGAAGCATAGCAATCATTCTGTGAAGAATTTTAGAGATCTCATCACATTTTTAGAGATTCTTTTGAAAAGAGGTGGAAGAGGGAGAGAGGAAGTGGTTTTCAGAACCCTCAGAGGGCTGGGTGTTTAGAGTGATAGCATCAAGCAGTGACAAAGGTCAAGCAAACTATGTTAAGGGCAGAGAATTCAACAGCCACCCTAGCAAAACAGGGAGCAGGAGATTCAGTAATGTTTCATCTCTCAGAAGCCTATTTATCTGTTCCTTCATGCCAAAATCTCACCATCTACATCACAGGCAGCATTAGGAAATAATTTTTAAGGCATCTGAGTGCCTCAAATAATGTCCAGCTAGCTTTGTGCATTCATTTTTCAGCATGTAGCCCTTTAAAAAAGAAATTTATTTAAGCAGGCTTCCCACTGATCAGGCACCCCAAAACCCTGGGATTATGACCTGAGGCCAAGGCAGATGCTTAACCCACTGAGCCACCAGGCAGCCCCAGCTTGTAACACTCTGGAAGGAACAATCTTGAAACAGGTCTATGGTGGAGGTTGGGGATGGCTGAAGGTAACAATAGAAAGTAAGTACAAATCTGATAATAATGGAGGAACTGAAATAAACTTTGTAGAGTACCCAATTCAAAAGATTTCTAGAAGATATAGCAACACGGGGTTATTTATTATATCTCATTGGCTTCAAGGGCAGCATTTTATTACAATATAACATAATCACTGGTAATTATCAGTGCAGTATGCATGTAAACAGCTTTAAAGTTTATTAAACATTTATAAACTGATTTTTACATATTGTCCTAAATTGATTCTGGCATTGACAATAATCCTTTGTGGTAATTAAGGGAAGTTTTATTGTCTTTAATTTGGATATAAGGAAGTGACTTATTTTAAGAAGATGGCAAGTTCAATTCTCTTGATTCTAGGTCCAGTTTGTAATTAAAAAAAAAATTAAATCATTAAAGTTTAAATCTGTTGAGAATACCCTAACGGGATGAAAACATCTCTAACATATTTCAGAAACTTTTCCATTTAAAAATTCGTAAAAGGGGCACCTGGCTCAGTCATTAAGCCTCTGCCTTGTTTCAGGTCATGATCCCGGAGTCCTGGGATCGAGCCCTGCATCGGGCTCCCTGCTCAGCGGAAAGCCTGCTTCTCCCTCTCTCGCTCCCCCTGCTTGTGTTCCCTCTCTGACTGTGTTTCTCTTTACCAAATAAATAAATAAAATCTTTTAAAAAAATCAATACAATCAAGTATTCTTTAGCCACAAAAAGCAATAAAGTACTGATATATATACCACAACATGCATAAACCTTGAAAACACACAAAGTGAAGGAAGCCAGACATAAATTGTATGATTCCATTTACATGAAATGTCCAGAATAGGTAAATCCATAGAGACAGACAATGAATTAGTGGTTGCAGGCATTAAAAATAAGGGGGAATTGGAAATGGCTGTTTAACGAACATGAGTTTCTTTTTAAGATGATAATATTCTGGAGTGAGGTGGTGGTGATTGTTGTATAACATTATGAATATATTAAAAACAACAAATTGCACATTTTGAATTGGTTAAATAGATAAATTCTGTTATGTGATTTTTGTCTCAATTTAAAAATCTTATGTTCTGATTTTTTATCTGATATTCTATCAGTTGCTGAAAGAAGTTTGTTAAAGTTTCCCACTGTGCTTTTAGATTTGTCTATTTCTTCATTTAATTTGGTCAAACTTTGCCTTGTGTATCTTAATGTTATATTATTTGATGCATAACAACTAATGATTATTGACATTTTCTTTTATTGTTAAGATGTTTGGGGCGTCTGAGTGGCTCAGTCGTTAAATATCTACCTTCCACTCAAGCCATGTTCCTGGAGTCCCGGGATCGAGCCCCGCATCGGGCTCCCTGCTTGGTGGGAAACCTACTTCTCCCTCTCTTACTCCCCCTGCTTGTGTTCCCTCTCTGGCTGTGTTTCTCTCTGTCAAATAAATAAATAAAATCTTAAATAAATAAAAATTACTAAAAATCTTTGAACATTTTGCTAAGTAAGTTTCAACTCTTAGGGAAATTAATTTTCATTCATTCATTCTCACTTGTTTGTTGAGTGCCTATGAGTAACACACACCCTGCAGGGTGCTAGGAAAAGGTAGAGACTTGGTGTTTGGCCCCTAGCCTTCAGGAACTGATCCTTTAAGGAAGAATATAAACCACAAACCTGTTAGCAAAAGATAAGGGTCAGTAGCACTAACTGAACAAGTGCCTATAGTTAGAGACTGGAAGGGAGGCTGTGTCACTTCCAAGGAGGTATTTGCCTTGTGACAGGTAGGTTTACACAGGGACACTGAGAGAGATGTCTCGCACATAGAGTGCAGCTTCAGGAAGATAGGGACATGCTAGGCACATCCATCGATGTAAAGTTCCCTTGTTTGCCTGAAGCAGGAGTGAGTACAGGGCAATCTGAAAAGGAAAAAAGAAAAAAATGGAAAATATTTCAAAATGTATTCCCTTAGTCAGCAGGTATGAGCTGAGACTTTAGGCTCTGCTCTCTGCTCTGAGCATTCAGGAGTGAGCGAAGTACCCAAACTCCCTGCCTGCAAGACATTTATGTTCTAGTGGAAATACAGATAAAACAAACAAATACATCAGTATATAATGTGCTATCAGAAGTTGACAAATGCTGAGAAGGAAAAAATGAAGCAGGCAGAAGTGATAGACACTGGGTGGTGCCAGTCAGGGCTGGATTCGGGTAGGAGTGTTCCTGTTTTACTTGTTATTATTTTATTTTTTTTAAATATTTCAATTATTTATTTGAGAGTGGAAGAGCACAAGCAGGGGGAATGGTAGAGGGAGAGGGACAAGCAGACTCCCTGTGGAGTGGAGCCCAACAGGGAGCTTGATCCTGGGACCCTGAGATCAGGACCTGAGCTGAAGACGGATGCTTAACTGACTGAGCCACCCAGGCACCCCAAGAGTGCTCCTGTTTTAGAGAGAGTCAATAAGAAGAGTCTGAGCAAGGGACAGTTCAAAGGCTAGGGTAAAGTGAAAGAGTGAGATATGTGAATTCTCTGGGCCACAAACATCACAAAGCTTTTTCTGTTATCAGAAAAAAAATTAGAACCCCATTTTGGTGAGAAACAGTTCTAAGTAGAAAGCTGTGAAGTCACCTGGACCTTCCTCAACTTTGTCTTATAGGGTTCTGTAGCCCAGTCCCAGAACCCTATTTCCTCCTCTTCCTTATCCATCTGCTCTCCTGGCTGGGGCAGAGTTCTGAGGACACACACACACTGAGCTGGGCCCTGTGACAGGGGATGTCACCAAAGTACCCCCAGGTTCTTCCACATCCTTTGCCCCTTCCCTCCCCTGTTGCAGAATTAGACACCCAAGAGCCGGTCAGTGGTACCTCCTCTTCTTTGTCCCGTTTTCCCTTCCACCTGTTTCCAGCCGACCTCCCCACCCCATGGTGCCCCTCTAACTACACACAATGCCACCCTGTGGGGACCCACTTAACCCCATTCCTCCAGGCCTCCATGGAGGCCACCTCCTGGACATTTGCTCCTCTGCATTATCAAATCATTTATCCAGGTTGACATGAAGAAATACCGAAAGACAGAAAAAAAAAAAAAAAGAATTAAGGCTTGACAGTTAATTAGGATCTCATCATGCCAGCACTTGAATGTTGAGCCAAAGCACAGGTTGAAAACTCCAGTGCATGGGATAAGGAGGAACACCAGAAGACGAGGACAGTAAGAGCCAAGCTTGTTATGTTTCTCTTGAGAATAACACATGTGTGGGTGCATTGCCCTTTAATGCAGTAGGATCTGAACAAAGCAATAAGACAGAGCATGAGACAGTCCATGGGGCACCTAGGCTGCCAGTTGCCCACCCCCACCCCCGTGGTCTCCACATGGAGACCTGCATCTTTGTGTAAACAGGAGGAAACCACCGGAAGGTTTGAAGCTGGGCATGGCATGATCGAGCAGTATTATCAAGGATGCATCTGGGAGCTGGCATGGGACCAATAAACTGTAGGACCTGGCCTTGAGGAGCCAGGGAGATTTGACTGAAGGCCATGTGAGGAGTAATGAGGACCTAGACTACTTTAATGATTGTGGGAATTGTTTAAAATTTGGATGGAAAGAAATTGAAAGTGAAGAATCAAAAGGACTTCATAACCAATGGGAGAAGGGCCGAATCAAAACAATTATATGGTCCCTTCGCAGATGATGGAGGAGGGCTTGAAGCAGGGGGACATCTTGTGCTTTTTGGACTAAAGCTCTTGTCCTAAGCCCCATTTGTCTATAATATAATGAAACAGCCTGGGCTGTAATCAGGAAGTATGCAAAGTTCCGTTCATACGAGAACAGAAAGTGAAATCAAAAGTAAATTCCCCTTCATTCAAATCTGCAACAGCGTGGATTAGGTAACTCCTCAACATTTATCTTCAATTTTTCTTAAAGCTCAGACTTTTCAGTGAGAATAATTACTGGAACTTAAGGTATAGAACTGCTACATTGAAGAGATCTTGTCATGTAAGGTGAGGCTCTGGGGAAAAGGGATGAATCTGGAACTATTGCCTCGGAATGTATGTGAGGTTAAGGTTAGGACTTGATTTAAGACTCCTTCGGCTTTACTGACTCACTCTCTCTCGGAAATCTTTTAGCCTTTTCCAAACGTTTGCTGCAATTCCCATCTTGGTCCCAGGATGTTTTGTTCACTGAAGTGCTATTGAATATAAAGGAAAGTCCCCTAGACTAAGGGTCAAAAGCTATATTTTAGTCCCAACTTTGCTTGAAATTTCCCATGTGATTTTGGGAAAATCACTTCCCCTCAATTTCTTTATCAGGACAGCAAAGACATACTAGCTGCCCTTTCAAGTCCTTACTGGTCTAAAGCTAAAGTCTGTAGGAATATGAGTAAATAGCAAGACTTTTCTCTCCAGTCTTACCAGTAAAATACAGCTTTCTTGGAGTAGTGTCTGCTACAGGTGGGGACAGAAATAATCCTTAGTCTATGCCAGAGAATTCAAGTAATAATAATCACAGTAATAATTTAACATTTAACATTCATTATGTGCTTTGTTTGTGCTAATCATGGTGCTATGCCAAATTATTCACATGAATTATTCCATTTTTTTAAAAAAGATTTTTTTTTTTTTTTGAGAGTGAGAGAGAGAGCACAGAGGCAGAGGGAGAAATAGACTTCCTGCTGAGCAGACAGCTCAATGTGGGCCTCGATCCCAGAACCCTGAGAATATGACCTGAGCTGAAACCAAGAGTTAGATGCTCAACAGACTAAACCACCCAGGTGCCCCTAGCCATAATTTATTTTTTCCTGCCCATAATTTAATGCTTATCTGAAAAAAATAGAAGTGTCATCATTTTTTCAATTAATCTTCCCCAGCTTTATTGAGATATAACTGACATTATAACATTGTATAAGTTTAAAGTGTACAACATCTTGGGCTTCTGGGAGGCTAAGTCAGTTAAGCATCTGCCTTTGCCTCAGATCATGATCCCAAGGTCCTGGGATGGAATTTCACATCAGGCTCTGCACTCTGTGGGGAGTCTGCTTTTCCCTCTCTCTCTGCTGCTCCTCCTGCTTGTACTCTCTTTATCTCTGTCAAATAAATAAGATCTTTTTTTAAAAAAGTGACATGTACAACTCTTTGATTTGATACATTTATATGTTTCAGAATTATTACCAACATGGCATTAGCTAATACCTCTATCCCATCTCATAATTACCACTTCTTTTTTTTTTTATTTCTATAGCTTTTGATATATTGGAAATATACCTTGATCAGCATCCTTTCCACCAACAGCCATAGAATAAGGCCATTTGGATGACTTTATTCATTGAGAGAGGTGAAGTTCAATGCCATTAATTATTAAACTTGTATCCAAAGAATATAGATTTTGTGACTCAAAAAAAAAAAAATAGAGACCACCTGTGCAGCTTATTTTCAGGTGTCCAGGATACAGCCACAATGATGTAGCCAAATATTAAAAACATTTAACACACAATGAATTTACATACCTGCCTGATGTTCATTGCATAGGAATGCAAAGGGAATTCTACACATGAAATTTTAAGGCAGAGTTCTTTCATTTAGCCTCCACAGGATTTTTTGTAATAATCAAATGGTAGTTCAATTTCTACTTCACTGTGTGGTTATTTGACTTGATTTTTGAAAGCAGGTTTTCTCCATTCACATAACACTTCTATTTTTTAAAGATTTATTTATTAATTGAATTCTTTTTCTAAATGCTACGAATATTTTTTTCCTTCTAGATCAAATCCATTTATTGAAACCTATCGTTCAGATCCTGTGCGACGTAACTGGAGCTAGTACAGTGCTATAGAGAATCAGAAGACTTAGTCTGGATATTAATTTATCTTCTCAAGAATAAATTTGGTATCCATTCTTCTGCAATGGCTAATCCATGCGAAAAACTGATATTTCATATTTACATGGGATTTTACTGCTCAGCCATCATGGCCAAAATATGCATTTGTTCTCAGTTTTCAATGTCATTTATTGATCCATTCAATGAGGACCCTGGGGCTTTCCCCATACCACCAGTGGGGAACCATTTCCTTGGAACGAGCTAAAGCTTCCGAGGGTGGTCATTCCCCTCCACTACGACCTTTTGGTTCATCCAAATCTCACCTCCCTGGACTTTGTTGGTTCTGAGAAGATTGAGGTCTTGGTCAGAGATGCCACCCAGTTTATCATCTTGCACAGCAATGACCTTGAAATCATGAATGTCATCCTTCAGTCAGAGGAAGATTTGATACAGGAAACCTGGAAAAAAGCTGAACGTTTTGAGTCATCCTGCTCATCAACAAATTGCACTGTTGGTTCCAGAGATGCTAATGGCTGATTTGAGATACTCTGTGGCTATTGACTTCCAGGCCCAGTTAGCCAATGGTTTTAAAGGGTTTTATAAAAGCACATACAGAACTCATGGTGGCAAAACAAGGTATGACATTTCTCTAGCTGTTTAGTCTCTTATGATACTTTCCTTCTGGGTTACATCTCTTTGCCAGGAGCACGTTTCAGCAGTCATTTATGAAAAGCTCCATAAACCATGGAAACTTGGAAGAAGCAGTAGCTCTGCTGTTTCTTAAGGAAATCTCAGTGAAGATGAGAACACGGAATGCAGAGGCATAAGCAACCAGAGGGAGAAGGACTAGGGGGAGAGACCAGCATGTGACTGTGTTGAGACAGATATGTTGGTGTGCTAGGAGGAAGGATGGTCCTGACACAGAAAGCTGAAATAGGGACAGTTTCTCAAAGAAGCTGAGCCTTGATCTGGGATCAGAATGAAATGCAAGTGAGGTTTGCATTGAGAGAAAGGAAGTGAGAGTGTATACATTACTCAAGAAATGGCATGACTCAAACCCAGAAGACAAGAACAAGTGTGTTTGGAGAATTGAGAAATATGGTCAATTTAATGAGCTCCCATTTAGTGAGCATGTGCCATGTGCCAGGCCCTGTTGTAGGCATTGGATGTAGAGTAGTAAGATATGAGGGAAGAGACAACCAGGACAAGAAAGTAAATTACATGGACAAGGTAAATGATAAATGCTATGAAGGAAATAAACTGAGGTGCTGTAATAGAAAGAAAGTGTAACTGGGAATTGGAACTCATTGATCTAAGTGGTCAGAGGAATCCTTGCCAAGGAGATGGATTTAAAGTGAGAATAATGTTTTTTCCAAAAAGGAGAAAATCATGAGGACATCTTTGGGTAGAGTATCTCCAGATAAGGGAACAGTAGGTGCAAAGGTTCTGATGTTAGACTGACTGACCAGCATGGCTTGAGGACAGTGACAAAGAAGAGAAGTAGACTAGAAAGGGGTCAAATCAGGCAAAGACTCTGAGCTGCTTGTAGGGAGTTTAGGCTTTTCCTCCAGTGCAGTGGGAATTCGTCGGGAGGTTCTGATCTGATGTCTGCTCCATAAAGCTTAAGTGTATGTTGTGAGTATTTTACAGAGAGTATGTTACAGAGGACAGTAATCATTTAGGACATTGCAATGGTGAGGGTCAGACATGAGGGTGGCTTGGGCCAGGCTAGTGGCAGTGCTTATGGAAAGAAGTGATTGAACTTGGCATTTGTTTTGGAAGGTAAAACAGACAGAATTTTCTGACAGTTATAGGAAAGAGAAAGAGAGTATCAGTGATCCATAGATGTGATGCTTTGGTTGTTCATGGCCAAGGTTCATCTCAGAGGGTTTCAGTGCTTTCCTACCTTTGATCAGTGACGCTCCACTGCCAGTTAGAGAAACTCAAATACAGTGGTTTAACCACATAGGGGGCCACTATTTTCTCATGCAACAAGAAGTTCAGAAACAGGACAGGCCTGGTTTGCTACAGCACTCTTTAGTGCTAACCAGGACCCAGGCTGCTTCTATTTTTCTGTGCAGTGCCCTTGGCATATGGCTTTCCTCCTAATACAAAATGATTTCTGCACCTCCAGGCATCAAGTCTACATTGTAGGCAGGAAGAAGGGGAAAGTAGGAGAAGAGAAAAAGGCAAAAAGAAACATTTCAGCTGAGTGTTTTGCAAAGTTTTCATACCCAATGACTTCAAGCAGGCTGGAATGAGTTTTAGTGCCCCACCAAGTGGCAAGGGACTCTGAAGAGGTGATTTTTTTTTTTCCTTTTTTAATCTGGACACATTTTCTTCTCCTTCTTCTTCTTTTTCTTTTTTTTAATTTTTTTTAAATTTTATTTATTTATTTGGCAGAGAGAGAAATCACAAGTAGGCAGAGAGGCAGGTAGAGAAAGCAGAGGAAACAGGCTCCACACTGAGCAGAGAGCCCGATGTGGGCCTCGCTCCCAGGACCCTGAGATCATGACCCAAGCTTAAGGCAGAGGCCTTAACCCACTGAGCCATCCAGGCACCCTGGACACCTTTTCTTCTTGAGTAAAATCAGGATTCCACTGGAACTGAAGAAGGGGAATGAGTAGGTGACTTTAGCATGTCTTCTACATGTCTCTTTGTTCCTACCTTAGGTGCCCACTACCCTCTGAGACTCATATATCCTTTCTCACCCCACATAGTCCCCAGCAGCCATGTAGGAGAGCCCTTCCCCAAGCCCATGTCTTGGCCACTCCCCTTGGCCACTTCCTTCATTTCCACCTCAATTCTTATGGGTCTGTTCTCAGCCAGCATAGTACTGGATAGGGAATTTATCATCAACTTCTTACTAAGGCAACATGTGACCAGTAGTGGCTTTTTTCAGTTTTTCAAGTGAAAAGGACTCCACCACAAGGAAATACTTGTTAAAGATATCATTTTGGGAGATGTGAGAAACTGGAGGGGGAGATTTTTTTTTTAGTAACTTCAGGCTATTTCTGAATACTTTCATGATTAATTAGTTCTCTTCATCCTCAATCACATGTAGCATCTAACCCATAGGATGATTTGCAGCACAGTGTCAATAGACTCATGGATCTCTCTGTCTTCCTCTCCCCCCCCCACACACAAATACAACTTAGCCTCAAATATAAAAATAATCTGGTCAACAATAGTTCTTTGAGAAGTAAGAAATCACTATTTTATATGCAGAACTAAAATTAATTGTGCAAGTAACAGAAAAAAATATTGAAGTTTTTGCTTTCCCACTGTAGCCTTACTATGAAAATAATTTCACATTTGTGATAATTATTTCAGGCATGTGGAATTACTTTATACTTGTAGTAGCTGTTACTAAATCCAGATAAAGCCTGAAGTTCCAAGTAAATCTGATCTTTTTCATCCCCAGCCCCGTTTTTCAATTTATATTATAGAAAGTAAACTGAGACACGATTATCCTGGCAGCCCCTCTTTTTTTTCCTCCTGGCCCTTCTCACCCTTTATCTGACCCTAGAGATTTTTTATTCTCCCCTCCTTCTCCCATAAAAGTCTACACTCCAGGTCTGTTTCTTAATTGAAGCTTTCAGTCCAAAGAATAATACAATTTCAGACATTACCAAGGTGATGGGGTATAGAGATTTGTCGGAATATCTATGTGCCTATTATAGTCTGAGGAGTGGAGCTACTTTGTAGGCAAGCAGGGAAAGCTAGAAGTTCCTGGGAGTTAGGCTCCCCAAGGGGTACAAAATATAAAATCCCAACTCCTTGCCTCCAGTAGGGGAAAACTTAAAGATGTAGTTTCCATTCCAGAGCTCTCCAAAGATCAGACTGAAGCTGGATCCAGCCTGGCTTTTTCTTCTATCCTATCCTGCATCGTTCACTCCTTCCCTACCTCCGTAACATCTCCTGGAAGCATATTTTTAATAAAGCAAGGTTTGCTTTCTGAGAACACAACCCAAGACATCACTCACATTCACGAGTATTCAAATCTCCAAATGAAGCTCCCTCCTTAGAGATGGTACTTAACTACTGATATCCTGGTCAGCATCATATAGACTGGGCTTCCCTATCTAATTTAGTAGCTAAGGAACCTGGTAAGGTTACTTAAATTTTCTGAGTCTCACATTTTCTGAGCCTGCCATGGGGATGGAGGAGGTCATATAAGCAGAGAGCCCAGCTTTATTCACCATTGGCAGCTACTAAACAAAATTGTACCCCTGTTTTATTTAAAAAGACAGCCTAGATTCACTAGGATTATAGTTTGAGAAGTTTGAGAGGTCTAATATATAACCGGTTTGATAAGCTGTGTTCTGAAGGTATAGTTCATTTCTTTTCTTGGTTTTACTTGTAAAATTCTGGCCGGTGGTTTCTTCCTTTCACAGAATAATCGCAGTAACAGATTTTGAGCCAACTGAAGCCCGTAAGGCTTTCCCTTGCTTTGATGAACCATCATTTAAAGCCAACTTTTCCATCAAGATAAGAAGAAAAAGGGGACACATTGCACTCTCCAACATGCCAAAGGTATTGTCACTTGCAGAAACTTTGGGGGATCATTCTCAAGTTGAGCCTTAGTCTTTGTTGTATTTTAATTTTTTTTGTTTTCAAGATTGAAGTCACTAATTTGTTTTCTCCATCTACATATTATATAATAACCCCAATCCTCCTAGATTTTAACATCATTCTGTTGGGGGCATTGTTATACCAGAAGTTTTAAAAAAACAAAGTGATGTATATTTGATTTGTATTCATATGAAAACAATGTTATTTTTCAATCTGTGCTACTCACCAATGATGAAATTCAGAACCACCCAGAAGAGCACTTCTCAAACTTTCATGTTGAGATGAGTCATCTGAGGCTCTTGTTAAAATTTAGATTCTGATTCGGCTTGGCAACTGTGAGGCTCAAAGTTCTGCTTTTTTAACGATCTCCCAGGTGATGCCACTGCTACTGGGCTAGACTTCACATTTAGAGTGGGAAGGATCTAGAGAACCCTGCCTGGGCTCCTCCCTGGAAATTCTGCTCTAGTGGTCTCTGATGAAACTTAGAAATCCTTTTTTTTTTTTTTTTAATTCCGTGGGTAATTCTTAAAGTTATCTATGAAAATCATCTATGGTAGTTATACGCTTTTTTTTTTTTTTTTTTTTTTTTTTTTTTTTTTTTTTAACTGAAAGGGATGTTTGAACCCTTTATTTGCACTCAAAAGTCAGAGAGAGACTCTGAAAGATATGGCTGACCGGGTGCCTCATTTGACATTTCCTCATTAATGATGTGCTTGCCATTTGTGATGTTGGATGAAATATACCATAGTTCCCAACTGCTGCTTGGAAAGTGAGACAAAAATAGAGGCTCTTCTGATTGTGCTTCAGCAAAATGAGCAGCCCAGAAAGCAGCAGGGCCATCATAAGCCAGCAAGGGGCCTTACCCAAGTTTTCTGTTTGCCCTCCACAGTGATCAGCCTCTATGGCTGAAGAGAAATGAGTCGATAACATGAGACACTGAATTTCCCCAGACTTCTGTTTCATGCCGGTAAAAAAGGTATTTGCTCTGAGAGAATGGCAGAGCAGATCAAGAGGAAAAGTGACAATACTCCATGCGACATATATCCTGGTTTTCCCCTGATCACCCAGACAGCAATTTAATTAGCTTACTCATTTCCAGGGAAAAATGAACCTCTACTTGAACTCCAGGTCTGCTTTCTGTTTGTTCATTTAAGGGCAGTTCAGTCTCTTTCGCAGCAGCTTTTTATTAATGTCATTTTTCATATGAATAATCATGGAGGGAGGATAAAGTAAAAATATAATTATTTTATGGGGCGCCTGGGTGGCTCAGTTGGTTAAGTGACTGCCTTCGGTTCAGGTCATGATCCTGGAGTCCCAGGATCGAGCCCCACATCGGGCTCTCTGCTCAGCAGGAAGCCTGCTTCTCCTTCTCTCATTTCCCCTGCTTGTGTTCCCCCTCTAGCAGAAACTCCTTCTGTCAAATAAATAAATAAAATCTTTAAAAAATATAATTATTTTAAAGTCTTTCATTAAAATATGAAGCAAACATAATTGCCACTTCATTTATTATAATTTAAATTTTATTATCTTTAGAAACCTCCAACAACTTCTCTTAAGACAAATAAGTGTATATTTCAAAGATATTTTATATGATCCTTGAATATTTGCATTGCCTCAACTGACTTGTCCAGTTCTCTGGATCACGCCTTTTCCAGCAAATAGTGGCTTCACTTTGTGTTTCTCACTGACATGCCCAACCCAAGCTTTTGTGGTTGGCCAAAAGGCACAATCGAAGTTATGTTACAATCTTACTCTCTGGACAATGGTTGCAGCAATAAGCTGGGTTATGGATTGGTGAGAAGAAGCAACACATACTAAGTTTCCAAACTGCTTAATTAAGAACACAAGATTTGGGGCACCTGGGTGACTCAGTTGTTAAGCATCTGCCTTTGCCTCAGGTCATGATCCCAGAGTCCTGGGATCCAGCTCTGCATCAGACTCCCTGCTCTGTGGGAAGCCTGCTTCTCACTTCCCCTGCTTGTGTTCCTCTCTGTCAAATAAATAAGTAAATTTCTTTTTTTTTTTTTTTTAAGAATACAAGATTTAAGGGAAGTGAGGTAGCCAACCAAGTACCAGTGGAGGCAGCATAACTTTGGGGGATTTCTTTGTTCCCTTCATTTCTTAAAGGAACACACAACTGCTGGTGACACTTGCTGTGTAAGTCAAGTCTGGCTAATATTGAGAAATAGCTAAATCCTTGTCTAGTAGCATGTGTTCTGTACTTGGAGATTACATCATCATTCTGGAAGAATGTACACTAACACCCCATGCACTTCCATTTAAGGCAATGTTAGTCTACATAATTCACTCCAGGTTCCAGAAAAAAAACTCAGTCTCCATGGGATATATCTTCATCCAGGGGGCAGAAATCAGAGGGAACACCCATCTGTCTCCTCACCACACCTGCCATCAGCGTCTCGTGTCAGGGACTCTCATCCTCTTAGTGTCCTCCTTCCTCCTCCCCTCCTGCTTCTAACACACTTGACTGTGTTTTTTTTACTGAGTTTGGTCATAAGACTACAGTCATAATGCCCTCCCCCTAGCCTCTACCATAATCCTTGCCTCTGGTAGAAGCATGTGCTCATAGAATTCTGATTGAATCAGGTCCCAAAAAAGTCTTGTTGTTTTACAGAGTTAAGGTGTAGGATATCTATCTATCTATCTATCTATCTATCTATCTATCTATCTATCTATCTCACAGTCTTATATATATTGCTACATTTCTTAAAGTATTTGGTTAATGTCTTCTGCTTTATTAAAACTTAGGACGGGTGCTTGCGTGGCTCAGTCGTTAAGTGTCTGCCTTCGGCTCAGGTCGTGATCCCAGAGTCCTGGGATTGAGCCCCGTATCGGGCTCCCTGCTTGGGCGGGATGCCTGCTTCTCCCTCTCTCACTTCCCCTGCTTGTATTCCCTCTCTAGCTGTGTTCCTCTCTGTCAAATAAATAAATAAAATCTTAAAACAAAAACAGCTTAGGACCATATATTTTTTTATAGAATTCTGTAGAATCAAATACTGTAGAATTAAATGGCATAAACATTTGCCATTTAAGTAGGCTAGGCAGTTTCTGGTAATACATGAAGCCATTTTCTCTTGCCAAGGCAAATTGCAGTCTTATCCAAAGACACAGAACATGCCTGACGAGCGCTGGTTAGTGTTGTCGCAAGCCTGATGCCTTGAAAGGGATGTTGGGAGGGAAAAGCTAGTCTAAGAGTTGTTACCAGTTTAAAGAAAGTGGTATTTTCAGATTGCTGGATCTGTATCCATTCAGTATTTTGGGGCATTGTACCATGGTGGAGACCATCTCTGGGACAAGCTATCCTGAGCAAATAAAGATAGGATTTGGTAATTCTTCAGTGAACTTGATAGATGTGGTTCACCTGTCTGTAGGCTTAAAACTTCTTACTTCTTCTATAGAGAGGCAGAAGCTTAAATTACTAATGACCTCCTTGGCCTCCCTGCTTTCATTGCTGAATCAATGAAGCAAAGATAAAATAAGACTATGACTCAAGCTGTCACACAGCGAGTGAAGGAATGAGCAATGTCTTTGGAGTCACACGGTCACATTCACATCTTGGTCTTCCTGTGGAACTAGCCATATGATCTTGGATAATTCAGTTAATATTTCTGAGACTCTGTTTCCTCACCTGTGAAATAACACCTACCTCACACATAAATAATAAGAGGACTAAAAGATAATGAAAAGTATCTCACATAGTTTTGTGTCTCGTTTCCTTCTGCAACAGAGATCTATTATATAACAAACAAAAGGAAAGGAGAAATTTTTTGATATTTTTGCATAGAAGTGCAGAACTTGAATTTATGCTGCTGTCGGAGATTACTGCTTTTCAAGAAAGTAGACACACCTGAGATATTTTTATGCTTTCAAGCAACAAAATAAGATTTGGCATCATTTTGGGATCCCAAAAGTGGTACATGATGTCTTAGAGGAAGTCCAGGGATAAAAGAATAAAAGGGAGCAGAGGTCACAGAATATGACGGGCCATTGATCTCCTATAATGTCATCAAGTGTCCTTCAAATGGTCAGGACCTGGGACGCCTGGGTGGCTCAGTTGGTTAAGCCACTGCCTTCGGCTCAGGTCATGATCCCGGAGACCCGGGATCGAGTCCCACATCGGGCTGCCTGCTCGGCGGAAAGCCTGCTTCTCCCTCTCTCACTCCCCCTGCTTGTGTTCCCTCTCTGGCTGTGTTTCTCTCTGTCAAATAAATAAAATCTTTAAAAAAAAAAA
>PITA01000107.1:156547-177149 GCA_004023965.1 Spilogale gracilis | reverse complement strand
TTTGTGACTTCAACTCTGTGAGCGGCATCACCTCCTCAGGGGTCAAGGTGAGACTGGGTTCTAATTTTATTTATTTATTTATTTATTTGTTTGTTTGTTTGTTTGTTTTTAAAGATTTTATTTATTTGACAGAGAGAAACACAGCCAGAGAGGGAATACAAGCAGAGGGAATGAGAGAGGGAGAAGCAGGCTTCCTGCCCAGCAGGGAGCCCGATGTGGGACTCGATCCTGGGTCTCCAGGATCATGACCTGAGCCAAGGCAGTTGCCTAACCAACTGAGCCACCCAGGCGCCCCTGGGTTCTAATTTTATACACAGTCCTGAGAGCAATAGGCTTTTGTTTTCTCTTGCTTTTTATTATGCTTATTTCATAAAATAGGCAAAAAGTAAAATAAATTACTCATAAATCCCATCATCAAGAGATAGTTACTGATAATATTAGTGTAAGCTTTCTGAATATTTTTCATATGTATGTCAGTATATGAGAGTATATACAATAATTGCATATGCTCACTTTTGCAAAATAATGTTTAAGATTATTTAATTCTATTTCACCACAATATGCTTTAAGAACTGAATGCCATTAAAGTTTTCTATAATATTTTTTATAATATATTTTATGGAACTTTCTATAATATTATGTTAACAATTGCTAGTGTTATACTGCATGAAAGTACCAAAAATTTTTAATCGGCATCTTATTATAGGACATTCACATTGTTTCCAATTGTTTTCTGTAACTTTTTTCTTCAATGAGAGGTAGACTTCATAATTTTTAGTCTTCATGATTTGCAAAACTTTACAATACCCAATGGGTATCTTACAGTGTTTTGCATATACTGCCATCATCATCATCTGCTGACCCTGAAGACCCAATGTAGACAAAAAATTCAAAGAACCATAAAATAATGCTTATGAAAAACAGCTATAAAATGACTATTTCAATTTATATACATATTATACATATAGATATGTAGCTACATGGTATGAGCAATGCATCTAGATATGTAACACAGCAGCTCTGCACCCAGATTCTGCAGAGATAATAGAGGTCAGATGGCATGTAACTTCAGGGGCAAGTTCCAGTCAGCTTCCTAGGGTTTCATATCCCAGCCTTGACATTTTCTATCTGGGTGACTTGGAGCAAGCTACTTAATTTCCATGTGTTTCCATCTTTTCATAAGTTTTTTTGAGAGGATTCAATTAGTTTCACAGGTACACATTTAGCCCTGTGCCTGACAAGCCATCAAAAATGGTAACTATTAATATATCCTTCCTATAAAACTTCTGAGGGACTTCAGGTAATTCAGAGCATGAAAGCAGATCATAAATGAAAGTAGCACCATACCTGAAGCCCAATAAGAGTGAAATGTAACTTAATTTTTTCCATTAAGTGGTTATTTACTTTGGGGGGGTGAGTAAAGGAACACATTTGGGCATTTTTGAGTTTAATGTCTACTAGATGGGAAGGTGGATCCAATACGTTCTTGAAGGCTTTTCCAACTCATATACTTATATTTGACCTGTGCTGGTAGACACAATTCTGGAAGGCTAGCACTCAAGTGCTAGAATGTATGATAGTGATGAGCTCAAGTGGACTCTCATGATATAGTGAATTCATATAGCTTGAAATTTACAGATTAGCACCTAGGGAATGGACTATGATGGGAGACACAAGATTGCTTACAATATTTCTTAAAGATTTTATTTATTTATTTGACAGAGAGAGAGACATACATACATACATACAGACAGACAGACAGACAGAGACAGTGAGAGAGGGAACACAAGCAGGGAGAGTGGAAGAGGGAGATGCAGGCTTCCTGCTGAGCAGGGAGCCTGATGTGGGGCTTGATCCTAGGACCCTGGGATCATGACCTCAGCTGAAGGCTGAGGCAGGCACTTAATGACTGAGCCACCCAGGCACCCAATTGCTTATAATTTTTAAGACTGACTTTCACTGTAATACTTTATGGAACATTTTATCCCCACGAAAAACATGCTTAATTGTGTCACAATAATTTCTTGAAAAATTCAGCCTGCCTTTCATTGAGTGAGGGTTGTTAGGAATGAAATTGTGCCTTGCAAGGATTTGTGACTTTCAAAGACCACTCCTTCTGATCAACATTTCCAGGTGTCCATCTATGCATCCCCAGAAAAATGGAGTCAAACACATTATGCTTTGGAAGCATCATTAAAGCTACTTGATTTTTATGAAAATTACTTTGATATCAACTATCCACTCCCCAAACTGGGTAGGTTCAAATTCCATGTCATTGTATTTATTTTTCTTATAGACCTGGCTTTGATTTTTTTTTTGTCTTTATATGTGATTTAAATGTGTACTTAAGAGATTCAGTTAGTCCAAGAAGCAATAATTTGTACCTCAGAGATGGTTCTTGAGCGTAGAAAGGAAAGTATTTATGAGAAGTCTGAGTAGTGTAGATCATTTTATTCTTTTACCAGGTTCATATTAAAATAACTGTCGCATGTTAGATTTGATTGGATGAATTTTTCAGAGCATACAACCTTTTTCTATGCTGTATTTGTACACCAGCAATCTTCTATAAAATTTGCCAGAGATTTATGTAAACAGCTAAAAATTGTCCCTCTATTTGTTTATAGTGCATTTGAAATTGGAAGATAAGAATGTGGCACAGATTTAAAAATAAAAGAAGACTTTGAGGAAATAGATAATTTGAATGTGGTAGTAGTAGATCTTTACATAGGAAGATACAAATAGTCTTTCTTGGTTTTAATTTTCTATCTTAAGAAATAAAAGTCATGATTTTAATAATGTTGCAGAACACATTAAACCATAACTTCAGTTTTTTAACATATGTAGATTGGATTTCAGAATTTCTGACAGTGACAAACTTTTTTTTCCCTTGAGGAAATTAAGACGTACTCTTTATCATGTCTTTGCTTCTCTTTACCTCCCAATCTGTGCCATTTTTCCTTAGAGGAGGTAAAAGAGACCATCAAAAGACTTTTCCAGGGGCTTATTCTTAGAGTTTTTGAGTCTCAATGCTTTATTACAGTACAGGTTCTATCTACTTTTTAGTATAGATATTCTAAATTTACCCATAATCCATTGTTGTCTCTATGTCAAAAATTAAGGAAAAATCCAATAACAACCATCAACAACCTTATGTTGTTCTTGAACAATGCAATCTTGAAAAATATGAAATGTATTTTATTTTATTATTTTTAAATATTTTATTCATTTATTTGAGAGAGAGAGATATCACACGCATGCGAGCCCAAGCAGGGTGAGGCAGAGGGAATGAGGAAGGGAGAACCAGACTCCCTGCTGAGCAAGGAGCCCCACGAAATGCCTGGCTCAATCCCCAGACCCTGGGAGCATGACCAGAGCCAAAGGCAGATGCTTAAACGACTGAGCCACCCAGGTGCCCCGGTGAAATGTATTTTAAAAATAACTGAAAATAAGAGTACAGATTAGGAAAAATTAAACCAGATATAAGTTTCTAATGATTATGGGGAAAAAAATCCAACAATATAAAATCATCAGTGCAATTTACAAAAAGAATTATTCCCACATTTGAAGTGCTAATGAATACTGATCTTTCTTGGAGCTAATTTACATTAGATTGTCTTATAAGTATTTGTTTTTATCCACTAGAATTAACCAGTATTAATTCCAGACAATGTAATCACAAGCCAAGTGACTTGGTTCATTTCAACTTAAAAAAATCACCTTTCTTTTTAGTCAAGCAGTACTACTTCCAAAATGGCCTAGCAGAATAAAAGTAAAAATTCCAAGATTAATTATTAGCCAGAAATTTTATAACCTACATGACCTCAATGACAAAGGGTATACATACACACACACACACACACAGATATAACATAAATTAATGTATGTTATACTTGAGTTGCTTAAAGATGATTGAATTTCACCTTTTTCTCTCAAAACTTTGTCAAGAGGTAGAGAAAATGTCAAAGTTGAAAAGGAAATTGAGATCAGAAATAATTGATCCCTACAGCTTTTTTCCTCTACTGTCTTAGGATACTTGCTCATAATAGAGGCCACACATTCTTGAAATATTAATTGATATATTGACAATAGATATTGCTCCTAAAAGATGGTTTCCTAACATTAAAATCCTATATCATTCTTTTTCTTTAAAAAGATTTTATTTATTTATTTGACAGAGAGAGAGATCACAAGTAGGCAGAGAGGCAGGCAGAAAGAGAGGAGGAAGCAGGCTCCCCACTGAGCAGAGAGCCAGATGCGGGCCTTGATCCCAGGAACCTGAGATCATGACCTGAGCCAAAGGCAGAAGCTTTAACCCACTGAGCCACCCAGGTGCCCTATATCATTCTTTTTTACAGAAATTAGTTCATTATAAGTTTTGATAAATCTCAAACATACTAAAAATTATTTGATACCTCTCAAAGTTTTTGAGTAGTATTAATATGAAATACAACATGAGTGTTTCTAAAGAAATTATTTGCTTAGTAATAGTATAGTAATTAGTAATAGCACCCAAAGTATTTGCCAAGTTTAGCATGCTTAGAAACAAATGGGTAAATGTCAACAGTTTGCATTACCCACAACCAAAACCGTGTTGATAGAGTTAATGCTGCTTAGTAATGGGTGCTGATTATTTTCAGTGCAACTAGAAGATGCTATGTCAATGTTGCAGTAGTCTGTGTTTTCAGAAAGTCTGATTATACATGAAAGGATCACAATGTATTTGAGGGAAGACATAATGATCAAATATGGTTGTTCTTATTTCTTAGATCTAATTGCCATTCCTGATTTTGAATCTGGAGCCATGGAAAATTGGGGCCTCATCACATATAAAGAGACATCACTGCTCTTTGATACTAAGACTTCTTCTGCTTCTGATCAACTATGGGTGACCAAAGTCATAGCCCATGAACTAGCTCACCAGGTACCTGACACTCATGACATTCTCTTAGTATCAGTCCAAAAGGCATTGTACAGGACACCAGGCAGCTTCCTGGAACAACATAAACTTACATCATTTTACCCTTAGAGTGGACCTTGGAGACTATCAAACCAAACACAGTATGTCAAGTAGCAGAGATCTTAATCTTTAGACTATGAGACTCACACAGGAGTGTTATCACAGGAGAAGTGGTCACTGTATCCTTTAAAACTCTTCCAGGGAAAGCCTTCTAATGTATTTTAGTAAAGAAATTATGGATTATGCAGATACATAGGAGACAGAATTGAAAACCCTATAAGGAGAGATTTCTATTAAAAATATTTTTCCCTTATATCCTCTAATCCAGGACAAAATCCATCTCCCTTCAGTTGGAAGATGTCACCACATGGCCACAGCGAGGACTTCTAGTCCAAGTACTGACTTGGCTGACCCTAGACACATTACCTAACTCTAAACTTCAGTGTCTTCATCTGTAAAATTAAATTAATAGTAATTCCTGCTTCTTGAAATGACTGTGAAGAATTACAGATAAGTGTCTGTGCCTGTCACACTCAATAAGTGTGACTTATTAGTGATGGCAGCAATGATCTCTGCTACTGCTGTCGTTTCTTCCAGGCAAAGATTTCCAAGGCCTATCTGTCAACACTATATTAGATACAAATACGGAACTGTAAAACTAACTCTATAGATGTCAGACTATTTCTGCTCTATTGCATTTCTGAAAATCCCTAGTAACACAGTGAATTATTAAGGGCCCCAGAAAATCTCTTTCACCATGTAGACAGATAACATGTTTTTGTATTTACTAGAAACTAATAATATCTTATTTTTAATTTTTAACTTTATCCTTTATTATTATAATAAGTTGGATTTTATTCAAGCAGTGAACTAAGTCCCAATTACATAGCAACCATGCTCAGCACTGTACTCGAAGAAAATATGCACAGCTTCCTCCAGCTTAGACTCTCCCCACTGGCCCATTTTAGGGCTTTTGATCATTAATCGTTGGTAGCTCTAAAGCACTTGACTAAATCTGGGGATTTCTAATCTTTTTACTGAATGTTCATAGGGAAATGGTTGGAGAATTCTACCTTCGAGGCTGCTTTGGCCCTCCATTTTACAGCTTCTCTTTCACGGAGATGCAGAGTCTAAGGCTGAAGCAGGAGGCAGCAGTGGAATTTTTCTCTTAATTCTTTTGTCTCCTCCCTTGATCTCCATATGACATTCACTCTGACAAAGACTCCCAATGCCAACTGAATGGGTCAAGGGTCCATATCATGGCATACCAGGGGCCCAGGATGAAGCCCTCCTCCCCCTCCCAACCTCATCTTTTACCCCACTATAAGCTTTAGCCTTCCTAGACTATATTCTCTTTCCCAATTTGCCAGGTTGTGTTGTTCCTCTGTGCTTTTGCTCCTGCTATTTATCTGCCTAGAGCACACACTTTTCCCAACATACTCGAGGACCCCATGCGAGATGCAGGAGATGAATTCCTTCCTAACTTAATGCACTCTCCCCAAAGAAATTGTTTTTAACTCTTGGAATCCTCTCTATCCCTTGTACAGGCATTGATCATAGCTCCATAATGCTTTACTGCATTTATCTATCAGTTGCCCTCCATCATTTGTGTTGGGGTAGAGGCTGTATTATATACATCTTTATATTTCTAACATATGGCATGTTGCCAGTAATATAGTAGGTTCTCAATGGATATTTATTGAATGAATGAATAAACCACTCTTACTAACTGGTGAAGTTATCAAAATTAGCTCAACTTGGATTTTTCATATTCGTCACTTCTCAAATTCAAGAAACACCTCCCATCCATTTTCATAGACACCCTCAGGAAGACTGGTGCCCACTTGTAAAATGATGGGAGGATTATCAGAAAAGAAATAGACCTTAAACAGTTTCTAGAAGCTACATATCTAGCTTTAACTATAAGAAGTCTTTTCTGAATCTTAGAATATTTTTGTTTAATTTCCCATCCCACTGGAGATTGTAATCCTGAAACAGATAAATTAGATGGGGTAAAAGGGATGAAGTGGTTGGGTGACAGACAATGGGGAAGGTATGTGCTATGGTGAGTGCTATGAATTGTGTAAGACTGATGAATCACAGACCTGTACCCCTGAAAGAAATAATAAATTATATGTTAATAAAAAATTTTTAAAAGAAGACAAATGATGGATACTGTTGGGCACATAGGCTAAATAAAATACAAAGTACATGAAAAAAGTAGTAATACTTAAAAACGGTGTTACAGATCAAATATAGGTCAAGGGTAAATTGTTATTTAGATTTTCTTTTGGCACCTTCTTACCTTCATTTTTATATATTTAAAATCTCAGAACTTTATTCACTTTAGTGTCCAGGTTAATCCCTGGAAGAAAGTCAGAGAAAAAGTTAACAACTAAATTCTCACATCAGTATACTATGTAGCAATCCAAGAGTCCTAAACGAATTCTTATGATTCTCTTAATTACCTGCTACTTAATATAAAGAAATGACTTCACCAAAGATATTCTGGCTTATATTTCTCTTAAGACCATTACCATAACTCAAAGATGAGGTGAGATTGTATATCTTTTTCTCTATTAAATCTAATAGCTAGGAAATGTTGGGAGGATAAAATGGAAGTTGGAGAGTTGGGGACAACAAGGACACACAAAAAAAGAATAGTAAAACAAGAAGCAAAAATGTGGTGGTGAGAAGAGAAGGCAAAGAAATCAGTTGAAGGAAGTTGTACAGAGAGAAAAGGGTAACAGAGAGAGCAAAGGCCTTAACCACTGAATGAAGTCAGCATCCATTATATTTTTTGTTAGAGTTAATAATTTTTTATATTTGTTTAATTTATTTTTTAAGATTTATTTATTTAAGAGGGAGAGAGTGCCCAAGTATACGAGCCTGGGGGAGGGGCAGAGGGAGAGAGAGAGAAAAAAAAAATCTCAAACAGACTCCCCGCTGAGAGCAGAGCCGGATTCAAGGCTCCATCTCACAACTCCGAGATCTTGACCTGAGCTGCAATCACAAGTCCCATGCTCAACCAGCTGAGCCACCCAGGCACCCCAATATTTGTTTAATTTCTAATAACATTGAGTCTCCATTTCCTAGTGGTTTGGCAACCTGGTTACAATGGAATGGTGGAATGATATTTGGCTCAAGGAAGGTTTTGCAACATACATGGAACTCATCTCTGTTAATGCCACATATCCAGAGCTACAATCTGTAAGTTCACAGTTTTGCATATCATACCACATACACAATTCAGCCCATAACAAATCTCTCACCCAAAAATCTATGGACAAAGAGCTCAATAGCATGAATATACAGTTGTGTATGTGAGGCGAGAGGAAAGAAAATCACTGTCCATATACAATGATGTAGGACAAGATGGGGCCCAATGGCTGAAGATCTTCCAGAGAGTTCTTGTCATGTAACCTGAAAATTAAGCATAATTGGGGTACACCCTTCTAAAATTTTCAAAAGAACTGCTTATTCACTTCCCCCAAATATATGAAAAGATTTTTTTCAAACATGTCTTTTCCTTTAGGCACAAAGAGTCTAAACACTACATATCAAGGTGTTTTGTAATGGTTACTTAGCTCTTTGGGGTAGGCATTTGGTCCAGTATGCCACAGACAGCATGGAATCAGAGTCAGACTCTTCTTAATTTGCTAGGTGGTGAATCCACGGTGGAATCCCAAAGCTTCATACATTCTCACTTATTGAGGGTACATAATACATCTACTTTTCAGGGTGTTGAAAGGATCACAGATGTTGGATGTAAGGTCCTGGAACATAGCAAGTGTTCACTAAATGAGAACCATTTTATTTTTGTATCCAAGGGCCTGATACATGGTAAACATTCAAACAATGTCTGAAGGAATGTTGGATTTATGCCCTTATGAAGTAGAGAACTGGTGGAAGGGGACTATATAAGGGGAAAGGAATTTACAATCAATTGTAAGAATTACTGACCCCCTTCTATGACTATCTTCCTGTTTTCTATTGCTTTGAAAGTGTCAAATTGACAATGAAAAAATTTTCTTCCCTCTTTAGGATGATAATTTTTTGGACGTGTGTTTTTCAGTAATTAAAAAAGATTCATTAAATTCATCCCGTCCTATCTCCAATCAAGCAGAAACTCCTACTCAGATAGCGGAAATGTTTGATGCAGTTTCCTATAACAAGGTAATAAATGCTGTGGGCAAGTGGGAGCTCTGCTTTCAGGAGAAATATAATAAGGTGTGGAAGATCAGCAGCTGAACTTCCTGTTGCAGGTTACCGCCACAGGTTATACTTCTGTTGTATTTGCTGTTCATTTTTCAGATGCTATGCATGTTCCATAAAATTTAAGCTTCCTTTAAAAACAAATAATACTTTTTCTTTGTCTTCTTTTTTTTGTTTGTTATCTTTCTTTCTTTTTTTCAGGGAGCTTGTATTTTGAATATGCTCAAGGATTTTCTGAATGAGGAGAAATTCCACAAAGGAATTATTCACTACTTAAAGACATTCAGTTATGGAAATGCTATAAATGATGATTTGTGGAACAGTCTGTCAAATGTAAGTCATGCTGGGGAACAGTAGACTGTTGGAAAGCCTAAAATGTAACAGGCTAGTTATGAAGGTTTATGACTGCTTGTATTGTCAGCCAGCCAACATGTATTCCACTTTCTACACTGCCAGGTCCATTGAAGGCCACACCTTCCTTTTTCCTTTCGAACCAGATGCCACCCACATTGGGATAGTCACAGGCCTTTGGGATCTGGTCCGCTTTTCTTTGGTTCCCTTCTAAGGTTAACCCAATACTTTTATCTCCTCATTTTCCAAAATCTTTATTGACTTTGTAACTCCCGCCATGAATAGCTGATCTTCTCTGCCCCAATTTTAAGGTTGAACTCTACTTTCTCAACTTCATTGTTCAGCATGTATTCTCCATTGCATAAGACACATCTTCTGCCTCACAGGAAGAAATTCTGCTCAATCCTTACATCATCATATCTTTGTTTCATGATCCCTTGCTACCTGAAACGCACTTTTTTCTTACTAACAGTTCAAATGCCATCCATCCTTTGAGTTCTAGCTGAGATTTTACCTTCTTACAAACTACTCCATCCCTCAATGGTTTGCCTTTCTTACTTTTTAAAAAAGTTTTATTTATTTATTTGACAGAGAGAGACATAGTGAGAGAGGGAACATAAGCAGGCAGAGTGGAAGAGGCAGGCTTCCCGCCAAGCAGGGAGCCCGATGTGGGGCTCGATCCCAGGTCTCCGGGATCATGACCTGAACCGAATGCAGTCACTTAACCAACTGAGCCACCCAAGCACCCCAATAAACAGTTCATTGTTAATTAAGAAACACTTAGTCTCTTTGTCATTGGGATTCATGTAGTATAATAGGTAAAATGAAGAAAACATGTAATCAGCTCAGATGATTCTAATAATTATTAAAACATTCTTAAATTTTCAGCTGTAATCTTTTATAGAAGTATTGGACTGGCAGGGCTACCATACAGGTAGACAAACTCTAAGCCATTGTAGTCAGAAGAGGTCCTCTCTTCCTTATAAGCCCTTATGGCCCAGGGACAGTCATACTATTGTTCAATATTTATATAACACTTAATAGTTTAAAAAGATATTTCAAGTACATTATCTCATTTGATTTGTTTAATGCCCTTATAAAGTCTGGACCCTCATGGTCTAATAATTTATGTGTCATTTTGTGGTCAAAGAAACAAAGTCATTAAACATTTTTTCCACATAGCTCAAATCTTTTGCTCACATTTCTGGAAAATCATAAAAGGAACCAAAATACACAGTCCTCAGTACAACTGATATAACTGTTCTTTATCCATTTCTATCACCTCCTGCTGAAAATCTAGATGTTCTCTCTCCAGAGTCCTCCGAAACCTCTCAACAAGCCTCATGTTGCTTTTTTCTCCCAACCTTCACTTTCTCCCTCTCCTTTGCTTTGTGTGTGTGTGTGTGGAGGGGGAGGGGGGCATCAACCTTGCCTTTCTTCAACAAGGAACAATGTCCTTGGTGTGCATAGTAGATATGAGGGGGATATTAAAGGAGAAATTTGGCCAACAATTGCAGGATTCTTTTAGGCAAACTGTGAATATTCTTATGTTAATTTTTGTCACATCATGCTTATTAGCCATCTCAAGAAGGTAAGATAGGCATTCTTGTCCCATTTTTATAAGTGGGAAAAGTAATATTGAGGGAGAAATTGATGCAAGGTTATATACACACTTGCAATGAGGAGTCAGTATTTGAGATCTATCTTCTGAAACTAAGTTCAATATTCATTTTCTTAATTACATCACAGCTTCTTCCTAGTTATCAAGAAAGTCTTTCATCTAACCTTTCCCTAAAGGTCCTCAGCTCTAGTTGACATTTTCTGATGCCAATTGGAACTGTGTTATGAAAATGATAAATTCCTGTAAATCTCTTACTCAGCACTGTGTCACATAACATCATTTCTAATACATGTTAATAGCAACTTGGGATGTAGAGGAATTCTTTGTTGTTATTTTTCATAAAATCATTTAAAAGCATTTGAGAGCCTTAGAAAGTGTGTTATTCTTCCATTTACAGTTCCCCTTAAGCATTAGGTCTTAGTTATTTAAGGGTTGATTGACAAGTTGTTAACTTTCTTAGGTCTCATTTTAATTCTGAATTCAGAATTTATTATTCTCTTTATGTGCTACTGGGACAGTCACTGGGAATGCCCATATAAGCAAAGGGATTCTCCCGCCCCAGTCAAGGGATTTGTGATATGGCAGGAGAAGTTTAGTACTAGACACAGTTGCCTAAATGCTAAACAGGGGCATGAGTAGTGCACATGATAAAAGAATAAAGTAGGACCTTTCCCAGGGGAAAGAGAAGAAATAAAAGAAAAATTCAACAAGTGAATTAATTTTTACAATGGTTATTCTACTACATTGTACCTCTTTAGAAAACTTGAAATATATATGTGTATATATAAATTTAATTGATCTAGATAGACATGGTAAGGAACATAGCAATTCATGAAAATGAAAAAAAAAAAGCAAAAAAAGTAATCTTTGCAGTGACCATAGGAAATTCACAAAAATTACTTTTTGTTTTATGCATGTAAGTAACTTTTATGGATTTCCTATGGTCACTAAGCAGACGCTCCCCCCCCCCCCACCATTTTCATGAGTTGCTATGCTCCATACCATGTCTGGATCAATTAAATTTTCATAGAGCTATGCTATTAAATATCTGATTCATGTCTAATATGCATATTCAGCCAACTGTTAATACCCAAATGGCAGCGTTCTTCCATTCTTGTTTTACAGAGTTGTCTAGGTGATTTTACATCTGGTGAATTTTGTTATTCTGATTCCAAGATGACAAGCAATACAGTAAGTACAAAGAAACTTACAGAGTAGAAGAGGTCTAGGGCATGGCATGACCTGGAGTGAGTATATAGATGAGCCCAACTGTCCCTTTATTTTTTTTTAAAGATTTTTTTTTTTATTTATTTGAGAGAGAGAGAGAGAAGAGGCAGAGTGCTAGAGTTGGGGGAGGGGCACAGGGAGAGAATCTTCAAGCAGGTCCTGCATTCCAGGTGAGGAGCCCGACATGGGGCTGGCTCCTTCCGATCTCCTGAACCATGAGGTCATGACCTGAGCTGAAACCAAGAGTTGGACATTTGACTGACTGAGCCACCCAGGCGCCCCATCAATGGTCCCTTTAAATAACTGGAAAGGAAGAGAGTTCCACAATTTTCCTTGAAACAAAGTTGACCGAAAAAGGAATGTTCAGGCCATTTAGGGGAATGATGCTGTTACTACTATATTTTTGTTGTTATAATTCAGCTTTCCCACAACCCCGCTGCTAGCTAAAAATGTCTCTGCTCAGAATTCCTCTGCGTGGCATCCTCCAGGCTCAGAAAGATGCCAAACCAAATACATTAAGTTTGGAAATAGAGCGAATGGTTTTCTTGAGGCTCCATCTTTTTGTTTACTTCTGGGAAGTTAGTGGAACACTTTAGTAGAGAAGAAAGAAAAGTCACCATGAAAGAAAAGCAGAACTCTTTTTAAGAAGAGTCACAGTAATCCCATAAATTGTAGTTTTTAAAGGAATATTTGGCATAATCTAGTGATCAGAAATCCATAATAGAAGCCAGGAAGCTAGAGGTTTTGTCCTCCATTCAATAGACATCTATTGATGTAATATAGTTCTTTTGGAATATTTAAAGCTCCCCTAAAGATAGACCGTTCTCTCTGAAACACCTCCACTGCCCTGTTTTTAAAATGGAGAGGTGTTTTTGTTTTGTTTTGTTTCTGGGTTATTGGTTTGAAGTGGAGTAGGAGGGAGGCTCCAATCTGGAGCGAGGCCTTCCTCTGGGACTCTGCCACCACAGGTTAACCCTCTAGCTGCCCCGTACATCCCTCCTTCAGTTAACTTCAGAGAGCAGCGCTCAGGCAGCCCTGAGCTGACAGCCTGAGGCCTCCCCTCTTCCTCCTCAAGCCTCATTTCTGGCATCTGAGGAGATCCGGGTTTCTGTTCTCCTCGGCTTCTCTCCTCCATCTGGAGTCACCTAAGTCACTTGTCATTTCAGTTCGCCTTCCTGGGGGAAAGCGTGGAACTCAAGGAGATGATGAGGACATGGACCCTGCAGAAAGGAATTCCCCTGGTGGTGATTACACGAGAAGGGCGTTCCCTCAGGCTGCAGCAGGAGCGCTTCCTGAGCGGGGTTTTCAAAGAGGACCCTGAATGGAGAACCCTGCAGGAAAGGTGGCTGCTTTTCTTCTGTTCACCTAGGTCACTTCATCTCAGCTTGCTCCTTGTTTCATTAGCTTTCCTTAGTTTCTCCAGCAACGTGGTGGATGCTCTCTACACAGGAATCAGAGGCCTGACCTGGCCTTGGTAACACACTAAAGAGCTTCAGGCTGGGCCCCAGATGGTGTTGCTGCGCCCCTGTGTTCTTAGTAATTCTGCCGCAGCCACTCAGCTTGGATGTAGAGTTCTGTTCAAATATGTCCTACTCTTTTCCATCCTAGATTTCTGGGGCCTCATAAGTTGTGTGACTAGTGCATACCTAGAAAGTGTTATGACAGTTCTACATCTTATCAGAAGAGAAAATATATCCCCATAGGCGGTGAATTACATTCCTGTGGATCCTGTGAATTAAGCCTCTTGTGGCCTTTTTTTTTCAGTTACAGAAAATTTTACGACCACTGAGAAGTAACCAAAGTGCCACTGAAATTGTTCTTTTCCTGCAATCTATTCCTCTTTTCTGCTCCCTGGACTTGGCTGATCAGCAGATCTTAGATTGTAGCATTACGACCACTTAGCTACTTACCCGGGGTGGGTGTGGGTAGTTTTGTTGAACAAAAGGATAAGCGGAAATCATCCTGAGGTCAGATCTTTATCTCTTGAGGCTTTTCTTGAAGTTTTCTTTGGTTGTTTGAATTAACATCAGGCTGCCAGAGTTTTTGGAAATATGAAAGGAAGATTGGATTTTTTTTCTTGTGCTTAGAAGAAAATAATCAGAATTTGTGGTAGGAGATTTGGACAACAATGGCACAGGTAACTGTGACAGAGCTCAACTAGGTATATAGTGCCTGCACTTTTATAGTCGTATAGAAGAATTTTTGCATACTCAAGGATTGTGAGTCTTAGCCTATAAAATTTATAGGGCCACTGATGGTGTGAAAGATGGGCCATTAAGTGTCTTTTACAGTCTGAGTCTGACAATGTGAACATTAAAAGGGCCATTCATTCAGTCTGTAATCGGCTCCATTTTCTGACTCAGGTACCTCTGGCATATTCCACTGACCTACACCACGAGTTCCTCTAATGTGATCCACAGACATGTTCTAAAATCAAGGACAGGTAATGAACTCATTAACCCAACAGGTACTTCAATTCTGAAATTAAACATGTTCTGGGCTATCTGGAGGAAAGGTACTAATAAGTGAATCCCAAAATAAAAGATTTATGTTAAGGGAAGTTTTCATTTCTCTTTTTATTAGTTACTAAAATAACCCTTCAGTTGGAAAATTTGAATTTTTCATTCAGTGGGAAGTTTTCTTGCTTTCAGCATTTAGAGATAGATTTGTATTTATATCAGGAAATGATACCTATTTCATATCTCTTAAAAGCCACTAGCCCAGCTTTTATGCCCTAAGGTAAAAATATGTATTGGAAAAAAGCATGCACTTTGGAATGAATTGGCCCCAGATTCAACAGCTCATTATGTCACCTATTAGATGTGTGACCTTAAGAAAATTTCTTTATTCCTCCTGAGCTTTATAGTTCTCCCATCTTATTTTGAATGAGGACTAGGTCTCACAGAACTATTGAGAGAATATGATAATGCTCTTTTTATGACATAGTATAATGTCTGTCATATTAAAAATACATAATGTAATTTTAATTTCTCTTTTGGATACCTCCCTGAAATGTGAGAGGGTTTCTATCATAATGTTATGTTTGGCCTAGAGTCTTTATTTCATCCAAAATGAGGACTAGACAAATGGATCACCAATTTGCATACACATATTTCAGTGACCAGTAACAAGGCCACAAACAAATCAAGTCAAATCCCAATCATGCTTATCATCTGGTTAATTGGGCCTCTTAGACTTGCAGAGACTGCTTTTGAGAACAAATTTACTTATTTATTCATTTAATAAGACCATAAGTCACAAAAAAAAAAAAAAACCCATTCAGTAGACTATGAAATGAGTATCATAAGATTCCTCCAAAACTTTGTCTTCCTACTGTTAATTAGTAATAGCATGAGAACTAACAGTTTTGGAGATGTTCCTTGTATGTATGTTGACAATAAAGTGCTATGCCAATTTCCTCCTCCTAGATACTCTGGAATTATCTGAAAATACCACTTGGGTGAAATTCAATGTGGACTCAAATGGCTACTACATTGTTCACTACGAGGGGCATGGATGGGACCAACTTATTACACAGTTGAATCAGAACCACACACTTCTCAGACCTAAAGACAGAGTAGGTCTGATTCATGATGCATTTCAGCTAGTAAGGTAATGCAAAATTTCATTTCATTTCATAGGAAAGAACTTATTCATAACCAGATATGCTAGATTTCAAAATCAAACATTCAGTGTTGGTCATTTGTATGAGATGGATCTGAATGAAAGTCAAATACTGGCCACTAGACCAAAGCCTAACTACTGATAAGGTGTTTTGACCAATATGGCATTTAAGCATGTAATCTGACATTTTAAAACGTGGGGAAATTTATACACAAATCCTGACTTCTGGAGTCTGTTTTGCAAGTGAGATGTGCCAACTGTAGACCTTCATTCCCACACTGTGTAGTGGGCAGATCTTTCTTGAAGCCAGGCTCTCACTGTCCTATGTACCAAAGTCCCAAATAGTATAGGAGGGGCCTGCTTCACTCACTTAAGGTGGGCCCTCTAAGCATTTAAGCTTTTGAGTCCAGATTTAAAATTTAGGTGAGTAGCTTGCTATTTCACTAAATACCCATATAATCTGTTGAAGAAAAAGTGTAATAGAGTATTAACCTTTATGATTTTTAAATGTTAAATCTAGTGCACAATCCATTTATTACTTTGCCCACAATGAAGAAATCAATATAAAATTGAAAGGGAAATGAAAGAGGAATTGGCTACTTACATTTATTCCTCCTTAAACTTTCCTGGAAAGACAAAGTCTTTTCTTTCTTTTCTCATTTATCATCAGTAGAATAACATGTAGAATAAATCAGGCCACAAGATCCCTAATGGAAAAAAATTAGGGATTAGGTATGTGCATTGTAAGCTTTTCCTATTCTGAGAATTACTGTATTCATTTCATTCAGTAGGACATACTATTTCCTTTCAGATGTATCTAGGTCAAATTGGGTGAGAGTAACCAGCAGGACACCTCTCAGAAGAAGCTTCTCCGTACAACAACATAGGACTAGGAACACTGGAGAATATTGACAATTTAGCAAATGGAAACCAATCTTTCAAGTAGCTGCAAAATCTTTTCTGCTCTTTCTAGCCAATAAATTTATGGGTTGTCTAAATTTAGTGGAAGGAACCCTGCAGTTACTAATGCATCAGTGGAAAAACAATATTTCTTCACTAGGTGAATAGGCTAATGAAGTTAGGAGTACAAATTTTGGTTTTAAAATAGATGACTTCAAGTACTACTTCGATTCTTGTTTGACCTTGGGCAAATTATCCAAACATTTTAAGCCTAAATCTTCTAGTCTTTAAAACCTCTCTAGCCTTTAAAATTCCAGCTTTAAATAATAATATCTAACATAAAAGGTTGTTTCAAGGATTGCGTACAATAATGCCGATTAAGCACTAAGCACATTGCCTGTTCAATAAATGTTAACTGCTAGTATTATTAGTATTATCTCATATAAATTATTTAAAACATCGTGTTTTGAAGAGGAAGATGAAGTGACAGCATAGAAATGCAGTTCAAATGATGTGAAGCTGGAAAAAAAACAGAATGTGAATTTGTGTATTATTATGTTTGCAACTATGTAGAAAAAAGTATTAGCTAAAAATGGGGGGAAAAAAGAGGAGGAAATATCCCAAAGTGCTATTAGTGAATGTGAAATTATGAGGCTTGTTTCCTTCCCTCTCTAATTTCCACGTATTTCATAATTTGTTTATATTAATTTTATCATAAAACTAATTCAATAAGGAAACAATTTAAAACTCTCACTAGATTGAAGTATTTTTACTTGCCATTCTCCCTTAATATTTACCTCATCTTTCCCTGCTTTATAAATATCTATTTAAGAGTTAAAAGAAGTAATCAGCGATCACAGTTGACCAAGGAATGGATATTTATTTTAATTGCATTTTCATATTTATTAAATATAATTTAATACTTGAATCTCATCTGAGTTGAATGGAATTGAAATGACCACTTTAATTTCCTTACAGAAAAACTATTTGTTTCTTTTAGTCCCACACCATTAAAAAAAGTCCCAAATTGGCTCCTCAGGAATATAGCTTTATTTCACAAAGGTACCATTTAGCTAAAACTGTATATTAATAAGTATAGGACTGTGTACTAATAAGATACAGATTTTTTTTCTGTTGGGCTAAAATACAAGGTTATCTGTATGTTTAGTTTTTAAGCTGAACCAACATTCAGGTAACATTTTGTGTGATGATTGGTGGTGAAGAACTGGATTTTTATTAAACAATAGTTATATAAAAAGAAAAACAGTCCTCCTAAATGAATATTAAGATCAATTTTCTCAAGTAGATAAGTATAAAAGTAAATAATGGTGTTTGTTTTAGTAAGAAACAATTTAGGCTTGACCAAATAAGAAAAACAGGATTAATATAAACTAGTTTTTGTGTTCAACACTCTTTTTTAAATTGTGACCCTGGAATATTTCACCTAGTTTTTCCTGTTGTTAATCCTCCAGGGTGTCAGCTGCACCGTCCAGCATGATACTAACACACGTGGGAAGGAATTGTGACATTCTGTAGATAAATACATTAAAAAACATAGCAAACCATAGAATCATAGTGCATATGGTTCAGCCTTCCGTCTTCAGACAAAAATTGTAGAAATTTTTGCATGTCTGTTTTAAAGCAGCATATCACTGTGTTTAAGAAAAGTCACAATAAAAGGTGGTTCTTCTTAATTTCACTTCTTGCTAGTTTCGGTTCCCTCTTTTTAGGTAAGAATCAAACATTTTAAAAACCCAAAGGAGGTAGTGCATTATGTTAATAAAAAATTCAACAGAGACGTCCTTTGTTCTGGAATCTGTTTCCATATCAGACTATTATGCTTAATTTGGGAGTCGAATGCTGGCAATAATAGCTTACAGACCACGTGCAGACACAAGCCCTGTCAGGAACACATGTGAGAACCACTTTGCAAAAATGAAAATATAATGATTTATTTCCTCTGCAGGAGAGGCCCTAACATTTTGGCATTCAGAATAATAGTTTTGTTGTTTGTTCTTCTCATTTAAAGAAAATACAGAGAAGCCATACAACTGTGGAATCTAAATAGATTCTAAAAAAAGATGGAAGTACGTTTTTGTCCCACTCAGAATAATCACTACTTCTCTGTTAGGCTCTAGGAGGGACATTAGAAAAAGGAAAGACACAGTCTCTGTCCTCCAAGTTCCAAATTACTTGGAGGAACAATTCAAATCCACAAATGAAACAATTAGAGAATGACGTAACATATGAACAACTTGATATTATTTGGTACTAAATATTAATATTAGCTAATATTTCATTTATAAATCTCTAACTATGGGGTAGGAATGACTCTAAGCACTCTACATCTATGAAGTCATTTAATCCTTACAACAGTAGAAGATACTACTATTATCTTCAGGTATAGGGGATGCAACTGAGGCCCAGAAAGTTTAGGTCATTTGCCCTAGATCATACAGCTGGTCAGTGACAGAACTAGAACTGAAACTGTAATGAACTGCTCCTGTCATTGCTCTCTAGATCATATTTGTGTTAATATTAGGAATATTAAGAACTATAAGATATGTACAAACCACCAATGACTTGTTTCATCCCTAAGTGCGGGAAGGTTGACCCTAGACAAAGCCCTTGACCTGACTCGCTATCTTCAACATGAAGGAAGCATACCTGCACTTCTCAGAGGTCTGGAATACTTAGAATTATTTTACCACATGATGGAGAGAAGGAATGTTTCAGACGTCACAGAAAACCTCAAGGTTTGTATCACTTCCAGGAAATTCACTAAGCAGAGAGTGTCTGGAGGATGGGTGAGACTTGGTCTGTTTGTGTGAGCTCCTGGGGATAAAAATCTTTACAAAACCAAGGGAACTGACTGATGGCACAGTAAATACCACCTCACTGAACAGTTGGAAATCTCTTATTTCTTGTCATCACCTGCCTAAGAAGATCCTATCAGGATCATGAGCAAAATATTCCTCCTAAATGTGAGTTTATCTTTTGTTGATTGATATTCCCCCCTAGATGGGAAATTAAATCCTATTTTTAATGCAAAAACTCTGTTTAAATATGGTGGGTGGGACCCAGAAAACAAGGAGAAAATATAAAGACAAATAATTCTGTTTTGGGGAAGATTCATGCAGACAGTTTAGAGATGACCGTTTTCAACAGGTAAGAGCTGTGTTAAGTACTAAATTTAGCCTCTCTGTAAACCATCCTGTGCTTTCTGCAGCATTACATTCTCCAATATTTTAAGCCAGTGATTGACAAGCAAAGCTGGAGTGACAAGGGCTCTGTCTGGGACAGGATGCTTCAATCGACCCTCTTAAAACTGACCTGTTACCTGAACCATGCTCCTTGCGTCCAGAAGGCGACTGAACTCTTCTCTCAGTGGATGGAATCCAGTGGAAAATTAAAGTAAACCTAGACATCTGTCCTGTTCTTTGTTCCTTTCACTTAGTTGCAAAAGTCTTTGATCAAGCAAGACATTAGATCTAAAACCTTTCAGTGAAGATGGTGTGGCCGGGTGGGGGCAGGGGCGGGTAGGAGAAAGCCTTGCTGGGAATTACAAACCCTTGTTTCATGCTCCCATATGGTGAGTGCTCAATAGATTTTGTGGGAAGTGAGGTTTCTGTCCCTTTAGTGGGAGAGCTAATAACCTTTGGCAGGGTAACAGAAAGATAGCCAGAGGGTAGAAGCGGGGGTGGGGG
>PITA01000107.1:33133-156447 GCA_004023965.1 Spilogale gracilis | reverse complement strand
TTTTGACCTCAAAATTCGTATTTGATGGGAAACCGATGACTTGGGCCATCAAAAGTGTGTATAAGGTGGCAAAATGGATTCTGGTGGTTATTATAATCAGAAAGATGTCCAGTGATCACACGGATTATGTTGCAGTTCAGTTTAGCAATTGCAACCCAGAAATACTAACAGATGCCACAATCTTTTCAATTTCTGTCCAACACACAATTTTGTATTGTTGTCATTAAAACTCTCACTCTAGAGTTGGGTGTCTTGAGACATCAAACTTGTATGTGAATCAAGGAAAATTCATTCTTTAAAACTGAAGAAAAAAATTCACAGTTTTTGGTACCGTGTAAAGTAATGGTGTCCATTTTTCCTGTGCCAGATTGCTGATAGGGTATCATAATTTCTCTCTATTTAACTGAATCTCAGTGAGCTTTTTGAAATCTTTTCTTGAATTCTTAAAAAAAAAAAAACAACATTAATTTCAGCTTCTTCTCTGTACTTTTCTGGTCATTGTGATTTGAGCCAAAAATCTATTTTAGGAAAAGGCTCTTTTAGCTCTATTTTTCTTCTTTTTGTTCATGTTTGGATGGGTAAGGCTAAATGTAAACATCCTGCTGCCTTATAACATAATGAGATTTTATTCTATCTTTATATTTGTTACAAGAGGGATGATCTTACCTGCATAAACACACCTATGGGTTAGATATGAGAGTTCAATATGTTTAATTAGATGTTATATTTATGAAAATATAAAGCTCATTTATACTTCTAATCAATAATACATAAAATATTATAGGTTTTCCCCCAAACTTCAAGATCACTAGTATTAACACTAATGAAGAATTTTATTACATTGATTAATTACTTCACTCATTTGGTGTATGCAAAATATGATTCTTTGCACGTTGCCTGTGAATCAGGCACTGCTTATAGGTATCAAGGATAAAATAATAAACACAACAACTATGTGTCCTACTTTCAAGAAACTTACAATGTATTTGTTATCAATTTTCATAAACTTGTACCATACATATACTAAAATCAAAACAATGTAGGTTATAATTTAATTTCTTAATCTTCATTTTGTGATTCAACTGGCACTTGGGATACTTAAGCACATGGAGTGGAAATAGCACAAGTGTTAGTATCATAAGTTTAAATCCCATCGCCAAAATGGCTGGTTATGCCACCCTGTGCAAGTTACTTAAACTTTCCAAGCTTTATTTCCACCTTTTTAAAAGTCAGGATAATAACTATCTCAGTTGGTAGCTTTGACAGTTAAATATGATGTAGAGAGACTAGTACAATCCCTACCATATGGTCATTGCATGACAAATGTAAATTTCCTGCCCCATCCCTACTCCTCTGTTGTGGTTTTTCTGAGCCATCAAAATGAGTATCAGTTACTATTGATCTAACAATATTGGAATTAAAAACCGTAGAACAAATCAGAATAAAAACTAATTAATATTCTACAGGGCAATAAAACCTCCAAAATGGTATCTACTTTATATAGATGGAAAATAATTTTATTATTACATCTTATCAGTTTTACAAATTATAAAATAACTGAACTTAATCAATTGTGCTTAATTACAATTTTCTAGATCCAGAGAATTAGATGACTCTCAGATGGTCTTGTTAGGAAATACTCTTTATGTGATATTAAAGCAGCAAGTAATCATGTTTTATAAAAAAAATATTGGGGCGCCTGAGTGGCTCAGTGGGTTAAAGCCTCTGCCTTCGGCTCAGGTGATGATCTCAGGATCCTGGGATCAAGCCCCACATTAGGCTCTCTACTCGGCGGGGAGCTTTCTTCCCTCTCTCTCTGTGCCTGCCTCTAGCCTACCTGTAATCTATCTCTCTGTCAAATAAATAAGATCTTTAAAAAAAATCACATAACACCAATACAATTATTCAATTCTAGGTTATATATAAACCAACACTTTCATATGTCAGAAGTCATCCCTTTAATTTATTGATCCTATAATTTCCCCGAATAAGTTAAAATCTTATGATTATTCTCCTTGCTAACATTTTATCATCAATAGGGGGGATAAAACCCCACAGGGCACCTGGGTGGCTCAGTTGGTTAAGCATCTCATTCTTGATTTCAGCTCAGGTCATGATCTCAAGGACCTGAGATCAAGCCCTATGTAGGGATCACTGCTTGGTGGGGAATCTCCTTGTTTCCCTTTCCCTCTGCCTGCTTCCCTCACTTTCTAAAATAAATAAGTAAGTCATAAGGGAAAAAAATGCACAAAAAAATTGAAAAGTAGAATTACATAAAATGTTTTTATAAAAGTTTGACAGAAAAAGAAAATAATAGTGAAAATAATTTAGGGGTTACTCTGTTATGGCAATTTAAAAATGTAATGAGGAAAAGAGGTTTTTGTTTCATAGGACTTTCTTCTTCACTTTGTTCCTCATACTATAGCATCCCATCAGATGTTTTAGCGGTCGTGTATTCTGTGGGTGCTCAGACAACAGTAGGATGGAATTACCTTTTAGAGCAATATGGACTGTCCATGTCAAGTGCTGAAAAAAAGAAAATTCTGTATGCATTGTCGACCAACAAACATCAGGAAAAGTTAATGAAGTAAGTGCATTAATTAAACCAAATTGCTAAAAGTAAACTGATACAAATTCGATGAAGTCACTAAAATATTGGCCACCAACTTACAAGGCATAAAAAATTGAATCAAGATTTGATTTCCTTTGACTTTACGTCCAGAAAATACATATTGACAAAATGCAAATGATGAAAACAGATATTCCTAGTTATTAATCAGGTGACCGATATTGGACAAATGGCTATGTTTTACTTTCAAAACCTTGGAGAAAAATGATCATAAGAATGTATTCTTGTGTATAAGATGTTGTACACGATGCTAATTAAGCTCTTTTAAATAATAAGTGAATAAAATTACTCCCAGAAAAAAAATTAAAGTTCAGCTGGAACATTAAAATGTTAGGCAGTAAGGAATTTATTATTGTTTTTGGTAAATTATGATTTTATCATGCCTCTTTCTCTTCTACTCTTAATTTCATGGTAACCTAAGTTAATTTCCATTACCTGACATATACCTTGAGAAGTCAAATGGCCTTTATTTCTTCAGATTAATTGAACTAGGAATGGAAGGAGAAGTCATCAAGACACAGGAGCTGTCCTCTCTTCTTTATGCGATTGCCAGAAATCCAAAGGGACAGCAATTAGCCTGGAATTTTTTAAGAGAAAATTGGACCCATCTCCTAAAAAAGTTGGTATTCATTTACATTGAGTGTGTGTTATACCTAGATGGCTCAGTTACCTGAAACCAAGTCAGCCCCATCCACCACGGTCCTCCTAGCTTCTTCACCATCCAGAAGAATCCATGGAATCCATAGATACTGCATCAAACACATCTGGCTTGCTTTGTTAATGGAGAGTTTCAGGAATTTTGATGAGCACTAATGCCCACCCTCCGTTCCCCTGTGGAAGTGGCCCAGTGGAGAGCTGAGAGGAGATGAAAGAAATCTGATCAGAAATGTTTTGGGGACCCTCCCCCTTCAAAACTCGCCAGTTCTGAGTCTTTTCTAGGATTTCAGCTCTTGGGGAAAATTAGAGCTCACTTCAGCATGCTCGTGGGCCTAAAATATCCCCCAGAAAGAACCAATAATGATTAGACTTCATTAGAAGGTGTAGATGGCACTGCTTTCTCTCAAAACAAACCCTTGCTAAGGTGCTCAGTTATTCTGTATCCAAAGTCAAAATGTCACTTATAAATTATATGGAAAATATCCACAATCAGAGAGCTTGTGCAGTCTGTTCTGTTTATCTTAGTGTCAGTTAGTATCTTTGATTTCAGTCATCTCTAGTTCCTCTTCCCTCTCATTTGTTAGCCATGAAGGACTTGGAGTCCTCACAGCCTTGTGTAAGCAAAAACAGCATTTTTACCCCTCTCCCAGGCTTTTAAGGGGCTTGACATTCACATGGGACCAGTTAGAAACTGCTTAAAAAAAAAAAAATATATATATATATATATATATATATATATATATAAATAAATTGTGTGTGTGTGTGTGTGTGTGTGTGTTTCCTTAAAGATCACTGGAATCATTGGTTGGGTAATTTACATGACAATCAGTTCCCTCCCCTGAAATGATCAGATTTTTTCTGCAATGCCATAAATTTCCTTTGTCACTAGAAATGATCCTCCTGCCTGACCATGTGCACAGCCTGGACTAAGAATCATTTCTGTGATGTATCTGTGCTCTGCTTTCCAGCACGAATCCCTTTGACTTATGGTATAAATTTTCTATAGAAGACACTGGGGTGAAGGATGCACTCTGGGACCGCAAATGAAGAGTTCAACCCAAAACATTGCCACCCAATACAGTGTATAAGTGCAGTTGATCTCCAAAATGGGATGGGGAAGTGTGCAAGACAGTACATGAGAGTGCAAGGAGAACATATTTACTACATATATTAGTTCTTTTTTAATATATATTTTTTTATTTTTTCAGTGTTCCAAGATTCATTGTTTATGCCCCACACCCAGTGCTTCATGAAATACGTGCCCTCAGCACCCAACATCAGGCTCTCCCATCCCTCTACCCCCTTCCCTCCAAGCCCCTCAGTTTGTTTCTGAGTCCAAAATCTCTCATGTTTTGTTTCCCTCCCCGAATTACCCTACTTCCCATTTCCTTTCCTTCTCCTACTGTCCTCTATATTACCTCTTATGCACTCAGTAAGTGAAACCATGTGATACTTTTCTACTTGACTTATTTCACTCAGCATAATCTCTTCCAATCCAGCCCATGTTGCTACAAACGTTGGATATTTATCCTTTCTGATGGAGGTGTAATTACATATATTAGTTCTTTATGCTATTATATTTTCTGTTGAACCTATAACATAGTACATGCTTATAATACATAAATAAAAATATGTATATCAGGAAGTTCTTGGTCAAAAAATCTTTACCAATGGAGTGCATAATAAAACACAGAGAATGTTGCTTTAAGCATAAACATAAATTTAAACATAAACACTGCTGAATAAGCTCATCATGGTTCCTAGAAAGTCTTTATCTTCATTTCTTTTTTTAAGCACGATTTTTTTTTTAAAGATTTTATTTATTTGACAGAGAGAAACACATCCAGAGAGGGAACACAAGCGGGGGGAGTGAGAGAGGGAGAAGCAGGCTACCAGACGAGCAGGAAGCCCGATGTGGGACTCGATCCCGGGTCTCCGGGATCATGACCTGAGCCGAAGGCAGTCGCTTAACCAACTGAGCCACCCAGGCGCCCCTTTATCTTCATTTTTATCTTGTGGTCAAATTTGATACATTTCATAGCTTTGGGATTTTACTGAATGAAAAAGTTATTCTTAGGTAATTAATAGGATATATTATATTGTTATACAGTTATTAATGTCATATTATCAAAATAATATAGTTATTAATGTCATATATTTTTTAAACATATGATATCGTAAAGATAAGGCCAGTATTCTTATTACTTAAATCTGTGGATTTCCTTTTTATTTTCAGATTTGACTTGGGCTCATTTGCCATGAGAATGATCATCTTTGGCACAACATGCCACTTCTCTTCCAAGGATGAGCTGCAAGAGGTTTGTGACTCTCTTCTGCTAACAACTGAAAAATAAATGTACAATTTGTAAAACTGAAAGTGAATTTAGATATAATCTGGTTTAAAGCTCTCATTTTATTAAAAGAAAATGAGTAGTTTGTTAATGTTACATAGCAAGTAAATGGAAGGGACAGGACTAGACCCTCTTAAAATACAGGTGTTTGTGACATTCAAACTGAAAATTACACTTCAGAGATGAGTCCTTGTTTATTATTTCCTTCATAGTGTATCATTGCAGAAGTGACTATATTGAACCTTGGAAGAGTACTTAAAGGTCTTTTTAAACAAAACTACTGTTGTTGATAATTCTACTTTTTAAAAAAATGCATTCTAATGTTTTACATCTTCTTTCACAAGTAAATCTTGAATTATTTGCCCTTGAAGGAAACCTCAGAATTCTAGAACTTAAATCTTGGCTCACTACTTACTGTATGACTTGGCTTGATCATTTAACATTTTTACCCATAGTGAGCTCACTTGTAAGATGAGGACTTATCATTCCTCTTACATTGTTTGAAGAAAGAGTGAAATAATAATTATACAAAAAAAAGACAAACATTGCAAGAGACATGATTACTCTGGTGTATGTATAATTTGCAAGCTCTTTTGAAACCCTTTGCAAGAGTATTTTATGAACCATGTCAGTAACTTTTTTCTTGCTTATTTTTCAGGTGAAACTGTTCTTTGAATCTCTTAAGGCCCAAGGATTACATCTGGATATTTTTCAAATTATGTTGGAAACCATATCTAAAAATATTAAGTGGTTGGGGAGGAATCTTCCCACTCTGAGGTCTTGGCTACTGGTTAGTTCTTAAATGGTCGGAAGAAAGAGCGCACCACATGTGGGCATGAAGTCAGTAAAGGCCATGTCAGAGTCCTGGGTTATTTTGTCTAAACCACTAAGAGGCCCCAAGAAACCAGCCACCACAGCTGCCTGTTCTCAGCTATTGTCTCTAGCTGACACATGTATGATGTTGAGGTGGGGGAAGTCCAGTTCAGTAGTCTATTTAAATGTAAACTTCCTGAATACTGGAGATACGTGGAGATGTAAATGTTGATCTACAGACACAGCTGTAATAGATTAGCCACACTGTGCACTATCTACATTGCCTTACAGTGTGCTAATTTTTTGCTTTTTTGATGTTTGTTTGACCTTGCTTAGTTACCCGGGAGTTTACCCAGCCAGTTTTACCTTCAAGAAAACATAGCCAATTCTTTTTTAAAAAATCTTTCATTTGCATCCTTTCATTTCCTCCCTTTTTTCCTCCTTCATCTCAGCCTGATTAGTTCATTTAATTTTTACCATTCATGGAAAAGCTGAATCCAGTTATGAAGTATAAGGATCAGGAAACCAGAGAATTTGTCACCAAATCTTTGATTATTAGAAACTAGGTGTCAGGGTTTACCCACAAAGCCAAGAGGGCTGCTTGGCTTGAGCCTTACATTCATTAAGTGCCTCAAGGATAGCCTTCTGAGGTCATCTCCACAGGCGGTAGAATCTGCAGTCACAGAGGTAGAGAGAACGATAATACCTCACCACTTTAAACCATACACTCTCATATTTTTAGTACATCTTTTGAAAATTGCAAAATTAGTATCATGTATATTTCCTATTAACTCATGATTTAATGTAAATATTTAAATGAATCATGTTTTATAACCCAGTTTTAGCATTTCTTCATATTTTTAATGGAAACTCTAAATCTCTAAAATGCCTTTCTAGATATTTCTCTTGCTTGTTTTATTGGAATGAATAGAGAAACCACTACTCTTAGATATCAGGTTGTAAATTTAATAAATTCATGTGCCCACATATGAATCAATATGAAGATATAAATATGTTCTAGAAAAATTTGAATCAATACACAGATGATTGATTAAGTTATCTGGGCTTTGAAGGGAGGCTGGGAATATTGGGGCAGGTTTAAGGTGGGCAGAGTGCTAACCCATCCATTTTAGAGTGATATCTTAAAGGTTTATTGATCTTTCTCTGGTGCCACAGTCAGAGATGGTACAGTTTGGATGGACCATGGACAATGACTCAATACACATTTTGTTCAGTTTGTTTTCAGATCATTTCTTGGAATCTTTGACGCATCTTTGACTCTAGATTTGACTTGGTTGTGGTTCTACCAAAGTCTGTGTAACATGTGATATACCTCTGGAATTATAAGTACTTTCAAATAGAGAAACTGAAAGAGTAAAGAATGTTATTTTTTCCACCAAGATAATGTGTAATTTAAGCAGAAGAATGTGTGTGAGTTTTGGTAGATCTCTGCTGTCACATTTATTTCTATAAATAAAGTTCTTTCTTTTATATACTAAGTTATCTATCATAAATTTCCAAGTTGTTGATTCTCTTCCTTTTACTTCTTTATGTATATACATTTGTAACTTCTCAGATTCTTAAGAATTGAGTATAGAAGTAGAACTAGTAGAAGGAGAAGTAGCAGTTTTATCATTTGTTGAAAATGAACACGATATATATTATATGTAATAAAAAATAAAATAAGTTAAACAAAAAGAAAATGAACACAATAAGTACTGTGCCAATAATGTTTCAACAGATAAGGAGTTTTTTTTAAAAAGGAATCTATTGTACTTATTGTGGTATTCAAAACCTTTATGGTAGATGCCAAATCCCCAGCACCAACTAAGACTTGGCTAAACTTATATTTACTTCCTTTTAACCTAAGTGAACAAGAAGTTGTGAAATACTTATAGACAAGTTGGTGAGTGGAAGACGGAGGGAGGAGATAAGGCTCTGAGCCGGCTGAATTCCCACAGAGCCTTGAGAGAATTTTGTGGTGTCTGAAGCCCACTCAGAATGAGAAATCTTCTAGATCAAAGGACCCTAAAACCAATGTTTTGCTCCATGTGTGGGGCTTTGTGTAGGGGAGAATGGGGACTTCAGCCTTCAAGAGTCCAACTTTACCACCATGATAGGAATTTCTTTTCCTACTTCATGTATATCCTTGTGCATTTCATTCCTTGCTGTGTCATTGGGTCTATTTCAGGTTTCACAGAATCAGATGATCAAGAGGTCCTGATTTACGGAGGTTCCTAGGTTTTGTTTTGTTTAGAGTGTGTGTGTATGGGGAGGTAGTCTATCCTAACTATAAGGGGAACTCTAAATAGTCCTGGAGGCTAGTTTTCCAGTTGAATATTGATGTCTACCAAACACAAGGTTGTTTAAAATGGCCACATTTTTCCTCTGCAACATCCCTTTACTTATATTCATTATTGATCATCTTTCATTTAACCATGTGTCACTGTTTTTCATTTCAGCATGTAAGGTTTTACAACCTTTACATTTACAGGCTTTAAATCATTTATCTGTTATATTGTCTGCTCCCTGAAAACTTAATCTCATTCATCAAAGTAATGTCTCCAAATCATAAGGGCAAAAAATATTATGAAAGAAGTAGGTTAGCTGGGTTGAAGCACATTTTTTTTTAAAGATTTTATTTATTTATTTGACAGAAAGAAACACAGCTAGAGAGGGAACACAAGCAGAGGGAGTGAGAGTGGGAGAAGCAGGCTTCCCGCTGAGCAGGGAGCCCGATGTGGGACTCGATCCCGAGTCTCTGGGATCGAAGCACATGTGTGTTTTATGTAATCTAATATTTTAATAGATAGTGCCATATTATCTGCCTGAAAGAGGGTGTTAATTTATTTTCTTTTTTTAAAAAAATATTTATTTATTTGAGAGCGAGAGAGAGGGAGAGAGAGACTGGGCATGCACATAAAGGTGAGCAGTAGAAGGTGTAAAGGGAGAGGGAGAGAGAATCTCAAGTAGACTCTCCCCTGAGCATGGGGCCTGGTTTGGGGCTTGATCCTGTGACCCTAAGATCATGACCTGAGCTGAAATCAAGAGTCTAATTCCACCACCCAGGTGCCCCTAGCTTGATTTATTTTTCTGTATCTTTTTACTTTGAATTTTTCCGTATTTAGTTTCAGATGAGTCTTTCATAAAGAGGCTGTACCTGAATTTTGTTTGCTATTATATTTCCCAGATTGGGCAAGCTCAGGCTCTCCCATCTGCCCTTTCCACTTTCAAAGGCAAAAAAAAAAAAAAAAAATTCCCCCAAGGTGAGCACTAACTTCAGCCTTCTGCTTACCCCTCAGGGTTCCTGCCTTCAGTTTTTGATCCATGACTATTTCTTACTAGCTTTCCAGGTCACTAATATATTCAAACAATTAAAAAAATTTTGAATTCTAGCGGTGCCTGGGTGGTTCAGAGGGTTAAACCACTGCCTTCTGCTCAGGTCATGATCTCAGGGTCCTGGGATTGAGTCCCACATAGGACTCTCTGCCTGCTTTCCCCTTCTTTCTCTGCCTGCCTCTCCACCTATTTGTGATCTCTCTCTCTGTCAAATAAATAAATAAAATCTTTAAAACAAGTTTTTTGAATTCTACATTTTAATTATTCTTAGCAAGAAGGTCAGTCAAGGTATCTAGTCTAGCATATTCCCAGAAGCTATAATAATTTATTTTCAACAATGTGAAATGCTTAACACTTTTACATAAGAGGTTCCTTAGGATGGAAATTGGTTTGCAGTATTGACTGCACACTGTTGATTTTTCATAAATAAAGTTGTGAGATGCCTAACATTGTATCAGGAAGTTAGCAGTACAAACAGATCATTTGTTAAGGATTTAAATTAGGAAAATTTTCCAATAACCATAGGGAGAAATGGCTAGAAAGTCTGAGAAATGTAAACTTAACTGATAGGGTGAAAAGAATTTCTGTCTCAATCACTTCTGCAAACTTTATCTTGCAACCATAACTTTAAGATATTTTGTTAATTTGTTCTCTTTTCTCCAAAAACTTTCATCTACCAAGTTCCCAGATAAAGTCAGGAAACTGACTATTCTCAGTACATGATTAATTAATTCTCACCTTTCGGTATTTACACATATGATTTCCCACACTTCAAAGTTCATGTCTCCCTCTGCTGAATTATGCCATATTTCTTTCTTTTAGTATATCATTTCAGGTTCATGTTTCTATAAGGGATTCACACATTGATCCTCCTGACATGTCCTTGCAGTCATCTAAACAATACTTCAGTTATAATTACAAACCCCATTTTAAGGTAGGCAGAGTAAATTGTTTATGAAAAGACTCAAGGGATACAAAGGATATTATTCCTTGGTTTTAAAAACCATATTCCTCAATAAAAACTATTCTCTAACAAGTTGAGCTTGGAAATCCTAACGGATTTCTAATTATTCTGATTTTGAGTTGGGAAAAGTATAGGTTGAACACTCTAAACACTCATCAAATATCGCAAGAGGCAGGGATGGGGGTTGGAGAAATTTTTCTAAAAGAGAAACAATTGTCTTCATGGCTTAATGCTATTAGCATATACTTTTATTTTCTTTCTGTTCATGACTTCAGATATAGGCCCAAAGACTAGTAGTAGGAAATTTAGAAGGATAAACAGGAACTTTTTAAGCTGGTAAGGGATAAATAGGTCAAGAGACTCAAGCTGATAAAGATCAAAGACAAGATCTGGTCTGAAACAACTTTGCACAATTCATGTGAACCAGAGAGAGCCCTCAGGAGTCAGACTGGGCAAGTTAATTCAACTCACCTCAAGGACTAACTCAGGGTCATTTAAAACAATGAATATTTTGTTGGTTAATGAGAGAGGCTGTATAGCATTTAAAGGTTTGCATTTATTTTTTCTTATTCTAACTTATGCCTTATCTATAGGCAACAGTTATGTCACTACTGATCAAAGAACTGCTTTACTTTTATTTTGTTTTATTTTATTTTATTTCATTTTACTCTTTTTCAGAGCAATGTTTTTAAAAAATAATGTTCTGTATTCCAGAAAAACCATTACCTGGTAGAGAAAGCATTTTATTTTCCTAGTTTCAGGTAACTGTTTCTCTGGGCAGCCTAGCCGTTTGGATATTAAGGCCAAGGGGAATATACACACTATTGTTTTCTCTGATTCACTGAGGACCTAGGTAGAAATAACAACTGCAGTATTGGCCTTGCAAGTCCAGATCTGAAAAATGCTATCTAAAATAAGGAGACCTCATAGACTTTTTTTTTTTTTTCAAAATACATCTTCTCTTATCCAGTTGCCTTTTCTTCTATAATTTCACCATTACAGATTCATTCCTTTGGACTAAAAAAAGTTAAAGTATTCAATTGTAACTCATTAGTCATGCTTTAGTAAGACTTTTTAATTTTGTTTAAATGAATACTTAGTTCTTTGCAGCTAGCTGAGAAAAGAGCCCTAAGGGGAGAGAGAAACCTGAAGCTGGGAGAAAGGATTGAGCTGGGTGGGTTCTGGAACAAGGGCAACACTCCAGAGAACACTGGTTTGGTAGGAAGCTCTGGAAGGCAGTATCTGTCACTTATACAAGGGTATTATATACAGGTGGCATTTAATAAATATTTGTTGACTGTGTGAAGCACCATCTAGAATTGAGGAAGGAAGATGGAAAGTGGGGCCTAGCAGAACTCAGAGCCCCCTACTTGTCAGTTTTGCCCCAGGCTGATCCTGCTAGTATGTAGCATAACTCTGTGTCATGTGTTATGTATTATGCATATATCCTGGGTGCTTGTCCCGACTGGCCCAATGGATTGCAAGCACCTTAAAAGTAAACATGTCGTTCCTGTTTTGTTTTTAGTTCTCTTTGGTGTTCGGTGCACCATGGGCACTTCACAAAGCTGACTGACTGACAGCCTGTGCTGACCGCTATCAGCCAGAGGGAGGAAAAAAGCATCTGACTCATCCCAGAGTCAGCCAAGAATCACAGTCAAGTGTAATTTTCAGCATAAATATTACAGTACCTTCTCAAGCTCAAAAGCAAACAAAAACCGGAAGGACACATTTAATGGGAAGGAATCTCAGGCTCTGTGTTAGCGCTAGAAATAAACGAGAAGGAAAAGTGAGTCAATCTTCAGGAGTGTAAACATCTCCCTCAAAAGAGCAGGTCATTCAAAAATTCCATCCAGAGATAATTTCTAAAAATTTCATTTATATGTTCTGACTTTTATAGAAGAGGATCTATAATTGATTTTCATAGGTAGAAGCAGGACCCGCCATCCCTGGCACTTCCTAGCCTGGTTGGGCCCCAAATGATACAGGACTTAGATATTAATATCAAGAACTCCATTTCCTCAGGACATCATTATTTTAAATTATTGGGTAGGAATATATCAGTGTCATACAAATTTGTTTTCTCTAACATTATTCTTTGCAAGCCCATTCTTTGCATGTAATATACATGGTATTAAAATTTCACAGTTCACATCTAATAGCAATAGCAAATACATCCTTAGTGCTTATGTTGTGCCAGTTTCTGTTCAAAGCACATTTGGTGTGTTAATTCATCTTATTCTTACAAAAACCCTAAAAGGGTGGGTCTTGTCTCCTCAGTTTACAAAGGAGAAAATGAACCTGAGGGATAATTAAGCAACTTGCCCCAGTCCCAGAGGCAATGGTTTTTAGGATATTTACAGAGTGCATCTATCAACATGGTTCATTTTAGAACATTTTTATCTCTTCAACAAGAAGCCCCCATACCCATGAGCAGTCCCTTCCTGTTTCTCCCTCTCTACCATCTTCGGCAACCACTAATCCACTTTATCATTTTGACAGTCTGAACTTTTCATACACATGGAATAATACATGTATTTTGTAATTGGCTTCTTTGATGGACATTTGTGTTGTTTACACTTTTTGGCTAGTATGAATAATGCTGCTATGAACATTCACATTCAAGTTTTTGCATAGACACAGATTTTTCAATTATTTTGGCTGTATAGCTGTATGTTTAGCTTTTTGAGGAACTGTCAGACTATTTTTCAACACAACTGTACCTTTTTATATTCCCGCCACAGTATATGAAGGTTCCAATTTCTCTAGATTTTCACTAACATTTATTATGTCTGCCTTTTTGATTCTAGCTTTCTTATACCTGAGCCTAGCCATGCTCTGAAGTGGCTTCTTATTGGTTTTTTTTTCATTTGCATTTGCTTTATGGTTAATGGTAAGGACCATCTTTTCAAGTGTTTATTGGTCATGTGTATGTCTTCTTTGGAGAAATGTCTATTCAGATCTTTTGCTCATTTTTAATTGATTTGTCTTTTATTATTGAGTTGTAAGAGCTCTTTATATATTCTAGATATAAGTCCCTAGTTATATCCCTAGATATAACTTGCAGATATTTTCTTCCATTGCCTTTTTACTTCTTGATGCTATCCTTTGAAGTCACATCTTTCTTGATACTTATCTTCAACTTTATTTCTGTTGGAAAGATGCTGTTATAATGAGTTGAATAATGCTTCTCCCCAACCAAAATTCACATGTTGAAGTCATAACCATCATTACCTTAGAATGTGACTTTACTGGAAATAAAGTCATTGCAGATGTAATTAGTTAAGATGAGGTCATACTGGAGAGAGGTGGGCCCCTGATTCAACACTAGTTCTCTTATTAAAAGGGAAAATATGGACACAGGTGTGCACACAGGGAGAATGCCATCTGAAGACTGGAGTTGTTCTGCTTCCAGCCAAGCATGCTGGGATAGAAGCCTGGAACATACCTTTCCCTGGTGTCTTCAGAAAGAACATGGCCCTGCTGACTCCTTGATCTTGTACTTCTAGCCTCCAGAACTATGAGACAATAAACTTCTGTTGTTTAAGCTACCTAGATTGTGATAATTTTTTGTAGCAGCTTTGCAAACTAATACAAATGCTTAATTTATTTTTCCATTTTAGTAGTTACTTCCAGATCAGCAGCTGAAGTTTAATAATATACCATTTCTTGATTTGGAATCCTAATTACATTGCTCAATTACATGAAAAATTACACTGAATTGGACTCTATCTTTATTTTTTCCTGTGACAAGTACCTTAGGGTTTAAAAAAATTATTATCAAAATATTATTAAACTATATCAGTGTTTATAACCTTCAGTGGACATTTAGTTTGTCTACTTCAAATTTTTGTTGCTTGACTCTCCCTTTTCCCTTCTGAATAATAAAAATGATTTTACCCAAGTTCTCCCTATTTTCTTCTATGAAACAGGGAAGTGATTCTACACTCAGCATTCCTAAACTCTGCTTTGTTTAAGAAACCACTCATAGTAACCCTGGTTTTATTTCCAGTGATTGGTTTAGAAGTGTATAAAATTCAGTTTTGGCAATTGAAACCTAAGAAGAATTCTAATGGGGGATTTTTGAGAAAAGTTTCCCTGCTCTTGAGAAAGAGACACCAAAGAAAAGGTTCCTTCTTTCTCTGATGCAGTCTCCTTTCTGTCTATGGGATTCTCAGTCTTACAGAAAATTGCTCAAGGAGCAGACAGAGTGAGAAATGTTTCTTGGTAAGGTTGGTAGCTGTGACTAGAGACTGTCTTATCTCTGCCCTTATGTGAGAAGATAAATTTCCTTAATGTTTATGCTAATTTGATTCAGCATTTTGGTTTTTGTAAGTCAAAGCATCTGAACGACTACATAACCGTTCCTTTCTAATAACCTTTCAGTGTATTTAGCTGAATCTTTTTTGCTATTGTCTAAGCTCTACAAGAACTCTGTTGGATAATTATATTGCTTTCTTTAGTGCTCTAAACATTTCTTAATTTGTGATAGCTTCAAACATCACTAACTGATCAGAGCATGTGTGCTACACATAGGTTACAGGTATAATTAGATATTGACTCCGCTGGTCCTTAGGGTGAGTGGGTAAAGTCAGGAATAGCTGGAAACCTCACAGTGGTAATCTTTGTCCTGGAAGCAAGCAGGATCTCCATTTATTCAAGAGTGCTAAATAAATATCATTTTCTGATGTATACTCTGAAAGTATTGTTTAGCTTATTTCAAAATAATTAGAAAAGAGATTTAAAAACACTAAAGTTTACATGGAATATCAGTAAATTAAATTGGAACATCAGTTAAATAATGAATGGAACAGTCTTTTAGTAGTCTGAATTTAGCTATAATTCTCTTTACCCTACATTTCTTTTGTGTATTATTGTCATTGGCCCTAAATTCTCTATGGGAATAGGGAAGCAATAAACTTAAGAGCACTGGTTTAGAAAACAGACCACCTGAGTTTCAGTCTGCATCTACCGTGGGACTGTGAGTGACTCTAACCTTTCCAGAATTTATCTCATTTATTAAACTGAGACTTTGATTAGTTGATCTATGGCAGACCAAGTGCTTTATTTTGATGAAAAAAAGTTTCTATATTCATTGTTCAGCAAATTTGCTGCTTCTTTATAAATAAATGCTGTTTGTTACTCAGGGAGCTTTTTTCCCCCCTCTCATGTTATTTATATTATATTTTGTGCTCCAAATATTTAGTTTTCAAATGTTAAATGGTAGACAGCAAGGCGTCTGAAAACAGCAGATGGGTATAGCAGATCACACTATTTCCTCTGATAATGAATAGTAACTTTATAATAATTTAAAGTATTATATCCTTAAACTAAAGAAGAAGCTCTGTGTAGGAGGATAAGAGGAGGTTAACGACTGAAACATAATCAGTAGCAAATTTATGAAATTGTGTTCTCTCAAAAAGTCTTCATGAAATCAAATGTAAAATGGTATCCAAACAAACAAAAATACCACAAAGAAATCCCAGAATAAAGCAAAACAAAAACAAAATTTATTATTATTCTTTTGAGGGTAAGTAGGATTATGAAACATTTTGGTTGCTTACTCTTTTTACCTCCATTACAAAACCACAAGTCCTTAAATGTCTCTGTGGTGTGTGTGTGTGTGTGTGTGTGTGTGTGTGTGTGTGTGTATGTAGGAATGGGAGGGATGGAAGGCAAGAGGTTGGCAAAGAGGGCAAAGAAGTTATTTATCTCTTTCTCAAATCTCAAGAAGGCATGATGCCTCACCTATATTTGCTACTGCAGTGGTGAAGCATTTTTACCACAAGCCTGCAGAATTGAAGCACTTAAGACAAAACACAAGATAACGTGTTTCACACTTAAAAGCATGATAGACTCTAGCTTACAGGTAAGGTGAGGTGAGGAGATTTAACACTCTGTGGAGTTTTAAATACCTCTGATACTAAGTGGTTTGACACAAAAATAACTGCAAAGGAACATGACCTGACCTAACGTATAGGATGAGTCTCTTATCTGAGCACCATAAGGTGGATCCTTTTAACAAAATCTAGCGCGGCATATACTATATAACCTCTGAATTGGTGCCATTGGTATGGCACCAATCCTGCGGTTCACTTCCCGCTTGGGATTCTGAAGTGCAGAGGCGGGGGTTGGAGGTGGGAGAAGATTCTAAGGGTTCTGCCTATGCCTAACACAGTGGGGAGAGAGTAACTTTGAGGTATCATAGGATACAGACATCTCCAGAATGATCACAAACACACTACTGTTTCTGACAGAATTCAACATTGCAAATGAACTAGAACTCTAAATACCATGGTATATATTCCCATATGCATTCATAAATTATTTATTGCATACTTACCTTGGGTTAGGATACAGTCCTGAAAAGGTAGTAACTGTGCCTTCATGGAGCTTGCATTCTTGGGAGGGAGACTGATAATGATGAAACAACAAACAAAGCATTGTTTCAGAGAGTGATCAGTGCTGTGAAGAAAAGCAGGGCCCAGTCTTCAGAGAGGAGACTATGTGGCTATTTTCTGTTGTGTGGTCAGGGAAAGGCTCTCTGCAGAGGTGGCATTTGAGCTGAGACCTAAAGGACAAAAAGATACCAGCAGGCAAAGTACCAGGCAGTAGGAATCATTCTTGGGCAAGAAACATGCAAGAAGAATGGTTGACAATGCTGGATGGAATTTGCAGACTTCCAGGAAAGACAAGAAGGCCTCTGTGGCCAAAGCATCCTTAGCACGTGTAGAGGAGGAGGATCCAGAGTAGGGCCAGGAGTTTAACTTTTATTTTAACTGCGATTGGGATCCATTGGAGGTTTTAAAGATAGAACAGAAAGTGCGTGATTTAATACAGCTGACATTTAAAAATACAGTATTGCATTTCGATTTCCTTTCTTTAAAACTTAATTTCTAATTCCATACAGGTCATAGGACACCCCTGCCATCCCTGTTTGCCCAGGCTCTTTGCGGCCACCACAGGCTTGTTTGCACCCGAGGTCCTGCTTTTGACAGCCTTGGAGGAGTGTGTGACAGTTGGCAGGCACAGTGAGGCACAGTCAGAGCCAAGTCGCTGCAGGGGCCAGGGCTTTGGGAGGGGAGGAGGCGAAGGAGACTGTGGCCGCGCGAGGGGAGGGTGGAGGCCTGCACTGCGGGCGTGACTGAGGCGCCCACTTCGAACAAGGGAGAAGGAAGCGGGCCCCTCCGAACCCGGGGTCCCTGGGGCCCTGGTTGTTCCATCCCAAAGTTTCGCTGGGTAATGCCTGGATTGGACATTGAAAACAATACTGGCTCGCAGATGGAAGCAATGGCGCGAGTAGAGGCGGCAGAAAGAACTTAGCATCCGCTTCAGCCGGGTAGCTTCTTCTGCCCCGGCCGCGGGCCCCTGCGGCTACACCCACTGGAGCCGCAGGTGTTGATTTAAAGCTCGGCTCCAGCAGGCCTCCCGCTCACAGATGCGGCGCCCTCGCCCCTAAAAAATCCAGATCCAGGTTTTGTGATGCGCTTGCATGCAAAAAGCCGCGCCCCGAACTGCAGGCGAGGGCTAGGCTAGCCGGGCTACTGGGGGCCTGCGAGGGTCCCCGCCCTTCCATCAGTCTCCCGGCCTCCGACCGCTAGGGGCGCCTCTGGTGTGGGCGGGCAGCCCTTCCGGAATGACCCATAGCACCTGCTCCCTCCGGCCCTGTAGAAGTGAAAAATCCGGAGCCAGTCTCCTCAGGGAAACCTAAGCTTCGAATTCTGTGGATCGACCTTCACCCGTGCGCGGCAGTTCCGCCTCCAGATCCCGGCCTCAGTGGCACCTCTCAGCGAGGCCTCTCTTCACCAAGCCGTCAGAATTAGCCATCCACTCACTCCGTCACATCACCCTGATTTAATGCTCAGCGGGACATTTCTTTCAGTCTTGTGTGCCTTCTGTTTGTTTATTGTCTGTCTCTGCAATGTCCACTACACGGGGCACTATTGGATCGATGTTTTGGGGCGCAGAATCGGGTCCCCGGTGTCTTGGACCTGGCCGGGCTGGTACGCAGTAGGCTGTCATATTTGCTGAAGGATTGAATACTTCACCCAGTATTGAAGAGCTTGAGCAGCTGTTCTTCCTGGAGGGGCGTGGCTTTCAGGCGGTGCCCAGGAGGCAGCCCCCACCTCTAACCCGCTCCTCCCCTTCCACTCCCCGCTCTCGGCCTGCAGCCTCACCGGTGTTTTTCCCTCTGGCCTCCCAAAGCTCATTCTACAGCTGTTGCAAAAACCCGGAGCAGCGGAACCTCAGGGCGACGGAGCGGCGCCGCCTCTCGTGGCACCTCCCCGACAGCCCTTGGCAGCCGCGCTGGGCATGCTCAGTCGACAGGGCCGCTTCAGTTCTTGGAGTAGGAAGATTGGGCGCTTTGGCCGTAAGGAGCCGCGGCGGGGGGAAAATGGATCCCTTTACTAACGGTGAGTAGGCAGCCAAAGGCGTCGGGTTTGGGACTCTGGGGCGCAGAGGAACGGTGGCCGTCGGGACACGCGGGATCGGGCTGCAGCCGCCCCCACCGTGGGTTTCCCACGAGGGTTTGGGGGCGGTGGAAACGGACTGGGGGAGGCAGCTGGAGGCTGGAGAGGGTAGGTGGTCAGAGGCCCGCGCGGGACTGGGGCTGCCGTGAAGGTCAGTGTCACCATCTGCCGAGGGCCTGGGGACGTCGGGTGCCTCCAGACCCGAAACTACGCTGCGTGGCCAGGTGGGCGAACGGCAAAGTTTGGGCTGCTTTGCGCAGAGGAAGGGAAAGTTGGCCTTCTAGGTTTGTCCCTTGGAGAAGGTAGTGTTCGCCGCCGCTCTTTTGGCAGGAAGGGTTAAGCCTTGGCCACTGCCAAACCAAACTTCTCTGATGCGCAGGGAGCTGGCTGCCCTGTCCTTCCTCGAGTTGCCTGCGTGACTTTTTCCAAATAGGGCAGTGTGGGGGTGGGGGTCTTGGCAGGTTAATTTAGTCGAAGGAAGGGAAACTGGTTGAAAGGCTTGCTTGGTCCTGCTCTGCGAGGAGGTGCCTGCCCGCATTGTCACCCTCCTGTCTGTTGGTGAGGCACTCTGTAGGTCGTTCAAGCTTCCTTTCATGGGCTCCCGATAATACCCGTTTTTCAGTGGAGGGCTCATTAAATATCAGGGGTCTGTCATGGTGATATCACAATGTGATATGAGGCGAGAGTCAAAGTAGGAGTCTGCAGGATGCCCTGCAAACAGCCACAGCTCTTTACTGAATGGACAGAATAAATCCCACCCTAGTTAAAACCAATGGCTTTTGTTTGGACCAGAAGTGCCAGAGTCACAACATAGGGGTGAGACATCTTTCCATTTTGTGGCCTTGAGTATATGGATTCCCTTTTTGGGACAGAAAGTAAGAAGAATGCCAGTAAGGGAGAACTCACACCAAAATCAGGCGATTCACTCTGTAGCTGACCTGTGTTTTCTTGCGGGTGGTTGGTTACTTCAGATAGACAGTTTGTCGCATTTACAGAAGCCAGCCTCTGCTCCGGTTTAGTAGGTCAGTTGCCCCTGAAGAGATTGAGATGTTGCCCACTATATACCAAATCCTAGCCAGACTTTGTTGTATGCTCTTTCATTCATGGGACTGCAAATTACAAATTATATTCTCTCTGTCTGTAATTCAGAATGCTTTATTCTACTGCCATCTTCCTGTCTGTACTGTCTAATTAGGCTTAATGATGGCAATTTTAATTCTGAATTTTCTTTCCAATTCAGGTTCTATTTGTAATTTCTAAGGCTCTAAGAATAGTCAGGTAAAGTTATTAAGAGAATTAAGGAATACTGGAGCTGAAAGCAAACTTAGAGAACTTTTAGTATTTTAAGTGTAAAATATATTTACTACAAATCATTCAGTCATTTCAAATGAATATTCCAAGGCTTTTTCTTTGTCCAGGTAGAATACTTGGAGCTCCCGTATCTGTAGGATTTTAAATGTGAACTTTCACTTAAAAAAAAATTCCCCATCAGGCTGAGCCCGAGTCACTGATTTGGTTAAGATTGGTGCTAGCTTATTTGTCAGACTTGTGTCTACTGAATTAAAGTACAGTCTCAAATTCTCCAACTGGGGTCTTCTTTCCCCTCTTAAAATATGTTCCTCTAGATTTTAATATTTGCAGATTGTCACTTTTGAGAGGGCAATGGAAAAGTCCCAGAGAGGTGAACAAAGAGGGAAGAATGCTTCAACATCTATGTAGGAAATTGAATTTTTAATCCTTTTCCAATCTATCTTTGAGGTTTTCAGAATCTGCTGGAAACAGTTTGAAAGTGCATCATTTTAATTAATGTGTTAATCACTCATTGAAGGCTTATCTAAGTGTCCTTTAACAAGAAATAGAAACTGTAACATCTAAAGTCAACCAAAAATTAGCTCCTAGCAACTTGAGATGCTTTTCAGGTTTAAGATGGACTGTTTATTTATTTCCGAACTTTTAAAGGATGGCTGTAGAATTTTTCTAGTGTCTTCAAATGGGACTTGCTTAAGTATATTTATCTTTGTATTTAATCATATCAAGTACAAAGGATATGTATAGCTAATTCTTCTCCTCTAGGTCTGGGTGTTTTAGTGCAGAGTACTTCATTATCCCTAGAACTTATAATTACAGGATTTATCAAGCTTGATACTGGCTTTTGTTGCAAATTCACCTTCTTCTAACAAAATCTTTACCACTTACACTTTCCCATATACCTCTCATATACCTCTGCTTATAGAGAGAGGGGTGACAGCTTAGTAAAACCAGTTTCAGCAATTCAGAACCACTTGTCTTTCAATTAAAATGATGTCAGCGGTTTCACCCTCTGACCTAGAAATTTGTAAAAGAGGCAGATTTAGTTTCTCTTTTGTCATTTTGAACTTTCAGTATTCATCAATTCCAGTAGGGCTTTCTGTGCTTTCTGTTTTCCATCAAAACTTGCTGCTCCTATGGCTCATTTGTCTTGGGCCCTGTTCTCTGCCTGCTGATAATGGGTTCATTTGATGAATATCCTATGTTAACCTGTCCAGGTAACATACTGCTTCAACCTACTTAATATGCTTATTTCCAGAAAGGGTTTATAAGATGGGACCTTAGTGCCAGCAATTCCCATTTGGCTCAGGAGATATTTTTGATCTTGCCCTTGAGAGGGGACTGCTGACTATTATACTGCAGACTATATCCAGTCTGGCTTTGGATTCTTGGTGACTTTTTTATGGGGAGAAAGATGTGTTGGACTAGTACTCAAGATTGGTTTGGCAGTAACTATTATGTCCTATTAGGAAGTTAGAGGTAAAACTCTTAGGAAGTAGTGTTTTATATATTACCTAAAAAAAACAAAACAAAAAAATTGATTGCAACTCTCTAGATGTTTTGTTAGATGTACTAGATTAGGGCAAGTAGTTATTTGATGACTTTATTTCTCTTTATTTCTTCTCCTTTACATGCAGGATTAAGGTATTTGAGAATAATTTAAAATTCACATTAAGGATTGTAAATGCTAACACCCAGTCTTAGAGTCTGATCAAGGAATTCTGAGGTTAGGGCTAGAAATGTGCAACTTCATTTTGAGAATACCGGAAGTATTCACCAGAAGGGAGCTTTTGAGAACTTTATTAGGTCGGCAAATTCAGGATTTGGAAGCATACTTATGGAGAAGGACTTTTTTTTTCTGATATATATATATATATACACATATTAATAATTTTTTTCTTACAAACAAAGTTCCCAGGAATCACTTTGGTCCTACCGCTTGGTTTATAATCAAGCAAAGGGGATTTACCTGTCTTACAAACCATCTTTGTTTTTTTTTTTTCTTTTTCCAAATTAGCATCCAGTTGGAAGTATTAACCAGCTTCCAAAATGGGAAGTCTGGAGAAAAATTCATGGGTTGTAAGGCAGTATCAAATTGTGATTTCATCCCTTGATCTTACAAATAATGGTCATCCTATAGCTGTGCATTTCTTTCTTTCTTTTTTAAATAGCATCACCAGTTAGAAATATGAGCTTAACCACATTTTGTTTATATATATATATATATATTTCTTTTGTTCTATGATAAATGACCACATTGAAAGAAAATCCTTAAAATGGAAGATTACTGTTGCTCTGTATAATGGGATATAAGTAAAAATATGTTTTTATCCTTCTGCCTTGATTTTCCTATTTCAGTTAAGTGAATTAGGACTTAGATCAAGTGTTAATATCATTTAATATTCTAAGGTTGAGGCTGTAATTAGAAACTATTCAGTTTTTGTTTTTGTTTTTGTTTTTGCTCAATCCAAATAAAACTTAATTTATTGAAGACATCACGCTGGCAACCCTTCTGAGTACCCAGGATGAGAATAGGCTGCGTGCAAGAGCCAGACCCTTTGCAAGAGCCAGCAAGGAACCCACTGCAGCCCCACATCCACAACCCAAGGTGGTTTAGACCAGGAGACAGAACTAAGCAAACTAGCACTTTATGGCCCAGATCCTTCTCCCCACCCCCAACCAGCCCCAATAATATTAAAGTGCCCGCCCTCCCTAAACCCACACAGAAAGAAACTATTCAGTTTTTAAGGAAAGCAGTGGGGGAAAGTCCTTTGCTTTGCATAACAGTTTCCAAAAAAGCATGTCTTGAGACAAACAGCATATTTTAGGACCAATTAAAACCAATGATTTTTTAAAAAAGATTTTATTTATTTATTTGACGCATAGAGAGAGACAGCACTAGGAAGGGGAGCAGCAGGCAGAGGGGGAAGCAGGCTTCTCACCCATCAGGGAGCCTGACACTGGGCTAGATCCCAGGACTCTGAGTCCAAAGGCAGCCGCTTAACCAACTGAGCCACTCAGGCGTGCCTAAATTCAGTGATTATCACTTATCTATAGATGATCCTTGAGAGCTGAAAGATACATAACCAGAAAGATTGGTTATAGGGAAATTATCATACAGAAAATAAGCCAGAGGTGATTTCCTTTTCAGTAATTTATTCACACACTCTCTTTTGAATGCCCACTTACAAGTAGATTTTCTGCTGGATACACCTGTCAGCAGATAATGCTGACCTCAATAAGAGAAATGAAATGGAAAAATCTAGTTTTGTTTTCATGCTAATATAAAATTAAATGCAGAAGAAACAAAAAAGCAATAAAACTTTAAGATAGATTTCTAATTATGAAGTAAGTGTACAGAATTGTCTTTATAACCTGTTCCTGTAACATCTGTCACCAATAAGTTCACATTTGTAATGATTCGGTGTAATACTACTGTTAGGAACCAACGGCATTCTGAATTTTCTCTGTGGAAGTATTAGGAAATTGGGATATGAAGGAATTCAGCCAAGGTTACTCCTGAAGTTGTGATGGAGCTGTATTAGGCCCATGGCTCTTGGCAGTTGAGCTAGGACAGTGTCACTGTGTTCTATTAGTTACTTTGGTCTTGAAAGCTGTAGGAGGTTGGAACTAGAACTAATAATACAAGTAGATCTTTCCATAATATTATTGGAGCGACCAGAGAAAGGCGCTTGCTTTTTTTTTTTTAAACTTGAATCCCTAGCTATGCACATTTTCTGAATATTCACAAGAAACCAGGATTGAGAATGAAGGGAAATTTTGGAGCCTTTGTGGTGGTTCAGCCACTTGTATATCTACTGATCTTTGTAAAGACAGATGCCCATTGCCCTTGTGTTTCTTTTCAGCAAATATGACAGAAGCAAAATAGTTGTTGTTCCTTAGTCTATGGGAGGATGGTCAGGATTTCCTTGTCACCTCATTCATTGTAATCCATTTGTGATTGTCCTGGGAGTACCTGTAGGACTTTGAATCCAAAGATTTTTAGGAAAAACAAAAAACCAAAGATCTTTAGGGAAGACTGGGACTTAAGAGAATTAGTGATGAAGATGGAAGAAATGTAGAGATTTAAGGTAAAGCAGGAAGCTGATAGGCAGAGATTTCCAAAATGGTCATGTCTTGAGCCTTACAAATCTTTGGCTGAGAAATGAGTTTAGTTTGGGGAGCAGGACACTGATGTATGAGGTTGAAAGATGGAGGAATTGGAGTTGGAAGGGGCAAGTAAGTAGGTGGGACTGGTAAGACAAAAGCAATTGAGGGTTGAGGGGATGAGTGAGTTAAGACTGGCATTGGAAGCCCTGGAAGGAGATAGAAAACATTTGCCACAAGTTAAATCATACTGTTTACTTCTCTCTCTGATAGTAAACAAAATTCATCATCTTTTGTAAATTAAGACTGTTTGCTTTTCTGGGGGTGTCTGGCTGGCTCACTTGGTACAAGCATACAACTTGATCTCAGGGTTGTGTGTTCAAGGCCCACATTGGGTGTGGAGCCTACTTTAAAAAAGAAAGTCTGTTCACTTTCCTAAATGTTTTAGGTTTCAAGAAAAACATTTCTAAGAGGAATATAGAGCCATTGACTTTGTAGGAGCTGAATCATGATTGCAGTTACTATTTTTTAGTGCCTGGTTTTGCTTCACTTTTCTACTGATGCTTATGATTGAACATGAACCAATTTAGTTCTTAAAAATTTCAGCCTTAGCGTCTAAACTAGGAGAAAACCAATTCATTTTCCAAATAAAGAAAGTTCAGGCTTCTAAGGAGTTTGAAAAAACAAAGAAGCAAGTTCAATAGTAAAGGACCCTTTGAAATTCTTTTCCTTTGGTTTGTATTGCTTAAGGAGGGTCTCCTGAGCATTCCTTCCATATATTTAAAAAATGCAGCCACCAAAATAAGACTTAAGCTAATTGTTTGAACTTTTTGTAAATTGAGGGATTGGGTGGTCCAGAGTTTTGTCTAGACCCTTGGTGCCGTCCACAGAGGCAAAGGCAGTGATCTGGGATAAAGGGAGGCAAAGGCTTCCTGTTGCTTCTATGGGGAGAACCTCATAAGCTGGGCTAGCAGGAGAATGGGAAGTGTAGTGAGAGAATGGGTACCTTTGTGGGTTGGGTGTGCTCCTTTCCTTCCTGGACCTTGCAGCAAATAATGACCAGAGCTGCGTTGTAGTGTTTCTTAGACCAACTGCCTCAGGTGTCATTCACTGGGCAAGGAGGCTTTGAACCATTGTATTTCTGACACCTGAAACTGTTATTTCTTAAGATTTAAAAAAGTTTGTTTTTTCAGCATTACAGCATTACACCATTCCGAAGTGCTTTTTAGAGGAAAAAATGCATGGTGATTAGTGGGAGTGATTGAGGGCAGCTAAATGTTTTAAAGATCTTTAACTTGGTATTGGTAGTATGATTTGAAGATAGAAGTAGTGTAATCCTTGTCTAGTTTCTTCTCATTGCATAATTGTCAAAATGTCCTCAATGATTAAGTAAAGGAGGCTACTGTTGTCCTTGGAGCTTGATGGAAGGAACTAGTATTTCAAGGTTTATCAAAATAATGTCCATGAATTTAGGCTGATTCTCCTTTATACTTACTAGCAGTATTTTCTCTGCCCTTTAAACTAAATGCTAAATACCTAAGCCCTTTGGACCACTGACTGACATTGTCCTTTTAGTATCTAGATTGGGTGGCAGGTTTAAAAAAAAAACAACTCAGATGAGTGTAGAGTATTGAGTATTAGTGGGACCAAGCAATGCTTTGCTCTTTAGAATAGTGGCCTGCCTTCCATCTGTATGAGTACAGGCTACTGAGAGCTTGGTAAGTTTTTAGTTGGAGGAAATACACGGAAAAATAATTGAATGTAAAAGGAGGGTCCAGCCTGATTTAGGGGATTAGATAATGGTGTTTTGAACTAGGTAGAAATGAGCAAATGTTCACTAAAATGTGGCTAACTTTGCTCCAGTACAGTTCACTGCAGTTGGGTACACAGCTCTATTTTAATTAATTGCCAATTCAGGAAACACTATTAAGATAAAGATGTGAAGAATTCATGAGTCGAAGCTTTTCTTGGCAGATAATGGAATGACAATGACTACTGGTAGACAAAAATGTGGTTATAGTCCCAGACTTCTGGATAATCATCATATATTTTTGAATTAGTTAATGATAGTCAAATGGACCCTCAGCAAGTTGTAAATTGATGTCAACGTTTTTGCTATGAAGATTCAAGATTATCATCTCCCTTGCATTTTTTTGTTTGATGAGTCAGATGGAAAGGTATTTAAAAATTATCAGCAAAATAGTCTTTTCAAATCCATCTGACATCAGCTCTAGCAAATTTATTCACCAGTTGAGGTGTTTTCTAACCCATAAGTTTTCTGCATATATTGAACAATTCTCATACATTTTCTTTGCAGATCTCTGTCAAATTTTATGCATTCTTTTTAAATCACTCACAGATACTCTTTAGGCCTAAATTCGTTTTTTATTTTAAATAAAGAATTATGATAGGTTAACATTCTTTTGAAACTATAGCCAAATAGTTGATGGAATTAAAAATAAACTTTTAGCTTTTGCTCTTCAGAAAGTATTTGCAGTTATTTAGATTTACCCGAGAGATTAATGAGCTCAAGTACTTAGGCATCATTAACAGTTTCAGTTACTTTTTATGGCTAAGTCTTTCTCAGAGGTCCCCTGAGGATTGTCAAGGGCTGTGGGACCTATGTTACCAGGAAATTAAAAAAAAATACAAAACCTGATAAAGATTATAAATTTGATTGGAGAACAAGTTGATATAAATATAAATATTATAATAAATGATTTAGTTTAGAAAAGAAAAATGAAATTGAAAATTAAGCTCACTAATTTTTTTTTTGCTGAGGTGCCTGAGTGGCTCAGAGGGTTTAACCTCTGCCTTCGGTTCAGGTCATGATCTCAGGGTCCTGGGATCAAGTCTCACATCCGGCTCTCTGCTTGGTAGGGAGCCTGCTTCCCCTTCTTTTTCTGCCTGCCTCTCTGCCTATGTGTGATCTGTCAAATAAATAAAACCTTTAAAAAATAATTGTATTCACTTTTAAGGGAATGAATGGCATATCTTTGAGTGAATTCTGTTTGTTATGAAAGTATCTGCACTGTTTGTTTGTATTCTTTAGTCCATAGGATATCACGTTGCACTTGTTAACTTGATGCGTTTTAGGCATCCTCTAGCCAGAATTTTAACTAGAGTATTTCCTCTGTGGAATCGACAGTGTTTTTGAATGGTAGTTGTTCAATAGAATTAAATGATTATTATTAGGATTTTGTACCTTATTGTAAATTTTATATTTTCTCTTGGTTCTTTATTAATTTCATTCTAACAACCAGAGAAAATAAATACGAGAGTACATGTATGTATGTATACACAGAATTCATTGTACAATTTTTTTTTAGCAGATGATGCTTTGGACTTAAGTCTATTTTATTGAAACCAGGTAATACTGGGATTCAAATGTACTTAATTATTTTCTTTTTTTGTTGTTATTTTCTTTTATTGTGAATTTCTTTTTACATCTTGCTAATAGCTTTTCTTTGTCTCTTATTTTCATCAAAACTAAAAATATTACACACCAAAGTTAGCGTTCCATGTCTCCTTGCTCCATTCTTCTTTTGGGAAGTCAGCAGTTGGGGTCAGAGAAGATACACAGAGGGAATATATTAATACACATCCTTCTTGCGTACCATTTTACATGATGTCAATTAGCAAGTATTTTTTAAATTTGTCTTGACAGGCCCCAATTTATCTCTTTGTAAATAGATAATAGGTGTTAAAAAAAGATACTTCTCTCAAATAAATACATTAAAATATACCTTCAATAATGCTAACTTGTTCCAAGCTTTGTTCTTAAAGCTGGAGTACAAGTAACAATATGCAGTATGGGCTCTGCATTTGGAAAATCTACATTCTAGCAGAATAAATTTTAGATGTATATGTCCACACAAATTAGTACACTTTCTTTGAAAATGGTCAGGCTTGGAGGAGCACAGGTCCTATGCTACACTGCTTTCCTTAGATACATTTGTTTTTTTACTTTTATATATTTTTTATTTTAGAGATCTACCCATGAATCTACCTCCTTTGGTAAGACTACTGCATAGTGTAGCATAATGGGGAAGAGTAATTCATATTGCCAGCATTCAAATCCTGGCTCCTCATTCACTAGCTCTGTGACTCTTATTTAAAAATATTACCACGGGCGCCTGGGTGGCTCAGTTGGTTAAGTGACTGCTTTTGACTCAGGTCATGATCCTGGATACGGGGGATCGAGCCCCACATCGGGCTTCCTGCTCTGCGGGAAGCCTGCTTCTCCCTCTCTCGGTCCCCCTGCTTGTGTTCCTTCTCTAGCTGTGTTTCTCTCTGTCAAATAAATAAATAAAATCTTAAAAAAAAAATAAATATATTACCAAGATACTTCAATAAGTTACACTAAAAAACTAAAATATGCAAAGAAACTTAAAACTTTTTCTGATAACAACTGAGATCTAGGAGACATGGTGGTTTGAGCATATTCCTGCCATAATGAGATTTTGAAAATTGGAAAACAAATGCTATTTCATGTATTTTGCTTACCGAAGGCTCAAGGCCAGTATAGGATTATTTCCATTTCATATTTATTAACAATTATGCATTTGCAGCACTTCCAGGGAAGTGTTGCCTAAGAGAAGAACTATTCATTTCTACATTCACTTTAATTTTGACTTACGTGTGTTTTTTTGGTTCTGTCCAGCAAGTGTAATAGGCACACTTTGCTGTTTATACAAGTAGATCTTGTTTCAGTGTTAAATCAGGTATGAAATATGTTTTGTCTCTTAGGTGGGGTTGAAGCAGTTCAGAATTTAAGACCAAAATGGGTAGTGTTAACATGAAGGTATGGAATAAAGGTACTTCTTTAACTGGTAACATTGCCTGTATTTCATAAGCATTAGGAATGCAAACATGTCTATAATGTAATGTGTTTTGATTCATACCTATTTTGTGTTCTCACAGAAACTTAATCAGAATCTAGTTTTACTAGTGAATTTCAATTTCTGCTAGTACCAGTGACGCTGGTATAAGTATTTTATTATTATTTTGGCTGAGTGAATGTAACTTGGCAGCCTTTTCAGCACTGAGAATCTACTGTTTTCAGCAATTTACCTCCCTACTTCTACCTTGCCACAAGTCTTTGCCTTGTTTGGTTGTTTTTTCTCACAAAGAAAATATTCTGAACTTCCGAATCATATAAGATAGTGATTTTGACTTAAGAGCAAGGTGAGGGAGGTCAGAAATAATCCTTTAAGTATTTGGTGGCCATATGGGTGGATTGCAAGGAACAGAGTAGAAGCATTCCTCTCCTTGAGTCACAGTTCTTGGGAAACCTCAGCGTTAGGAAGATAGTGTTTTCCCACAGGAATAAGTTACTGGAGTTCACATTTCTGCCCAAGAATGTCCAAAGAAGCATAAATGGTATACTATGAAAGCAGAGGTACCACTTGTTTAGGACTCCATTTTCGGAACAGTGAAAACCACATTTCCAGTTCTATATATATGTACATGCTTCTTCAGCCAGGAACCATTAGTTATATATGACAGAAAAAAGATGGTTGTCTTATATTTGGTTCCTACTAGAGTTGGCACCCAACATAGTACCCGATATGTTGGATGCTTCTTTAAATGTTACCTGAGACTAATATTATTTTAAACAACCCCAAAACAAACTTTAAGTAACAATTGTGTTTTTGTTTTTACTCTTCTAATTTTGTTCCCTCCCAATAAAGTTGAATTTCAGTGCTCTTTTCCTTTTCTATATATTTCTCTCTAGCAAATAGAGTAATTCCAAAGCACTTTTTGTGAATATTCTTATCAGTGTTCATTCAGCTTTCCTTTCCACTGAAATGCCTTTGAGTACTTGCTGTGTTTCAGACCCTGTGCTTTGTACAGGGAAGATAGTGCTAAATGAGAAATGTCTTAGTGATTGAGGGGAAGGAAGATGAAGGTTAGTGGGAAGGAATCTCTTACTTTGAAGCATTTTCAGAATCAAAATTAAAGAATGACCCACTATTCTCCTTCTTCTTTCATCTTCTGTGCTTATTGCATCGCTAGAGAGCTGCTTTGCATTTGAGACCAGAGCGATGTAGTTAAATCAATTTCTCTTCCTGCCCTGCTGTGGGCCTTCTGGCTGACCTGTTCTTGGGGTACTTTGTCTCTCATTAGAGAGCCACAAAAACAAATACCAAGCCAATTAGAAGGGACTTTTAAAAGGAATTTCCTACTAACCCAGAATTGGTAAAAAGGCAAGAACAATTCTAGTGGCTTCATGGACAAAGTAGGGGAAACTACGCCATTGAAAGGCAGGGTTCTCTATTAGTTGACACAACAGACTAACTAGTGGTCTCAGTTACTGTAGTACAGTATCAGCTGAGATATGAAAGCATGAATTTCAGACACGACACCAACCAGGAGGAAAAAAATGGATGTTTCTGTTCTGATGTTCAAGGATAAATTTTAAATGACATTTTGAGAAGAACAAAACCTTTAACTCCTTAGTGGCCAAGTAACATAGATTATGATATGTAAACTGTGAAGACATTTATTCAACATCTCCTTCCCCTTTAAAAGAAATCTGCATTCCCCCGCTTACTCCATAGATTTATGGAGTTATTATATAGAAATAGTATAGACAGTGTATTTACTCAGCCTGCCATAACAAAAAAAACCCTATATAACTGGGTAGCTTAAATTTCATTTTCTTACAGTTGTGGTTAGGAGTCCAAGATCAAGGTGCCAGCATGGTTGGTTTCTGATGAGAGCCCCCTTCCTGGCTTGTAGGTGGCCACCTCCTTGTTGTGTCCTCACATGGCTTTTCCTGTCTGCGCAGAGCTCCATGTCTCTCTTCTTATAAGAACCTTAGCGGCCCCACCCTGATGACCTCATTTAACCCTAGTTATCTCTTTAAAAGCCCTGTCTCCAAGTATAGTCACATTGGGGTTGACACTTCAATGTGTGAAATTTGGGGGGAATAGGAAGCCGTCCTTTTGGATAGTTTATCTCAAGGTTAAGAAGATGTATTTTTCCATAGGCACATATTATTGGAGTCTATGTTCCTTCTGCCTGAGGATGCTGAGAGGAACATAAACAGTTCAGTTCTTTTTTTCTGGACCCAGGAATCCAGGATGATTCAGAACCCCTTGTTCCTTCCTGGCCTGCCATAAGGTTATGGGGACAGCCTATATATTTATTTTTCTTAATATATTTACTCCATATGCATTGTCAAACAGTATAATGAAACTGCAGTGCTTGAATTATGATATCTGGAGAGTTAGGAATTTTTTCCTTATCTTTGAAGGCAAGAGTTATGCTTCTCAAATCTTTTGATATCAGCACCCCTTTTGTACACTCTTAGAAATGATTATGAACCCCTAAGTGGTTTAGTTTATATGGACTATGTCTCTAGATATTTACTGCACTAGAAATTAGCACTGAAATTTTTTTAAAAATAAAAATTAATAAATTAGTCGATTTCATACAATAAAAAAACTTTTACATGTTAACATAAATGACATTTAAATGAAAAATAGCTATCCTGCAAAATAAATTAGTGAGAGTAATTATCTTACGTCGTCATAAATCTCTTTAATATCTGACTTAATAGAAGACAGCTGGGTTTTCAGATTTGCTTCTGCGTTCAGTCTGTTGTATCATGTGTTGTGTAGCCTGTGGAAAACTCCACTGTATACTTATAAGAGAATGGTAGTGAAAACGGCAAGTAACATCTCAATATGAAAACAGTTTTTGGCCTTGGGGGCCACTAAGTGTCAGGAATTCTCAGGGGTACCTGTACTGCACCTTGAAAACTGTTACTTTAAACATTAAACCTGCCTTTTACAGGTCCTGGGGAGGAATAGCTTCCCAGTCTATAGCAGGAAGAAAGTGGAGCTGATGGAATTGGGCAGCAAGTGTCTTAAGATAGATCTAGGTCATAGGAGAAGGAAATGTTCTAGCCAGGCATATCTGACGAGCCACACCTCAGATGCCTTGGTTATTTGAGACCTCTAAGGTCATTTTATTTGAGGCCTGGATGGTTTTAGGGAGGACACAGATTTTTTAAAAAATGGGGGGAGACGGACCATGAGAGACTGTGACTCTGAGAAACAAACCGAGGGTTTTAGAGGGGAGGAGGTTGGGAGGATGGGTGAGCCTGGTGGTGGGTACATAAACAATAAATTTGGAACACTGAAAAAATAAAAATAAAATAAAAATTCAACATTAAAAATACCTTAAAATTGATTTTTATCTATTTTCTGTTTATACCTGTAGGATTTTTCAACAAGCTGCCCCTCTTTCTCAATATCCCCTTCCTCCAACATACACTTAATATGGATACAGTATTTAACTTCTCAGCCCTTGAGTGAGGTCTTAGACTTATCTTAATTATAATGAATTAAAGGCATACAAAGTTCAGTTATTTTTGTTTTCTGCTTGTCTTGATCTTTGGAGTCCAGAATGAAACAAAACCCTTTGTCCCTTACTTGCCCTGTCATAGAATGATCTAGACCTTTAAGAGAACTGAAGTCAATCCTCTTTTCTTCTCTGGGTTCTTTGGGGCCATGAGTAACAAGGACTGATCTACCTTAAACCGTCTTGCCCCCAAGATAAGACATGGAGTAAACTGTGATCACATGTAAATATGGAAACCCTGTCTATGTACACATAAGTTCAAACAACTTGAGCTAGGGTTCTAGAAAAATAAGTAATAGACCCATCCATGCAAACACATCCATTTGAAGTACTTTGAAATAATTACTAATATTAAAGAGAAAGCCGTTTACTCTCTGGATGTTTATAGTAAGTGTTAGGAATACTTTTAAACAGGAGACCTTTTATGCTTCCTTTGTGTGAATGGACAAAAAGTAATTTTGTAACAAAGTCCTGAAGTCTGGGGGGGTGGTGGTGGTGGTGAATGTGTAGTTATTGTTCAAATTAACCTCTGAAATTGGCCTTTTTTTTTTTTTTTTAAAGATTTTATTTATTTGACAGAGAGAAACACAGCCAGAGAGGGAACACAAGCAGGGGGAATGAGAGAGGGAGAAGCAGGCTTCCCGCTGAGCAGGGAGCCCAATGTGGGACTCGATCCTGGGTTTCTGGGATCATGACCCGAGCCGAAGGCAGTCGCCTAACCAACTGAGCCACCCAGGCGCCCCTGATATTGGCTTTTTTATAATTAAAGTCAGAGTACCAAAGTACCAAAGTGTTGCATATTCCTGATTCTTGATGTTATATTTTTTCAACTTTAAGTCAAAGCACACAATAAAGCTTTATAGTTTATGCCTCCTTCCATCCTCATTCCTAGGCAGTCACTGACCTGCTTTTTGTTATTACAGGTTAGTTTTCTACTTGTATAGAATTTTTTAAAGATTTTATTTATTTATTTGAGAGAGCACACGTGAAGCAGGGGGAGCAGCAGAGGGAGAGGGAGTGAGATGCTTAACTGAGCTACCCAGGCACCCTTACTTTTATAGAATTTTATATAAATAGAATTATATAGATTTTGTATAGATGGAATCATGCACTGTCTTTTTTGACCTGGTTTTTTCACTCAGTATAATTTATTTTGAAACTCATCCATGTATCATCAATGATTCTTTCTTTTTTTCTTTTTTTAAATTGCTGAATAGTATTCTATTGTATTGACATATCATCATTTGTCCATTCACCTATTACTGGATGTTTGTTTCCAGTTTTGAGTTATTGTAAAGCTGTTGTGAACACTCAAATATAAGTCTTTGTGTAGACAATTTATTTTGTTTCTCTTAGTTAAGCATCTAGGCAGTGATAAGTAGGGTCATCTGGTAGCTGTATGTTTTAACTTTTTAAGAAACTTCCAACTGTTTTCCAAACAGGTTTTACCTGGGACAGTTGGGTGGCTCCGTGGGTTAAGTGTCTGCCTTTGGTTCAAGTCATATCTCAGGGTCCTGGGATTGAGCCCCACATGGGGCTCCCTGCTCAGTGGGAGGACTGCTTCTCCCTTTTCCTCTATTGCTCCCCCTTTGTGTTCTCTTGCACCCTCTCTGTCAAGTATATAAATAAAATCTTTAAAGAAATCCCCAAAACTGGTTTTACCATTTCACATTTCTGTCAGTGTGTGTGAGTGCTTATTCCCTACATCCTTGTCAAAATTTGGCATGATTAATTTTTTTTAATTTTAGAACTTTTTTTTTTTTAATTTTATTTATTTGACAGAGAGAAACACAGCGAGAGAGGGAACACAAGCAGGGGGAGTGAGAGAGGGAGTAGCAGGCTTCCTGCCGAGCAGGGAGCCCGATGTGGGGCTCGATCCCGGGTCTCCGGGATCATGACCTGAGCCAAAGGCAGCCGCTTAACCAACTGAGCCACCCAGGCGCCCCTTTAGAACATTTTTTAATCTAGTGTGTGCATAATAGTATCTCAGTGTGGTTTTAATTTCATTTCCCTGATGACTACTGATGTTGAACATATTTTCATATTTTTTTTGGCATTAGTTCATCTTTTTTGTGTGAAATGGCTATTCAGATCTTTTTGCCCAGTTACTGAGTTACAAGAGTTGTAACTGTATTTTGGGTACGTGTTTACACAAAGGTATTAAAAAATGGTTACACAAATGTGTAATACATATAACACAGGTATTTGTATATTACACAAACATATAATAGTTCCGTATATATAAAAACAATCAAGATGTTACTCTTTCATTTTCTGACTTTCATAGTTTTCTGTTAAGAAACCCGTGGTGGGATGGCTGGCTGGCTCAGTCCATAGAGCATGTGACTGTTGATCTCTGGGTCATGAGTTTGAGCCATGGGGGTAGAATTTACTTTAAAACAAAAGCAAAAACAAAACTTGTGGTAATTTGAACTGGTATTACCTTATATATAATATATCACTTTTTTTTCTAGCTGGTTTCAAGTTTTTCTCTACTTTTGGTTGTTATTAGTTTGGGTCTTGGTTTAGTTGTCTTTGGACTTTTTTTCTTTTTTTTTTTTCATTGAACTTCTTGAATTTATAAATACATGTCTTTCATTATATCTGCAAAGTTTTGAGTCATTGTTTCTTGATCATTTTTCTGTCTCAGTATTTTTTCTGTCATTGTGGGACTCCCAACTATGTATATGTTAGTCCTTTTGCTTCTTTCTTACAGGTCCTTGTGGCACTGTTCATTTTTTTTTCTCAATCTTTCTTTCCTGTGGGTTCTTCAAATAGAATGATTTGTTTAGAAGAAATATTTATTGTCTGATATGTAAATCATAATCAAAATTGACCTTTAGTTGAGCTTGTAAGCCCCCTGAAAAATAGCTGGAGTAAAGAGCTGCGGCGAAACTTGGTTTGGTGAAGAAATTTAAAGTAAAACTTAAAAAAAAAAATCCTACACAATATGATTTGTTGTAAATTTTTAACTTGCTAATTGAAATGCCTTTTTAAGCAAATTGGCCAATTTGGTGCTTGGGGTATGTATTCATAGCTTTTATCAGTTAGGATAGTGAGTTCTGTGTCCCAACAAAGAGCAGTGCAGTTATTTTTTCCCAGTGATGACTGTGTTGAGACCAGTCTTTGTAAGAAGATGGGTAAGTAATAAAACATGTTAGAAATACTTGCATTAAAAACAAATTTTAGAAATTGGTAAAGTGTCATCTCTTAGCCAGAAAACTCCTATATTGATGATTATGCAGTCTGTCATCCCAAGTATCATGTTTTCCAATACCAGGATTCAATTAGTAGTACTACAGGGGAGAAGGAGACAGGAAATAGATTTTCTCAAAAAATAAGCTATAGTACAACATGAGAAATTTCCCTAAAAAATATCATTTCAATCATATCTAGTCTCTGTTTTTCTGAGATCAGAATGGAGCCATATTGCTCAGTCTTGAGCTGTCAGCCTGTCTGTTAATTTTAATATATTCGTTTTTCTTCTTCCAGTTTGGATTTAAAGTCTTGAGAATTTATTTTATTATGAAATGTAAAAACTCATTTAGAAAAAAAATTACAATTCTTTGCTCTTTTCGAAGGAAAAAGAGTATCTGGAATGAAGTAATGCTGGTAGCATCTTCTAGACTTGCCACCAAGGTTGATGAGCACTTGTATAGTGTTCCAAAGTTCTATTATCTGAAAAGGACTCAAAAAAAAAAAAAAAAAAAAGAACCAAAATGCGTGTACCATAGCACAAGAAGAAATGACTTCTCTGAGGTTGCTTAACCATTTCCTGTAAGTCTGAGAAAGTGGTTGTTTTCAAAATCATTGAGCTGAATTGGATAGAACTAAACTTAGCTGAGCAGTTCTTCGGGCTAAATTTGTTCATTGTTTCACTTCCAGCTTCCGTGTAGAAAAGTTAAAATTTAAAAATTAAAAAAAAAAGTCTTGGTTTCATTCATTTTTACTAACCAGCTGAATAACTTTGAACAATGTTAATTATCTATAAAATAAAACATAATAAGTTTAGAGGGTCTCATAAAAAGCTTTTAGTTCTCTACAGTAGCAAAAAAGTAAGGTTTCAGAAAAATGGTATTATATTTGGATAATTTCACAATCCTAATGAGTGGGAGAAAGTTCAATTTACAGACCATGATCAAGTTACAACAGGGAATGTAATTGGGCAAAAATCAAATCACGCTTTTTGAGTACCTACTAAATGCCTGGCTGAGAGAGTTGTGAGGACCATAGTGTCAGTGTCTGACACACGGTAGTGGTTTCCTCAGTCTCTGGCACCATCCTGACCCTCCCTGCAGCTCTTCAGCTCTGACCTAGAGGCGGCTGTGCGAGTACCCCAGATCCAGAGGCTGCGAAGACATGAGACTTTTCTCTGGCACATGGGACCTGGTTTGACATTCCCTGGGATATTTTAGGTCATGGCACATGGCCTAGAAGGGTTTAGCTACTACAGTCAGAAAGATGTAGGTTTGAAATTTGGCCATGCCACTTACCAGAAAGTTATTTAACCTCTCTGATTCTCACTTCTTCATCTATAAAATGTTGTGGGGATTAAATTAAATGAGATGAAATACGTAAAATGCTGACTAATAATACTGAAAGCTAATAATTATTTAGTACTTTACTATGTGCTAGGCTCTGTTCTACATGCTTTACGCATATCTCATTTAATTCTCACAACTCAGTGGAATAGGTACTATTATTACTTCCATTTTACAAATGAGCAAACTCAACTTGGAAAGATGAAATAATTTGCTCAAGGTCACAGGAAGTGACAGAACACATTGATTTCAGGCACATTCTTTACTACCCTGCTGTGCCCAGGTCACTGTTAGCATATGCTAACGTCCTTAGTGAACGTTGGTGTTTATTGTCATTGTCATTATCGGTGGTGGCATTAAGGTGGTGGATGTGATAATGAACTTGGTCTTACTTTCTTGATTGTCATACGTGGTCCTGTTCTAAGACCCAAGGAAGAGCATCCTCATATCTATCGATGAGGGAGTAAGAAACTATGAAGTCATGTACTTCAAAGCCCTTGGACTTTGAAGGAAAAGCCCACAGTTGCACAAAGTTCTTGTATAAAGAATGCTGTGTGTCCTGAGTACCAGGTGTTCTACTCTAATGGGTCAGAGTGGAAGTCTGACCATGAGGCCTTGGTTGTGTTCCCATTTCCAGGATGCCATAGAATCATAGAACTTGTATGTACAGTGTAATCTCAATTTTTTCTTAGGGGATAGATTAGTCTGTAATTATACACCACAATATTAATGGTTTACTGTGTGGGTGATGGATAAATATGTCATATGTAACAAATGACAAAACTTTAAAAAAATATTCTATTTATTTGACACAGAGAGAGAGAGAGAGAGAGAGAGAGAGAGAGAGAGAGAGAGATATCACAAGTAGGCAGGGAGGCAGGCAGAGAGAGAGGAGGAAGCAGGCTCCCCCCAAGCAGAGAGCCCGATGTGGACCTTGATCTCAGGACCCTGAGATCATGACCTGAGCCAAAGGCAGAGGCTTTAACCTACTGAGCCACCCAGGCACCCACAAATGACAAAACTTAATGGCTTAAAATAATAACCATTTTATTTACTCACAGTTTTATAGTCAACAGTTTGTACTGGGCTCATCTGGATGTTTCTTCCCCTGGTCTTGCCTGAGGTCACTTATAGCAGCCATTATTTAGCAGCTTAATTTGGAGCTGGAAGATCTAAAATAGCTTGACTGGAATATCTGGCAGTTGGTGCTGCCTGTTGGCTAAGCTTGTCTTTCCAGTGTAGTTCCTCATCCACAGGGAGGCTAGCATTTATGTTCATGGGGCTCACATGTCAGAGAAGAGAACTAATGAAAGTGACAAGGACTCCTAAAACTCCCTCTTCCCACAGCGAGGCTAGCATTTATGCTCAGGGGGCTCACAGGTCAGTAGAAGAGAACTAATGAAAGTGACAAGGACTCCTAAAGCTAGGACCGGAAATTTTGTAGTGTCACTTCTGTGTTCCATTGATGGTAGTAGCAAGGTTTAAAGCCATTAGATCCAAGGCTGTGGAGACAGAGACTCTACCTCTTACTAAGAGGTCCGGTGGGAGGTCCAGTTAGTAGCAAGTTCTGTCCTGGTATCTAGGTTACTTGATTTCACTGTCCAGGGCCATTTCCAAAACACCCCAACTGTTGGTAATTAACTTTAGATCTTGAGAAATTAAAGAAAATAAAGTATAATCTGTACATGTTTGAGGGATGAATATTTATTTATTTAAAATTTTGTAACCTGCCTCTTCATACTATATTTTGAATACCTTTCCATGTTTCAAATAGAAATAAATAACTTATGATATAAATAATTTTTATGCCTGCCTAGTATTTTATTAGCTATGACTATACCTGTCCTTTATGGTTCCATACTTAGATTATCTGTTTACTTTCTTCTTTTTTAAGATTTTATTTATTTATCTATTTATTTATTTATTTGACAAAGGGAAATACAGCTAGAGAGGGAACATAAGCAGGGGGAGTGAGAGAGGGAGAAGAAGGCTTCCCGCCAAGCAGGGAGCCCAATGTGGGGCTCGATCCTGGGACTCAGGGATCATGACCTGAGCCCAAGGCAGATGTTTAAAGACTGAGCCACTCAGGCACCCCTGTTTCCTTTTTTCTTGCTGTGTAAATAAGACGCTGTAAACATTCTTTTTTTATTTATTTGATAGAAAGAAACAACGCTAGAGAGGGAACACAAGCAGAGGGAGTAAGAGAGGGAGAAACAGGCCTCCCCCAGCTGGAAGCCTGATGCGGGGCTCCATCCCAGGACTCCAGGATCATGACCTGAGCCAAAGGTAGTCGGTTACCCAACTGAACCACCCAGGCGCCCCTGCTGTAAACATTCTTATACTATATCTTTCCACAGTTATTCCTGGGATGCATTTCCCTTGTGAAGTTACTTGATCAAAAAATATATTTTAAGTTTTATTTATTTGACAGAGAGAGAGATCACAAGTAGGCAGAGAGGCAGACAGAGAAAGCAAACAGGCTCCCTGCTGAGCAGAGAGCCCGATGCAGGCCTCAATCCCAGGACCCTGAGATCGTGACCTGAGCTGAAGGCAGAGGCTTTAACCCACTGAGCCACCCAGGCGCCCTTAAGTTTTGGCATATACTTGATGAGATAAGATTTTAAACATTCTGTGGTTTAAACTCATCAGTATATATATAACTGCAGAACAAAGTTCTTAAGTATTAGAGTAAAAAGTATTCTTTAGACATTCACAAATGTATATATAATGATTTGTGTTTGAGGGGACTTGTATGTGTGCTCTTGGGATGAACTATTAGGGTGAATCTTAGATTTAGATCACTTTTCCCTTAACATGATCTCAAATATAATGAATATCTTTAAAACCCTAGTTAAGAGTAGATACCATAAAGAAAAATGCATTGCTTTAACATTTCAAGTAAAAATGTGTAAACTTAGTTGCTAATATTATCTTATTGACTAAAGCTTTTATTTTGCATGTGGGTCCACTGATCAGAGTTGCCCTCCTTCCCCAATCTTTTTGTTTTACTTGCTAATACTTAATTTGGCAGCTGTGTTATTTGGGGGGACTTGTAGGGTCTTTCTGCTGCATGTTCAGTTTTCACAGAAATGGTTTTCTTTCTTTTTTTCATTTAATGCAATAATTATTATATAACTACAGTTATAATTTTAGCTAGCATATATTGATTGGAGAACAACTAATCCTTGGCAAGCATACAGCTGTTCTTGTGGGGACATAGTACTTGGACCGTCTACGGAGTAGATGGCACTCAGTGGGCACCTGGTATCAAAATGTCTTTGGAGGAAAATGGAGAACGTTGGTTAATGTGGAGGTTTAACTGAATGTAAGTTAAAAGGATACTACTTTGTTGAGGTAAAAGTTATTTTCTTTTCCTGAAGGAAATTACTCTTCTCTCATTTTTTTAATTCTTGTTTTACAGTTAAGGTTTGTATTAAACTATAGGTATTTATTTGTTCCTCTCCTTGATCCTTTACATTAAATTCTATGTCAGGCCCTCTTCTTTATGTGCTCTAGCCCTTATTTGTGTTTGATACTCTGGTTATTGGCATTCTCTAGTAGAATGCCTCCTTTTCATCTTAAATGTTCTCTTTGATATTTAAAATAATGTGCTTCATTGCTGCAGCATAAAACTAGCCAGTTCATCTTCTTTGCTTCTTCCCTCCTGAACTGAAATGTTGACTTTTGCTTATAGGACTACAAAACTGCACAGAAAATAACAGCTGTGATTAGACTCAGGGGTTATAATGTGTAGAATTTGAAGGTGGTGAAAAATTTATTGACTGGTGTTTTAGTTTGTTAAAATAAAATTGATGGCTATATAATGCTGTCCTTTAGGTTATTTTAATCAGAAAGTGTGAGCATTACATAAATTTAAATTGCCTTCTAATAAATTGTAGCTGTCATTGGTTATCTGAGTTCTATTGTGTAAATGCAACTATAGTAAATGAGCATGGCCTTTAGATACACTTAATCCCGAGAGATATTTTGGGAAGGGTTGTAGTATCTTTACAATCAAGGCAGCCACGTGGCAAATATTTCAGAAGTCAGAGGACTTAAAATATAAAACCTGTGTATTAAAATCTCTGTGAAACAGATAGAATAATCTCAAGTTATCCTGTTCCACACTGGCTGAAATCCTCTATGGACATTGCTGTTGCTGATCTTAAAAGACATCAAGAGGCCAGGATTGTTGCTTATGTTATCATTTGCTGTATGTGGCACAGAAGACAAAATGGAGTTTCTGGACTTATTTTATGAATTTATTTACTGATGTGTGCTGTAGGTGACATATAAGCACCATCTTTAATAGTAAAAGATGTGTGGGGGGGAGATGGTACTGATGCACCTTAAAGAGAAATGTTAGTGTGCTTGGCTGGAAAGTAAAAGATGTGTTTATTTGCTTATGATTTTGAAGTTCCATAATTATTTAATATATGAGCAATGAACTGTTATGTAGCATCTAATAGTTTGCAGAGTGTCATGACCCATTTATCTGATTTAAGCCCTGTGATAATCTAAGTAGACAGGGCAGTCATTATCTCTATTTTACCTGTAAGAAAACTGAGATCCCGACAGCACACTAAGTGGTAGAGCCAGAACAGAATCTGCAGGTTCCTCAGCATTGAACTCTGTGCCTCCTAAACCATAATCAATTTAAATTATACACCGGCTTTGAGGGGAGAGGAGGAAATGTAATAGGAAGTCCAAAGAATCAGTGTCCAGAAGAAATGAAATGCAGTGTGACTCAAAGCCCATAATCACTGAAGTACTACTGAGGCCTCTGACTTAGGACCCAGCCCCACAGCAGATGTTAGAAGGACCTTCTTTACCTCGTAGGTAGCATATTAATTCCATCTTACTCCAAACTTCAGTAAACCTGGGTTTAGCCCTTGGAGAATCTATGAATGGACACAGGTAATTTTCATTAATTAATACTTATTTATAATGTGTTGGGTATTGCTACTTTCATTTCAGCATTTATTACAGCATTTCTCCCTGCAGGGCACCAGGGATACCAAGATGAATGAGAGAAGAGCCCCTCCCTGGAGAAACTGTTTAAATGTGAAGCAACATCTATAATTACAGTTCACCTATGCAGAACTTCCCTTCTTCATAGGTTAAACCAGGCCTTGAATTTTTCCTAAACCTTCTCGCCTTTAAACTGTAATTCTGTAATAAACAAAAAGTTACAGAATTAAAATGTAGAAAAATTCTAAAAAAATATATGGAGCAGGTTTTAGAACTTTATATTTCATCCCAATTATGAAAGACTGGATAAGCATGTCGTGTGCACAGCTATCATTTTCCAGATTTGAGAGGCTGCCACGGGTTTGTAGTATGGAAAGAGTGAGGTGAGTCATGATTTGGGAATGATTGTTTTGATCTCTCCCTGTAGGCTCTGTAGAACATTGGCAGGGAGGCCCATGTAATTAACACTGCACAATCTAATTATAAACATGACTCTGTGGACAGTGGCTACCAAAAAGAAAGCCTGTACTGGATAAACAGTCACGTTGTCAGGATCCCTTGCGAATGTTGACTAGATAATATCAAGTTTACTATAAATCAAATTGCTTTCCCTATATTGCCTTAGGAGTTACCATAGGGACAAAGGTATTATCTATGAAAGTCTCACTGGGTTATTTTTTTAAGGGCCCATTTAAGCATTTCTTTGCTGCCATTTTAACCTTTTCATCCTGAGAGAAGTTAGGCATCTTAATTTTTATGGTGTGCTATTTTAGGGAGAGTAGGGGAATGGGTCATAGTAGGACGTTTGTTCCAGTAGTGGTTGAATCGATTTTAAAAAGGTGAAAGAAACTAGGGATTTGAAAAGACTACATTGGACTAGTGTAATAAAGCGGGAGTAAAGAGTCCTGTGGGCTGGGGAGAGTAAAGAGGGTGGGCTAGGGTTGAACTGTGAAGTGGCCACAACAGGCATGCATGCTTGAGAGAAACTGAGACATATGTTACAAATACACGGTCTCATATATGGGTCAGAAGCAGACCGTGGTTGTGTGTGTCTAAGGATTTGTTGAAGCAAGGCTGAGAGCTGAGGAATGATCTAGTTAGTTTAAATATAGGTTTGGTCATTGACTCCCTGAGTTTTAGAACAAAGGTGTTGGCTGTGGAGTTTGCTTTCACAAAACTGTAACCTGAAATACTGCAGGATGGTTTTATTTCTTCAGAATGAACCTCAGAGTTGTGATTTACCCTAAATAAATTGAGCTTTAAATCAAATGCTTAAAACTTTAAATCAAATGCTTAAAAATGAGACCCTACTTTTTTCTTTTTCTTATGGAGAAGTACTTAGTTAAAATTTTAAATGGACACTTAAAAAGATATTTTTTTCGTAGCTTTTGTGTTGTCCATTCACTTTTGGAAACTAGCGAATGTGGTATCAAAAAAGACAGAAACTAAATGCTTTGCAGCCTTTTCCTGTCCCTGAATTAGATATTGTTGGTGTAGGAGCTGCATAAGTAACAGTGTATGCTTTTACATTCATTTGTTTACAAATGTGATCATGAGTTTTCTGTAAATGTATAGTTTCTCTTGAACGGTTTTCAAAAAGATTTCTCTTTTTAAGAAAACAATATACAAAAATCTAAATTGAGAAATAGATAACTACAGTTTTTTGCATAAGAATACTTTTACTGTTGAAGAGATTATAAGAGGTTTCGTTTAAATAGCTCTCCATTTTTTTTTAAGTACTTGGATTTGCCAAAAAAAAAAAAAAAAGAAAGAAAAGAAAAAAATCTAGCTTTTTATTTTAAGAAGTAGGGGAGAATATGTGGACTTTCTAAATTTGGATGTATGTAGCATTATCACTGGCTAAATGATTTTGTGTTTATCAGATGTTCTTAGAAGAGGTACTGATAGAAGGCTGTGGGGCTTGTGAAAGAGAATTTCTGTCTCTAGCCTAGGACCCAGTTCTGATTTATCTCTAACATGAACCTAACTAGATTTTTGAAAAGAAAATTGGTCTTGGACAGGAAACAACAAGTGTTGTAGAGGATGTGGAGAAAGGGGAACCCTCTTACACTGTTGATGGGAATGCAAGTTGGTGCAGCCACTTTAGAAAACAGTGTGGAGATTCCTTAAAATATTAAAAATAGAGCTACCCTATAACCCTGCAATTGCACTACTGGGTATTTACCCCAAAGATATAGATGCAGTAAAAAGAAGGGCCATATGTACCCCAGTGTTCATAGCAGCGATGGCCACAATCGCCAAACTGTGGAAAGAGCCAAGGTGCCCATCAACAGATGAATGGATAAAGAAGATGTGGTACATATATACAATGGAATACTATGCCTCCATCAGAAAGGATAAATATCCAACTTTTGTATCAACATGGATGGGACTGGAGGAGATTATGCTGGGTGAATTAAGCCAAGCAGAGAAAGTCAATTATCATATGGTTGGCCTCACTTACTTGTGGAGCATAAGAAATAACATGGAGGACATTAGGAGAAGGAAAGGATAAGTGAATTGGGGTAAATCGGAGGGGAAGGCGAAGCATGAGAGACAGTGGATGCTGAGAAACAAACTGAGGGTTTTGGAAGGGAGGGGGGAGGGGGATGGATGAGCCTGGTGGTGGGTATTAAGGAGGGCACATATTGCTTGGAGCACTGGGTGTGGTATATAAACAATGAATCTTGGAACACTGAAAAAATAAAAAACATATAAATAAAAGAAAATTAAAAAAAAGGAAAGATTGGTCTTGAAGATCCATGAAGACCTGATGTAATATTGGTTTGAAGGCCAGTTTCTAGAAGAATATGATTAGGAGTCAGTAATACTACTTTTCCTCCCCTCCAGCATTTTTTGCTTTATTAATTTTCTATTGTTTCTGTTTTCTATTCCATTGATTTCTGCTTTGTTCTTTATTATTTCTTCTCTTAGATTTAATATACTATTCTTTACTTTCTTAGGGTGGAAACTTATATCACTGATTTTAAACCTCTTTCTAATACAGGCATTTAAAGCAGTAGATTGCTCTCAATTTTAAAGATTTTTAAATTATTTATTTCAGATAGTTTCTAAATTCTTTGTGGTTTATTCTTTGACTTGTGAACTATTTAGAAGTTTGTTTTCTGTTTTCCAAATATCTAGAGATAGTCTAGATAATTTATTGCTATTGGTTTTTAAAAATTATTTCTATTGTGGTCAGTGATCATAGACTCTAAAAAAACTTCCAGTTTTTATTATTTTCTTTAAAGATTTTATTTATTTGTCAAAGAGAGTGTGAGAGAGAGCAAGAACAAATAGTGGGAGCTGCAGTCAGAGGAAGAAGTAGACTCTCCACTGAACTAGAAGCCCCATGTGGAACTCCATCCCAGGACTCTGGGATCATGACCTGAGCTGAAGGCAGATGCTCAACCAGCTGAGCCACCCAGGCATCCCTCTTTAAGTCTTTTAAAGTTTATTGAGATTTATTTTATAGCCTAGTATATGGCCCATCTTGGTAACTGTTAGTTACATAGATATTCTGCTGTTGTTTGGTGTCCTAGTCTATAAATGTCTTCATGGCCAAATTAGTTGATAGTATTGCTTAGAAATTCTGTGTTTGTTTGTTGTCTACTTGTTTGATTAATTATGAAGAGAGAGATAATAAAATCTCCAATTATGATTGTGGATGTTTCTGTTTCTTGAGTTTTGCCATATTCTGTTTTGAATCTTGAAGCTCTCTTATTAGGTGTATACATATTTAAGCTTGGTATCTTATCCTGATGAATTTCTTTAATTATTATAAAATTTTATTCTAATTTGTTAATCTATTTGTGTCCTTAAATTTAAAAGGTATGTCTTATAGACAGTGTGTAGTTGAATCTTGCTTTTTTTTTTAATCCAGTAATCTCTGTCCTTTAGTTGGAATGTTTAATCCATTTTTAGTTAATGAAAGTATTTTTATGGTTGTGTTTGAATCTGCCACTTTGCTAACATTTTTATTTGTCCATTTTGTTTTTGTTTCTGTTTTTTTTTCTAATGCCCCTTTTGAGGTTAATTTGGTATTTTTTAATATTTCATTTTATTTTCTTTACTGGCTTTTTGGCTATTTGTCTTTTAAATTATATTTTTATTGATTACTCTAGGGTTAATAATATGTATCCTAACTTATTAAAATCTTTTTATTGTAAATTATGCCAGTTAACATTTTACATTTGACCCTTCTGTCTTACTTTACACCTCCTACTTCTCAGTGGACACTTACCATTTCCCTTTCTCAATTAACAAATATAATTTAATTCCTCTTCTCCACCCTCTCTATTCTTTGTGCTCTTATTGTATTTTTTATTTTTATATATATTAAAAACTCACACATTATCTTGCTTGAAGCAGACAGCTTTAAACAAAGTGTTTTAAGGAAATTTTAAGAAAAATAAAGAACATAAACTTTTATTTTTAACAACTTACTCATCATTTCTAATATTCTTTCCTTCCTGCAGATCTAAGTTTCTGTCTGGTATCATTTCCCTCCGGGCTAAAGAATCTCCTTTATAGTATCTTGAAGAGCACATCTGCTTGAAATTAGTTCTGTCAGCTTTTATTTATTTGAGATCTTTATCTCATTTTTGAGGGATATTTTCACTGGATATAGAATTCTGAGTTGACAGGTTTTTTTCTTGCAGCACCTAAAAAATGTTGTTCTGTCATCTTCTGGCCCCCCAAAAGTTAGTGTTCTTTGTATTATTTTTCTCCTGTATGTAAAATACTGTTTTTAGGCTTTTGAAAAGACTTTGTCTTTGGTTTTCAGCAGTTTGACTGTGATGTAGCTAGCTATAATAATTTTCTTTGTATTTAGTGTTTTTGGAGTTTGATGAGATTTTTGGATCTGATAAATAGTGTTTTCACCAAACTTAATAAAATTTTAACTTTTGTGTCTTCAAATATTTTTTCTGCTTTATTTTCCGAGTCTTTTGGGGCTCCTATTACATATATGTTAGACAGTCTGATATTGTTCCACAAATTTCTGATGCCTTTTCATTTTTCTTCAATATTTTTTTTCTTTGTTCCTCAAATTGGTAATTGCTAGTGATCTGTCAAGTTCATGGACTCTTTTCTTCTGCCATCTCCAATCTGTTGTTAAGTCCATTCCATGAGTTTTTCATTTTGATTATTGAAACTTTCAGTCCTAGAATTTCCATTTTCCCCCCTCCCATTTGATTCTTTTTTGTAGTTTCAGTTTCTCTGCTGAGAGTCTCATCTGTTCATGTATTCTCCTTTGTTGTTTAAAAACATTTTCCTTTATTTAAGACATATTTCAAATAGCTCTGAAGTTTTTACAAAATGCAGTATTTGGGCCAACTTAAAGTCAGTTTCTAATGACTTATTTTTTCTTATGGGTCACATTTCTCATTTTGTTGACTGTCTAGTAATGTTTTTATTATGTATTGTACAGTGTTGATACATTGTAGAGATGCTGATTTAAAATAAAAAAAAAATTCTTTGCAGAGTGGTCTTTGTTTTCGTAGCAGTGTAGTTACTGGCTGATGGCCCTATGTAGGCTTGCTGGGAAATATCTGTGGATAGCTCAAGGTTTTTTCTCAGGCTCCTCTAACTTAGCACTACTCTGGCCCCAGATTCTTTTTGCTCTGTGGGTTTTGTTACGGCTTGGTTTTAAACTTTGTTGATGTGGTCTAGAGTTGGTCTTATTCTAGGGTGTTTTTCCTTTAAAGTGAAGTCTTTCTAGCATTTCAAATTGATGTGCAGAGTGTTCATGAGTTTTTTTTTTATTCAGGTTGGGTTAGACTGGCAGTGTTTCATTATACTGCTTGACTTCTAATAGTTCTACTCCATATTAATGTTATTGCAGCCACTCTTTTGTAAGCCTTATGTAGATATACCCAGCATTGGTGAAGGATTCTCAGGAACCCTATACAAACTTGTGTGGTCCCCACTCTGACCAGTTCTGTCCTCTCCAGTGTCCTGTCTCTGCCACCAGCCTTGCTCAACTAGGACTCTAGTTCACTATACTACAATTAGAAAGTGGTCCCAAGGCAGAGAAGCAAGCATGATTGCTCATTTATCCAGTAACTAAAAATAGTTGTGGGAAACCTGGGTGGCTCAGTTGTTAAGCATCTGCCTTTGGCTCAGGGCATGATCCCAGGGTCCTGGGATTGAGCCCTGCATCAGGCTCCCTGCTCAGCGGGGGAGTGTGCTCTCTCTCTCCCACTCTCCCTACTTGTGTTCCTTTTCTCACTGTATCTCTCTCTGTGAAATATAAGTAAATAAAATCTTTAAAAAATTAGTTGCATCATTTTCTCCAGTTTAATCGTTACTTATGAGAAGAAAAGAAGTTTGGTGTCAGTCACTGTGTCATATTAGAAGTGGACATCTCCTACAGCATTTTTATATGTGTTGAAGTGAACTTTAATGGTAACTTGAAAGGGAAAATTACATTTTAGTCTCTTCCACAACTAAATAAAGTGAACTTATGGCGCTTATGAACTGGCCATTTCTCTCTGATCTTCCTGCCTCCCACCCTAGTCTTCATTCACTGCTGTTTTAGAGCTCTGTTCACAAGAGAGACAAGGTGGGAGAGGGGAAAAGAAGAAAGACCTTACTCAGGTCATGCATCCTAGCTTGTGACCTTGGACCTGTCAATTGGAAAATTAAGTGTGGTTTTTGAAACAGCACTACATAAAAGTAGGAATGCATACAGACAGGACTTTCTGTGTTAGTATTTTATGACACTGCTTATACATAGAAGTGTAAGCAAATGGTATATCAGGGAAAGGGGCTACTGAGAATTCCTTTAAAACTTGTCCTCTGTTAGTGACTACTCTTCAGATTCTGGTGAGAAAAAAAAAAGCTGTATTTAAACATGTAATTTAACAGAAACATTGTGATAAATAAGAATAGGTTTTCTTTGAGTGTGTCTGTTGAGGAGGAGTGGGGTAATGTTTTGTCAGATCAGAACTACACAGAAAAATCACAGTTTTTGTTCTAAGTTCTAGTTGTTTTTGTTCCTTTTTAAGATTGAACTTTAAAAAAATAAAGTCTTTTTTTGATGGCAGAGGATTGCTTATTGGGGAAATAATTACTTCATTGGATAATTAGCCAGCACTTCAGAAATTTTATGAAGTTTCCATTTGGCAGTGATCTAGAAGATATAAAAGCTGTCTCATGCTTAAAGCTTTTAGCTCTTTAGATTGTTGGGGAGGCTTCTGAAGAAGCATAATCCTTTATTGTTAATGCCCAATTTGAATATAGCAAGTTGCCATATTACCTAATTGAATATAGCAATCTTGCATCTGCCCAAAAAGCCTTGTTGAAATTAGGCCTATTCTTTTCAAGTTGTTTTGCCTTGTTGGTTTGAAAATACACCCCATTTAATTTCATTATCTCAGAAAATATAGTAGTTTCAGGGATCAAAGTTGTGGGAGTTTTCTTGTTTTATTCGAGTTGTGCACCATGTTGTTTGCCATAGCTTCACTTTTTGTTGTGTTGTCTAAATTGAGTCCTTCTGTTAATCACTTTCTGTCTTGCCAGCACCTCCTATGCATTTTCCTCTTAGCTTTTCACCACATCCTCTCCACATATTGAACCCCGAATTAACCCATCTGCTTTCTCTACTCGTTAAAAACTTTTTGGCATTTATTTTTTCATTTTTGTAATTGTGGTAAAATACACATAACATGTTTTTTGTTCTTTTAGACTTGAACTGGTAAGCGCTGCTAAAGGATTTGTGGAGACTGGTAGTATGACAAATTCTGCTGGGCATACTGAACCTCTCAGCCATACTGTGTCCTTGCGTCATTCTTTCCTGGTCCTCTGGCCTGGCTTCTGTACTTTATCTTTGTCCTTAAGCCACCTATGCCTTCTCCACAACTGCCTTGGAGCAGATGGCCTTGATTCTTCTATCACAGAGAACGTGGAGGCTCTCTGTTCACATCCTCAGCTTTTCATGCGCTTATACATGTTTCTTCTCTGTCTTCACTTTCTGTCTCCCAGGCTCAAAGGAGAAGTGTCTTGTGCCCATCAAGGTTGATCTCTACGGGAGTTTTTGTGACATTTTCCTACCCCTCTGGGATGTTATGCCAACATTTTCTCTTGTCCACTCTTTACCTCCACATTTTGTCATTCATTACTTTTCCTTCATGGTTAGGTTGTTCCCATCTTAAACATAGACAAACAGAAAACAAAACAAAAGAATTTAACTCTTCTCTGTGCCATATTTTCTTTTAGTTTGACCCTTTTTGTTTGTTTGTTTTTTGTTTTGTTTTTTGACATATCACGATGTACCTTAAAGGAATAGTCTGCCGCTCTTGCCTTCCCATGTTAATTTTTCATTCTTTGGACTATTGAAGTTAGGCTTTCATTCCTACTGTGCCCCTGAAGGTGCTTTATAAAAATTGCTGGTTCCTGGTTGCTAAATTTAGTGGCCTCTCTAGGCCTCATTTTCTGTGACCTTTCTAAGATGTTTAATGCTGACCACTTCCTTCATGAAAAATTCCTTTGTTTTCTGGAACGCTACTGTCCTGATTTTACTACATGTGGTATATTCTTTCTTAATTCTCCTTTTCTGCCCCTCCTCTCTGCCCACCTTTTCAGTGCTGATGCTCTCTGACTTTTACCTCCCTTTCAGTAGTCTGACTCATCTGCATGGTTTTCATTTTGTATACCCAGGTGATTCTGAAGTCTGAATCTTCGTAGATCCCTGTTTTGAATTCAGATCCACATGACCTAATCCTCGTAACATTTCTACGAAATAGTTCTATTTTCCACATTTGTAGTTGAGGAAATTGAAGTGAAGGGATGTTTGGTAATCTATTTGAGGTCAAGTAGTCAGTGGAAAAGGTAGGATTTGAGCTTCTTTCTAAGGTTAGGTCTTTAACTCTGTAGTATGCTGTTAATCAAACATCTCCACCTGGCTCTCTGAGAGATGTATTAAATATGCCATGCCTCATAACAGATATCATCCCCTAGCTCCTCTTACACTCCTCCTCTTACACTCCTCCCTTCCCCCCTCCAAAAGTCTCATTACTCCTCCTCTTACACTCCCCCTTTCCCCCCCAAAAAAACAAGAGGGAGAATTTGCAAAGCTATATTCTCAGTCTCAAGTAATGGCATTGTTTCTTCCAGTTATCCAAGCCAGAATGTATATTGGCAATTGACATAGACTTCCCTCTGTTACTCCATCTTACAGATCTGTCTGACCCGAAGGAGCCTCAGTTCCTGGATATTCTCCCTTTTTAGCAGGACTTGTAATCATTTACTCCTTTTCACTTCTTCTGCTGTCATAGTTGAGAACTTCATATTGACCTGGATTGCTATTGTAGTGACAGCCCAACCCATTGCTTACCATATTACCTGAGCTAAAGAATTGAAGTTTTTAAATTATTTTATTTTATTTTATTTTATTTTATTTTATTGAGGTTTTTTAATTTTTTAAGATTTTAATCTATTGCAGAAGTTTTGTAGCATTTAAAAGTATGAATTACTGCAGAACTGAAGTGAAAAACAGACATGCAGACTATAAGCTCCATTTTTTAAATGCTTAAATTTGAATGGGAAAACAAGACACAAAAAGTATAAAGGATAAATAAATCACACATAGATTCATAATTCTGAGTTGCCACTATTCAGTGTTTGTTGCATAATGCAAAATACATGGCATTTCTGTTAAGGTAGATATTTAGCTATTAAATGATTTTATGTAAGTTTTGTTATGATGGTAAATAATACCCTTAGCAACTTCATTGCCAAATACAAGAAATAATTTAGGTGAAAACTCTTATCCTTATTGAATTAGTTGAGAAGGATGATGTAGTAGAATAATGGGAATAATCTAAAATTTGGTATTAGATTTTTAGACCTGGACTTCAATATCAGTTTTGTGTTGAAATGACTGTGATTGAATGAAGCTAAGTTAACCCATTTCTCTTTTTTCTTTTCTTGTGTCTGAAATACTTATACTTGCCATTTTATGGAATTATTGTGAGGGTTAGAAATGATAATGTATGAAGTACCTTGTAGAGAAAGGTTAATGGAGATTCCAGTTACCAAGCTTTTGAGATCCCTTGAAAGCTAAATACTATTCTTAAATAAAGAACATTGGGTGATCTTATCTTAGGAATCATTGATCTATGTGTGGTTTATTTACCCTTTTTACTTTTTGTGTCTTGTTTTCTCAGTGATTTTTGGCAAGTAATGTTCTTTGTAGTTTATAAAAGCTCTCACTACTACCCTAACTTAAGATCCACTTATACTCATGGTATATAATACGGTTGTTACGAGGGGAATATGTTGTATTTCTGAATGCTATGGAAGCATGAAATAATAGGTTGGATTGTAGTTTTATCTGGTTTTTAGAGTTCGTTAGTCTTATATTTATTTTCTTTTTTAGGATTTTATTTATGTGAGAGAGAGAGAGAGGGCATGAGAAGGGAGAAGGTCAGAGAGAGAAGCAGACTCCCTGCTGAGCAGGAAACCCAATGTGGGACTTGATCCAGGGACTTCAGGGTCATGAACTGAGCTGAAGGCAGTCACTTAACTAGCTGAGCCACTCAGGCGCCCCTTGTCTTATTTTTAAATGATTTCTTGATTATGGAAATTTTATATGTAATTTGCCATTTCAGTTTGTTGTGAAATAGGAACATCCCCCCTTTGGAGGCAAAAGGCCAAGCCTGTTGCTTAACTATCATTCAAGCCTATAAATGGACACACCAGTTTGTGTTCCTCTGTAGGGAGAATTGGACTCAGCAAAGAGACTCACAAGTGCCTTAGAATCAGGTTTGAGGCCTTTTAGGCAGGAATTCCGGTGGTTCTGGTGACCAGACTCCAGTCCCCTGGAAGGGGGACATAGGCTATGGGCAGGCATATCTCTGATCTGTGAGGACGGACACAACAGTTCTAAAGCCAGGCCCTCTATAGGCCTCTAAAGCTCAAGATAAGAGCCCAGGTTGTTAGGTGGAGTGTACTAAGGAAATTAGTATTTAGTCTCCACTGCCTTTTTTTTGATACTAGCTCATTTATTTAGCTTTCTTGTTTCATGACTGTGGTATACTTTTATTTATGCTTGAATTTTTAAGGAAATTATGAGCACCTTATTTAATTCCATAACTCTGAGATAGAAATAAGTCTTAGTGATAAAAAAAAATTTTTTAGATTATATGTGGTTTTGCTAGTAGGCATTTTATTATGAAATTTTTTTTCTAACTCTGTGCCTTGTCCTTTTGGTTGTTTAGATCTGCTTCAGCTCCCCAGGAATATGATTGAAAACAGCATGTTTGAGGAAGAACCAGATGTGGTAGATTTAGCCAAAGAGCCCTGTTTGCATCCTCTAGAGCCTGATGAGGTGGAATATGAGCCCCGGGGTTCACGACTGCTGGTGCGGGGTCTTGGTGAGCATGAGATGGATGAGGATGAAGAGGATTATGAGTCATCTGCAAAACTACTGGGCATGTCCTTCATGAACAGAAGCTCAGGCCTTCGGAACAGTGCAACCGGCTATAGGCCGAGCCCAGATGGGACTTGTTCCTTACCGTCTGTGAGGACGATGGCGGTCTGTGTTTTTCTTATTGTGGTTGCTGTTTCTATAATCATGGTGATTTATCTACTGCCCAAGTGTACCTTTACCAAAGAAGGCTGCCATAAAAAAAACCAATCAATGGTACTAATTCAGCCACTTGCAACAAATGGAAAGTTGTTTCCATGGGCACAAGTCAGGCTTCCCACCGCCATTATGCCACTACGCTATGAACTTAACCTACACCCAAACCTAACCTCGATGACATTCAAGGGTTCTGTGACAATTTCACTTCAGGCTCTTCAGGCCACGTGGAATATCATTCTTCACAGTACAGGCCACAATATTTCAAGAGTTACCTTTATGCCAGCAGTTACAAGCCAGGAAAAACAAGTTGAGGTCTTGGAATACCCATTTCATGAACAAATAGCCATTGTTGCCCCTGAAACCCTTCTTGAAGGACGCAATTATACCTTGAAGATAGAGTATTCAGCGAATATATCTAGTTCTTACTATGGGTTTTATGGAATCTCCTACACAGATGAAAATAATGAGAAAAAGTATGTAGCCTTCCTAAATGATTCTACTTTTTTGCTTTGTGATGACTTAACTGGAATTTTTTTTTATAGGAGGTTATGTGCAAAATAGAATGGTAATTTGTAAGAATATGCTATTTCTCTGTTAGTCAAAGCCTTTGGCAACTATCATGCTCATATATGCCATATATCATATGTTGTGGTGAGAGTTAGGCATGCTATGGAAGGAAATGGATTAAATCAATTACATTCTCTAACACAAAATCTTAAGTTATTTTGAGCTTTTTTTAATGCCAGCTAATCTAGTTTTCACTCATCTTACAAGATCTCAGTGGGATGCAAAGAAGAGTATTGATTATTTTTTAAGAACTATTTTCCTAATGTGCAGAGCTTTTAGAAGGTGCTTAGTGAGGTGGAGAAAGAGGGCAGGAAGAACTGTTGTATGCTTACATATATCACTTTTAGTGCCCTTAATATTTGCTGTTAATTAAAAAAATCACTCTTGGATTTCTGATGAAATTTAAAAAAAAAATCTAAGAGAGACTTAATTTTGTTTTAAAAAAAGGTGATTCAAAATATAAAAGTATTTAGCTCCCTATTTATACTATGTATTTGGCACTTTAATCTTAGTATTCATAGTATATAGTTCCAATTTCTGGAAAGATGCAATGCACACTGCATACAGGTTATTCTCAGGTAGCAATAATGCCATTTATTTTAATGTATATAAAGTCCTTATTAAATCTGTTTAATTTGATTGGTGCATTTCTTCATATTACTTTGTAAGCCAGTTTGTAAATTATTGATGCTGGCCATTTGGCAAGTGTGTGTTGGTGTACTGAGAAAAATAGTAATGAGTATTTTAAATATATCTTAAGGAAATGATTTGATTCTTCTCTAAATGGCAAAAGACAAAGCAATATCTATATACCTATGCAGATACGCAGATAAGTAATTTTTCTCATTGTCTTATCTAAAAAAAAAACAACATACTGGCGCTTGCATGAGATCTCATGTTAAAAACAAATTTATGATTTGAGATGTGTGGGTGGGCACTGCCATAGGTGAATGTGACCCAGGATAGGCTCGCACCCATTTCCTCTGTGGGTCAATGTTTCTCTCCTTTTTACTTTCACTCTGATCTAAAACTAGAACTTTACCTGTTTGGATGTCACTATTAACAAAGAAACTGTACTGTAATATAGTAAATAGGATTACCCCCTCAAAAAAGGGCAAATTTGTAATTATGGAAGCTCATGGCTTCTTGGCTTTATTTCTCCCTTTATAATCTTCATCATCTCTAGGAACTACAGGATATGCATAAAAACTACAGGATATGCAAACAAACCTTGAAGACAAATCCAGTAGTCATCTCTTCCAATCAGATTATTGCCCTTGGAGTCCCTTGGGCTTACTATATATAATGGAAGGAGTAAATGTATGACAGAGAAAAGTGACTTTTGAGTATTGTCACTTGTGGACTCTTGCCATGGACTAGATCAAGTTGTAGAAAATGCTAGAAAAATAGAGAAAATTCCTTAAAAATAAGAAATAGAATACTTAAAAAGTGTTTTTAAATCTATTAAAACAAGTTAGTATGTGAAATTCTGCTGTTAAAAAAGTATATAGGGGCATCTGGGTGGCTCAGTTGGTTAAGCCACTGCCTTCGGCTCAGGTCACGATCCTGGAGTCCCGGGATCAGGTCCCACATCGGGCTCCTAGCTCCACAGGGAGTCTGCTTCTCCCTCTGACCTTCTCCCCTCTCATGCTCTCTCTCACTCACTCTCTCTCTCAAATAGATGAATAAAATCTTTAAAACGAGAATTTTAAAAAAGTATATAAATGTGCTAACCTGCCAGCTTCAGTAAAATGAATGCCCCCACATGGTTGTATAACTTGATGGAAGATAAAAGTTGAAATTATTTACCTTTCAAGGTATCTGAAAACTGTAATTGAAAGCAGTTCTTTTGGTTTCTCTCCAATTTTTAATTTTGCATAGTTCTATAAGAGAAATTTTTTGTATGCCCCCTCTAAAGTGTAATAAGAATAACTATTTAAACAAGTAGATAAAATAAGAGGTATGTTCCTTATTGATGGAAAAATCAGAGTATATGTAAACATCAAACATGTATTTGTGGTCAGGGAACTTTATTGGTGTGATCTAAGATGTAGAGATGGTCAGTGAACCTGGAATTCAGTCTAGAAAGTGTTGATGATATACTTAAGGTTCTAGATAATAAACTGATATTAAAAGAACTAGTAAACAAATTTGGGGTGGGCATGTGTTTTATTTCTTTGTCCTTCAGTTTTTCAGTCTCTTTTTCTTGAACTCTTCAAGCATTCTCTTAACTGGTTTCCTGGTCTCCAGTCCTGCCACTTTCCCCTACTCTTGCCACCATCTTCCACACAGTTACCAGACTCGTATTTCTAGAAGTACACATTTAACCATGTTGATCTTTGGTTTACAATCCTTCATCACTTCCTCTTTTCTAACAGGATTTAGTTTAGAATTCTTCCAGATCTGGCCCTTGTTTTATTTCCTATTCCTCACCTACCGTAACAAACTTGATGTGTGCTCTCCTGAATTCCAATGATAAGAATAACCCATATTTATTGAGAATTGAAGTGCTAGAAACTTTTCCAAGCACTTGCTGTGTTTAGTCTTTCATCCCATCAAACCCTAAGAGGTGGATATTAATATTCCATTCATTTTACAGGTAATAAAGCAGAGGCACATAAAGCAACTCATCTAACATCTTAGGGCTAGCAGGTAGCAGAGGGGGACCTCAATGACATTTTAACTAGAAACCCTATTCTTAACCACTATGATATACTGCCTCCCTAGTTCACACCACTTTTTCATTTGCTCATTGTTACTCCCAGGGTGACTCCTGGTTAATTCATAATTGTTTTCAGCACTATTGGAGGTAGGGTTCAAAGTGCAGCTAGTATTTCTGAAAGCAGAGGAAGTCACTAATGAAAGAATAAGCTTCAGGGTATTCAACATAGATAGGATAGATTATAAGTATCCTCAACCAGCAGCCTTCTCAAAGAGACTTTCATGTAGGATAGTTATTATTGCACCCCTTTGACCAGTAATTTAAGATTTTCTTTGTCTCAGAACATTATGATCCAATTTTTATCTAATAAAGGGGTGGTCTAAGTAGACTATGCATATAATGGATATCATTAAACTTTATCCCCTGGTCCCTTGTGGCCCTCTTCCATAATTTTCTGTTGACCAGGTAAGAAGTTGGGAGTGGAATAAACAATATGTTTAAATTGTTTCATGTATGTTGATTGCTGTCTTTTGTGCAGTTTCCTCAATAGAAACAGTTATTTGCACCAATCCGTATCAGAACAAAAGCATGATAATTTTAAGGGTGGATGAAGAGTTATGACTCTCTAGCATTGATGATAAACATCTGTGTTGGACTTTGTGGCATACAAGTAGTTTTTATTTTGAATAGCCTTATTTTATTCTAGCAAAACCCGTAACTGTTTGGCAGAGGATCCTATCTCAGTCCTAAGTTAATGAATAAGGAAACTGAGGTGTATGTTACTGATTTGCCTGAAGTCACATGGCTGGTAAAGTGCAGAGTTTGGGTCTTCTTACTCTAAATCCCATACTCTTTTCTGTGTATCTTTTAGAAGTGGAAACTAAGCCATAGCAAGCTAGGCCATTGTGTCCAGAGGGGTGATTGTATATGTGCCATATCGACTAGTACCTGAAATATGTGCAACAGGGCCATTGTTGCCCTGATTACTCTATGACCATGTTGGTATGATTTCCCAGATGCAGATCTGGTTTATTCCTCTACTTTGATTGAAAATCTGATTTTCTTCTCTTTTTCCTTTTATGATTTTCTCCCAACTTTTAATTGAGGACTTTCATATGATTTAAAGTCTCATGTTGTTGCTATGCTGTAGGAAAGGGAGGAAATTTTTTAATTCATTTCTGAAGTTTGTAAAGGAAGCCATTATACTACAGAGCACCTAGTTTTTTTAGTCTTCATGGAAGTGTAAGTAGTAAGTTTAAGGTTTAGTGTTTGAAGCCAGGGTCTGGGGAGTTGATTGATGGCTGTTCATGACAACCCTTCATACTGATCTCCATCTGATAACCCTTTTAAGACCTCAGTGGCCTGCTGTAGGCTACCATTTGTGGCTTTATCTCCAAGCATCTTGGACAGCCACCTCCAGTCCTTGAGTATCCATGGCTCTGTCTTTCCTTGTGCTTCATACTCTTTCTACAGTGTGCTTTCTACCCTTCTCTACCTTTTCAAATATTCCTCATTTTTTTAAAGATTCTCTTCAAATTTGGTCACCAGTTTCCATATAGTATCTCAACTGCTACTCAGAATTTGTTTCCTATCCTTTGTTTCCACTGCTTTATGTTCAATGTTAATGACATGGTTTACAGCCTGGCAGGTGTCTCTTCATCATATAACCTGTGCCTCTCCCAGTTGATTGCAGATCCTCTAAGGCTTGGGATTGTACCAGGTTTATCTTAGTATCCTTAGTGCTTGGCAAGATGCCTTCAATAGTAGATAGTCAATAACTGTTGGATGAATTTGCGTTTGTTTTAGGTACTTTGCAGCAACTCAGTTTGAGCCCCTGGCAGCGAGATCTGCTTTTCCTTGTTTTGATGAACCAGGATTTAAAGCCACGTTTATCATCAGGATCATAAGGGATGAGCAATATACTGCTTTATCAAATATGCCTAAGGTACTGTTCTCTTCCATAATGTAAAATCTTTGAGTGGATCTCTTTCTTTGTAATTAATACTTGAAGTCCTCTTTGTGATACAGTTGAGAATTATTAAGATCATATACATTCTTATTTCTTAAAATACTTAAATAAAAGTTAAAATATATGTTGGAATTAATTAAGAAGTCAGCACAAGGAGCAGTTGAAGAAAGAGGAAGACCTGCTGGATGTGGAATGTGTGAGCAGGAAATGTGAAGTATGTGCCATATATTAAAGCTATACAAATAATAATACTGTATGAACTATTACTAAAGATCACAGTGATATTTTCTGAGATGTGAATTTACTGTTCTAAATAGTGATATGTGATAGTGTTGAATCATGATTGACCTTAGTGCTTTATTGGTTATTGAAAAATCTATATGGTAACGTGGAGGTTTAATAAGAGCATGTACCTCTTTCTTAGATGTAAATTCTGCGTGAGAGTCAGAAGGGATGAAACCAAGCAGAATTTCTCTTATGCTAAACAGAACCTAGGGTTTGGATTTTTTTTCCCAACACGTGAGTGGCCATGTGGAACCCATGTGGTTAGCAGAGAGGAACAGCCCACATCTAACAGACTATGGAGTCAGCCTTTGTAGGTAGGAAAGGATGTGATCTGTCCTTCAATAGGGACATCACTTCAGCAGCTCCACTCCTAGACATATTCTTCACCTTAATCTTCCTTTAAAAGAGAGGAGATGCCTACTTGCCTAATATCACAAAACATGTCTTAATTCATGATCAGAAAATCTTGCAAGATTGCCTTCATTCTCTCATCTTGTGTCTACTGCATACTTCTGTAGTGACTTACCACCTTTGGTCCTGCTAAGTCTTCTTAAGGTCATCAACATGGCACTTTAAAAAGTTGTTTCAGATCTTTCAGGTGGCTATCCCAACTATAGCTCCTTCTTCTGAATTTGTAGCTGTAGAGTGGAGCACTCCTACATCCAGGGATTTGGATTTGGTGATGCATTAAAGGCGAAAGACAGAACCACTGATATTCACTATTTCTAAGTTACATTTATTTAAAAATGGATATTTTGAAACTAAAACTTCCTTAAAGATTTTCACTGTACTCAGTATATTTTCATGATGAGGCACAATGGAACAGGTTGAGAGTAAGGACCATGTTGTGTTTAGAGTAAGAGTCATGCTCTCTTGTGCTGAGAGATTAAAATATGCCAACATCTTCCCTACTTGTTTCCTATTTGAATTTTCAATTTCTTAGTTTGTTACTGTCATTTATTCCTATAGTTACCTAGTTATCTTTTCCCCTTGCTTGTAGAATTCATCAGTCATCATGGAAGACGGACTTGTTCAAGATGAGTTTTCTGAGAGTGTGAAAATGAGCACTTACCTTGTTGCATTTATTGTTGGGGAAATGAAGAACCTGAGTCAGGATGTGAATGGAACTTTGGTATGTTGTTGTAGTAATTGTCTTGAAAACCTGTTTCATAAGAGGTTAAGAGGGATTCTTTATAGATTCCTGATAACTGCTTTATGAAGGAAAATAAGCTTTTTTAAAAAAATTTAAGTTCAGTTAATTAACATATATTATTTGTTTCAGGGTACAGGTCTGTGATTCGTCAGTCTTATATAATACCCAGTGCTCATTACAACACATACCCTCCCCAATGTTTATGACCCAGCTACTCCATCCCTTCCCACTCGTCCCCTCCAGCAACCCTCAGTTTGTTTCCTGTAATTTAGAGTATCTTACGGTTTGTCTCCCTCTCTAGTCGTGTCTTGTTTCATTTTTTCCCTCTCTTCCCCTATGATTCTCTGCCTTGTTTCTTAAGTTCCACATTGGAAAATAAACATTTTTAGATCACAAGTCTGATATCTTATGCTAGATATGTTACTTTTTTCTTAGTTTTATTTACTTTGATTAATTGAATACCTAAAAGTCAATAATTTTCAAGTTTCCTTTGATTTTACTTCTACAAGAGAATTCCAGTAAGACAGTATATGTATAACAAAGCTTCTGTAACTGGGCTGTACAATGTAGTAGTCACTGGCTATATATATATATTATATATATATATATTTTAATTTTATTTGTTTGTCAGAGAGAGAGAGCACAAGCAGGCAGAGTGGTAAGCAGAGGAAGAGGGAGAAGCTTCTGCACAGGAGTGCCTGGGTGGCTCAGTTAAGCATCTGCCTTTGGCCCAGGTCATGATCCCAGGGTCCTGGGATTGAGCTCTGCATGGGGTTTCCCTGCTCAGTGAGGAGCCTTCTTCTCCTTCTTCCTCTGCAGTTCCCCCTGCTTGTGATCTCTCTGTCAAATAAATAAATCTTTAAAACAAAACAAAACAAACCAAAACAAAATGCTTCAGCACCACAAAAAGAAATATCAACAAAATGAAAAGGCAACTGAAAGAATGGGAGCAAGTCTTTGCAATCATATATCTGATGAGGGATTACTATCCAAAATATATAAGGAACTTTTATACTTCATTAGCAAAAATATATATAAGCAATCTGATTTAGAAATAGGTAGAGGAGGGCACCTGGCCGGCTCAGTCAGTAGAGCATTCAGCTCTTGATCTTGGGGTTGTGAGTTTGAGCCCCACATTGGGTATAGAGAGTACTTAAAAATAAAATCTTAAAATAAAAAAAAAGAGGAACTTACCAGACATTTTCCCAAAGAAGACATACAAGTGGCCAGCAACTACATGAAAAGGTGCTCAACATTACCAATCACAAGGGAAATGCAAACTAAACCTCAAAGAGATATCACCTCACAACTGTTAGAATGACTGCCATGAGGGGTCCCTGGGTGGCTCAGTCATTAAGCGTCCGCCTTTGGCTCAGGTCATGATCCTGGAGTCCTGGGATAGAGCCCTGCATCGGGCTCCCTGCTCAGCGGGAGGCCTTCTTCTTCCTTTCACTCCCCCCGCTTGTGTTCCCTCTCTCACTGTGTTTCTCTGTCAAATAAATAAATAAATAAAATCTTTAGAATGACTCCCATTAAAAAGGTGAGAGTTATCAAATGTTGGTGAAGATGTGGAGAGGGCAACCCTTGTGCACTGTTGGTAGAATGTAAATTGATAAAGCCACTATGGAAGGCAATGTGAAGGTTCCTCAAAAAATTAAAAATAGGTCACCTGGGTGGCTCAGTGGGTTAAAGTCTCTGCCTTCAGCTCAGGTCATGATCCCGGGGTCCTGGGATTGAGGCCCGTGTCCGTCCGGCTCTCTGCTCAGTGGGGAGCCTGTTTCCTCCACTCTCTTTGCCTGCCTGCCTCTCTGCCTACTTGTGATCTCTCTCTGTGTCAAATAAATAAAATCTTTTAAAAAAATTAAAAATAGAACTACCATATGATCCAGCAATCTCACTTCTGAGTATACATTCAAAGGAAATGTAACCAGGCTCTCAAATAGATATCTACACCCCCGTGTCTGTTGTAGGATTATTCACAACAGCCAAGATATAGAAACAACCTAATTGTCTTTCTACAGATGAATGGATAAAAAAGATGTGGTAAACATATTATGGATTATTATTTAGCCATGAGAAAGAAGGAAATCCTTCCGTTTGTAACAATATGGATGATGCACCTGGAGGGCATTATGTTAAATGACATAAATAACATAAGTTAAAAGACAAAGACTTTATATGTTATCTCACTTATATGAGGAATCTAAGAAAGCTGAACTCTTGGAGACTAGACTGGTGGTTGCCAGGGCCTGAACGGTGGGGGGCGAAATAGGAAAATGTTGGTCCAGTGGTACAAACTTCCAGTTATAAGTTTGCAATATAATGTATAGTATGGTGATTGTAGTTAAGAATACTGCTTTATATGCTTGAAAGCTGCTGAGAGACTAGATCTTAAAAGTTCTCGTCAGAAAAAAGAATTGGTAATTATGTGAGGTGATGGAGGTGTCCTAACTAAACTACTGTGGTAATCATTTCACAATATAAAAGTGTATCAAAGCAACACATTGCACAGCTTAAACTTTCACAGTGTTATATGTTAATTATATCAATGTGTAAAGTTGCAAAAAAATTAATTTAAAATTCACTTCCTCAAGTCTCGGTAGCCACATTTCTAGTGGGTTTTTTTGGCTAGTGGTTACCATATGGGATATTATGGATATTGAACATTCCCCTTAATGCAGAAAATTTTATTGGATCACACTAAATCTGAAACATTGTGCAGACTTAAGAGGTAGAGTACAAATGTAGTTAGAAGATAAACTCCAGGTTATAAAAGTTAATTTAATCTTCCTTTTTTAAAAAGCAAGTCCAGATTAAGTTTCCTTAGACTAGTAAGATTGTTTAAAGGTCTTGTGTATCTATAATTTGTAAAAATTGACTATTTGTTCTAATCAGGCTCCTCGGTTTTTCTTTGTCATTATTCTATGTCTGTAAATGATTATTTCTTCAGATTTTATTCCTTAATTTCTCAGTAGAGACCTAATTAATAGTTTCATGCCCTGACACTATAAGATGAAGGGTCTTTTTTAAACAAAAAAAATAATTGTTCTTGATAGAAATATAATTAAAAAAATTTTTTTTCATATTTTTGATCACCCCAGGGAATATTTTCTACCCATTAAACACATTCAGTTGGATCCGGCTTTCCCTTCTAGATTTAAAGCATTATTTTAATCACATTATATTTAGATTTTGCTAATTAAAAAGGATATACTCATTCTGTTAGAAAAGCTTATCATGTCTACCGCATAACTCTTAGGAGTAAGGGCAGAGATGAGGATTATGTGGCTTTTCATTAGCAGTGATACCACATGCCATTATGCTCAGCAGTTACGGATGGGGACGATTCTCAGAGTTTCAGGGTTCAAGGTTAAGTGTAGACTACATAGTGACCAAATGCTCAAATGATTTACAAACCTTTGGCCTGAAAGAGTCTTTGTTAAGTTTAAACCAAAGCATTTTTCAGAATCCTTTGAGCCACTGAGATTGGTTTAAATCTGATAAAATTCAATTAATTTTTCTTAAAGCATCACACCAAAGATTTAGCTCTTGATTCAGAAGTTGAAGGCTGGATAAAATCCAAATGGCTCCATCTAGGAGAGTCAGGTTTGCTTCTTCAAAACGCAGCTGAATACCATTCTCTCCTTGAAGCAGTTCATTCTTTTCCCAGCTGGGATTAATCATTCCCTCTGTGATCTCTCATACCCCTTGTTACATCTCTGATGTAATTATCACACTCTTTGATATAAAACCCCCAGCACTTTTTATTGTATCCCAAAATATATGCAGTCTTGGCTTTTTCTTTCCGCTCTGTCTCTTCCTCCCTTCCTCCTTCCTTCTTACTGCCTCTGGGATTACATTCAAACTCATCATTCTGATCTTCAAGGTTCTCTTATAAATCTGTCTTTATTTCTAATTGCTCCAGTATGGATTCTTCCATCTAGCCAAGCTGAACTATTCACTGCTCAGATATATACCTTAGTCTTATATATGGGGGGTGGGGAGCAAGAGAAACAGAGAGAAGGGGAAAGAGATTGATTGAGACTGAGACAGGAATTTGGGTGGCTTTTTCCCCCCCTTTTAAATTTATGTGTGTTATGAAGCAACAGGGTTAAACATGGACTCTGGAGTCCTCCTCTAGAGCTTACTAAAATGTGTTCTTGGGCAGATTTCCCCTGTAATCCCATCTAAACCTCACCTACAAATCGAGTACTGTATTGCTTGTATTAGCCTGACCTCTCAAGGATTAAATGGTAAATTTTTTATGCAAATATATTATGAACTTCCTTATATGTCTTTAAATATGAAGTCATAACTTTTAATGCTAGCTGGCATCCACATATTTCAAAATGTGTTTTGAAAAAAAATAATGCTATACAAATAAACAATTGTTTTAGAAAGAGAATTTTCTCTCTTTTTATTAGGATGAGGGAAGACTCTAACATTTATGGAGCTTTACTCTGTGGGGGCCGCAGTATTAGGCACTCATTTATAGATATCCTTTCATTTCATAAACCACACAGGAGGGAAGCATTAATCTCATATTGCTGAGGAGGAAACTGTCTCAGAGAGGTTGTGTGATTGATCCAAGATCACACAGCGAGGGATAGGATTGTGCTGTCCACTGCACTGTGCTGCTCCTTACACTCAGTGACAGAGATAAAGTCTTTCTCTATGGTGACTGGAAATTTCTACTTAAAGTCTATCAAAGGATTTTTCTTACACTAAAATGTGGTCATCTTCAGGATGGATTCTGTTTTGTCTAGTATTTGACGTTAGACCTATTTCACAAAATTCAGGAATAAGGCAGTGGGGCTTTACTTACTAATGTCAGTCTTACCAAACAACTAGAAATGTCAAGTTATTAAACATGCCCTCTTTAGTGATAAAGATTACCACATTGTCAAAGTTTTAAAGAAAGGGGAACATTTGTTTTTATCATTTCTGTCTGGTCTTTGGTATTCTTTACACTTTTTTCTGTGTTCAGAAATGTCAGAATTACCTAGAATATCGTAGGCCAGTTTTTGAAATACACTGCTTTGATTGTCTTGATGTTTTTGTTTTATTTTGCCATTGCCTGATTTTTTTTATCATAGACAGTTCTTTTTTTTTTTTTACGATTTTATTTATTTATTTGACACAGAGAGAGAGATCACAAATAGGCAGAGAGGCAGGCAGAGAGAGAAAGAGAGGGAAGCAGGCTCCTTGCTGAGCAGAGAGCCCGATGTGGGACTCGATCCGAAGACCCTGAGATCATGACCTGAGCCGAAGGCAGAGGCTTAAACTTCTGAGCCACCCAGGCGCTCCTATCATAGACAGTTCTAATTTGTAGAATTAGAATGCAATGGCGGTTAGTCAGATGTAGACACCATGTTTTAAGCTTTAAGTTTTAAGGTCCGAGTGCTAGTTGACTTCCATTTGACAGCGTTTAGAGTGCTCTTATCAAGCCCAGAATACTGGTCAAGACTTTTTTTGTTGTTGAATTAGTTTGTTCTGTTTCTTACTGCTTCTGTTGCTCGTAAAACAAGCTTACTAATAATTATAATGACCAGATGATTTATCGCTAGTGAGAACTCATAGCACATCTCATTTTAAGGGGGAAAAAAAATGGAGGGAAGAGATAATACCAGACTGCCCTTTTTCCTAATCATTATATTCCAGAAATGGAACTAAGTGGATCCCTTGGTCAGATTTTAATTTCATGTGAACTTCTTCCTTCTTTACTTTTCCTCTGAAGAAAGGTGCCTTCACACAGAGAGGAGTGGCCAAATGGCGTACGTGGCAGAAGGATGTTGGAGGAGGAATCTGGGGGATATGGGTGGTATTTCCATTGGGATAGCATCTTTGAGGTTAATCTGTTGACTGTAATATAAAATATGTGTTTCTGGAAAGAATAGGCAGAGATAATGAAGATTTGTCTCAAATTCCTAGTGATCTTGGTGTAGTCATTTACAATGGAAGTTAGAGATTTTAAAAGAGTACGGCAGGCTCCCCCTCCGCCCATTCACTTTGACTACTGAGGGGAAAGATGCAGGAAGTATACATATCAGTGCAATGAACTTATAGTTCCTTCGGCAGGTGGTGACTACATTCAGTAAACTGGTCACAGCTCTTTACCAAGGGCTGCAGATGGTAGAGTGCTGGGCTGGTGAAGTACATTTGGCCACATGAGGTGGGAGGTTACATTTCTTTCATTGTTCCCTTAGAAAGCAACGTAGTTTTAACTGATTAACTCCAGTCCTGGATAGATTATTTTTTCTAGTAGCTATTGGCACAAATGCTCTACTCACACATATTTTGCCCCATTTCTGTTGGGACTGTATTTTTAATAATGATAACGATTACCATTTATTGACCACTTACATCGTGTCATGCACTAGTCTAAGTTCTATATATGTATTAGCCCATTTTATCTTCCCAGCAGACCAGTGAGGGTGGGAGTTACTTTTATCACTGGATAAGGAGACTTATTTTTTCTTTTTCTTTTTTTTTTTAAGATTTTATTTATTTGACAGAGAGAAACACAGCCAGAGAGGGAACACAAGCAGTGGGACTGAGGGAGGGAGACGCAGGCTTCCCGCCGAGCAGGGAGCCCGATGTGGGACTCGATCCTGGGTCTCCGGGATCATGACCTGAGCCGAAGGCAGTCGCTTAACCAACTGAGCCACCCAGGCACCCCTCACTGGATAAGGAGACTTAACCAAACTGCTCAAAGGTCACAAAACTAGCAGAGATTTGTTTTTTGTTTACTTAATTTTTTTTTCACTTTACATTTAATTTTTATGCTATGTTACCTTCATGTTTTTATGATTAACTGTAGACTAAAGCCCCACATAAGGACAAGTATGACTGAAATCTGTTTGGCCTTTTAAAAATTGTTGACAGTTTTTTAGCCCTTTAATGAGAGAATTAGAGTTAGAGTTCAGTGCATTTTGTCCAAGTGATGAATTATTCAGTAAGTCTCCATTTCCCACCAGCTGAGATATTTTTTTTAAGTTTTTATTTTCTGCTATCTCTTGGCCATATCTCAAATTCCCGTAGAGCACACATTGGCCTGTAATGGGTTTTTCCAGGGTACTTCCAACAAATGTGCAATTTCTGCCTTGTATATTTTATTTAGAACTAACTCCTTTATGTGACTCCTTGGCACTGGGTGCCTTTTTGATGCCAGGTACTGTAATAAGTGCTAGAAAGATGAAAATTTGTCCTTCCAATATTTCAGTCTTGATAGCTCTTAGGTAAGGAAGGGCAACTTCAGGTAATGGGGAAGACAAGTGTCATGAAAGTAATAGGCAAATGCTTATATATTGCTATAATATGACCCAAAATAGTTTATTTGGGATGTTCCGTTAACTTACAAAAATCAGTAAGTTTTTGAACATTGTGGTATGTGTGGAAGTGACCTGCTAAATTCTCCAGAGGCTAAAATATTTGGAAGCAAGAGTTTTGGTCCAAAAAAATCTCATGAAACTCTTTCAGTTCTCATATGCTTCACAGTATTTACCTGACTATCATGCCATTTTGGTTGTACCTGTCTTTATGTCATATACTTATATTATTATTTATATATAATGTTTTCTTTTAGGTTTCTATATATGCTGTACCAGAAAAGATTAGTCAAGTTCACCATGCCTTGGAAACAACTGTGAAGCTTCTTGAATTCTATCAAAACTACTTTGAAATTCAGTACCCACTTAAGAAATTGGGTAAGACTCAGACAATGCCTCTGATTTTCCTTATCATTATAACCCAGATTCATTTTGCAAGTGTTTTTTAGAAAGCTTTTGCCAAAGTTATTTTAAAAGAAAATTAAGAAATACTTAAATCTTTGAAAATTATCTATATTTGTTAAGATTATTCAGATTCCATGAAAGCATCTGAGTGTGGAACTTAAAACATTTAGAAGTTTATGGGGCTGTTAAAAGGGCTTACATGGGTGCTGTGTAAGTGGGCATTTGCCTAGGTCTTAGGCTGGAGTTTGACTAATTATAATCTCCTAAGAATTCATTATTCAAATAACAAAAACTGAGCATTGGGCTTAGGTATTGGAGCTCAGGAAAGCAAGAGCATGTCAGAACTCTTTAATTGGGAGCTAGGTAGGTGAATTTCGGGCCTGCACTTCATCCTCCTTGCTCTAGAAAGTTGATTCATTGTGAAGGAATTAGGTTCCTCTTCCTTTGTGAAGCAACAGAGGAACAGTGACACTACAGGGATGGTTTAGGTCTTTCTCAACAGACTGACAGGTGGGGAACATACAAGACAAGAGTAGGGTTCCATTTGCTGAGTATAAAATGACCTCACCATCTCTTGATTCACAGTGATAAATGTGGGTAAAATATTTTTTTTAGGGAGTGCCCCAGATGAAGGTAAGTTGATCACTTCTTTCTTCTTATGTCCAGATTTGGTGGCTATCCCTGACTTTGAAGCAGGAGCAATGGAAAATTGGGGTTTGCTCACCTTCCGAGAAGAAACACTTCTGTATGACAAGAATACTTCTTCAGTGGCGGACAGAAAACTGGTTACTAAAATCATTGCTCATGAGCTATCCCATCAGGTAATAGTAGCCAAGGATATTATTTATATTTCATACCTCTATTTTATATCCTAGAGTTCTAGAGTAGAGTTAGATGCTAATAAGAAATTCAGCTTTTTATTATAGTATTGCCTTCTTTAATAATAAAATGGTGTTTTCTTTTTTTTTTTTTAAGATTTTATTTATTTATTTGACAGAGAGAGATAGATAGTGAGAGCAGTAACACAGTGGGGAGTGGGAGAGGGAGAAGCAGGCTTCCTGACAAGCAGGGAGCCCCATGCGGGACTCAATTCCAGGACCCTGGGATTGTGACATAAGCCAAAGAAAGATACTTAATGACTGAGGTACCCAGGCGCCCCTGGGTGTTTTCTAACACAAACTTAATTTTCAAATGAAAATGCTATCTAATGTTTGTATAGGATTTTACATTTTATAAGCTTTTGCCACATCCATTATCTCACTTTTCATAACTGCTCTGAGGTAGGTAATAATCCCATTTTACAGATGTGGAAACTGAGACTCAGTTTAAGTGAATGACTTATCCAAAGTCAGACAGTTAATAATTGGCAGCACTGCACTTGAAGACCACTGCCTACTCAAGATCTGTCCTTTCTTTCCCTAGACTAATAGAGAGCTGTTTCACCCTGACAGATGCCAGCTGCTCAGTATAGCTTTGTAATGGAGAAACCCTTCCCCTAAATTTCACTCTGTTCTCACAACTCTTGGACTGTAGTTGTCAGAACTAGATTTATGTTTTCTTCTGCTCAGACTGTGTTCTTTGTTAATTTGAGAGAAGGAGGGTACTCTTTGTATGACAAGGAGAAAAAGAAAGAAAATTATGTGGGTATGGGAACATCCTGTTTTCTTCCCCAATACCTTGTCTTTCTTTTGTCCCTTGCTGAGGAGCTTAACAGTGTTGGTATGGTTTGGGGGTGTCATGATGGAAGGGGGACATGGAAGAAGAGTAGCACATGCTCTTCTCAGTTTGCTCCCTGTCTCAAATACCATATGTGTGCAATTCTAGAGCACTTGTGAACACTTGGTAATAGGCTAAAACCTGAAGCACATTCTTATTGACAGTTAGGGTTTTGGCATGTAGCCAAGTTGTCCTTCAGGGGATGTCCTCTTGGTCTGTTATGCCTGGGGCCACCCATCACTACTTCTGTGTAACATCTGCTTTCAGACTTAGAAACATATTCCTCTGAAACAGGTTTAAAGATAATATCTTTGAAAAGCATGTTAGTGTAATTCTCGAAAGTGTTTTGTTTCAATACCTAGTAGCATTATTTTGCTGCTGGTTTGAGATGAGTCCTAGGTCACACTGAACTGCATACCCACCACTCTCCATTTTGGGGAATTTTGAGATTTTTTTCTTTTTTTAGGAGAGTCTCCTATCATTGTTTTCCTTCTTATTGTTACATCATAGAAGAAGACATTTAATAATCTTTCTGATTTCCTTTATTTATATGCATGCCAACTATCTTAAGGAACGTTACTTGAACTCTGTTTTGAATCATGTAAATATCTCATGAACATGAAGCCTGGGCTATGTAGGAAAATTTATCACATACAAGTTTATTTCTTAGTTGTCATGGATGGTTGTAGATAGAATAGAAATAATCTTAGTAACTCGATATTAGAAGGTAGAAGAATTTCATTATCTAGGAAATAACACTTTTAATGAAGTGGCTAAAAACTGTTTTTATGTACCTAGCAATCAGTGTGTGTGTTAATTTGATAAATATGCTAATTGTGTTTCTTACTTGTTCTCCCATTCAACAGGGTAAAATGTTAAATTTTTATTTTCATTTTACAATAAATGTATACGAATTTTCTTATAAATCTTTAATTTGAACGTAGTTTGTTTTAACTAATAACTGCATTTTTAAGTAATTATAATGTGGGTATAGGTGATTAATCTGACAATTCAATTATTAGAACATGTTCAAGAGTGTAAATATTGTGTTGGTTAGTAGTTTGCTTTATCCCCACAGTGGTTTGGTAATCTGGTCACAATGGAGTGGTGGAATGATCTATGGCTAAATGAAGGGTTTGCCACTTTCATGGAGTATTTCTCTTTGGAAAAAATATTCAAAGAGCTCTCCAGTGTAAGTACACACCATTCATTACACATACTCTCATATTTGCCATTTGGAGAAATGAAAGTGTTTCTAGAAAGATAAAATAAAATTGATCCTTGTTACTGTTAAATCTTCTACCTCTTGAGATTTGACAGTGAAAATTAAGCTTTTATTTATTGAAATGTTTCATTGAAACCTGAAGTTATATGAAATTATTCTTTGTTAAGATGAACATTTTAAATCACTTTGCTACATTTTATATTTAAGACATGTAGCCCTTCTCCTTGAAGGAATTTAGATAAAGTTAAAAAAGCCTTTTTTGTGAAACAAAACTTTTTAGCATTTGTGTAAAGAGAGAAAAAAGTTAAGACATTGTGTAGCAATGCTATCTCTCTATTATTACTGTGATCCTTCTTGTAACAGTGATACATAGATTGATACAGACAAATAATTTGCCCTGTTAAGGTACAAACCATATTTTGTGCCCTTTTCAAAGACTTGGGATATCATTCTGTCATAGAGAACATAATAATGATACCGTATTATTCAGACTCTGGAGATGTTTCCTATCTTTAGAGATATTTGAACATACTAGGCCTTTCTACCATAGTCATTGCCAAACAATCTAAGCAGTAGGTGGGAGAGTATAAATAAAGATCCCCTTCAACCCTAAAATTCTCTAACTTTGTATTAAACTTCCTGGGTATATGTTCCGAGACTGCTTCAAAATAGGGATACTCTTAAGAGCTTTTAATTTGAAACTTTTATGTAAGACCTGTTCAAAAACTTCAGGTGGGTAGAAGGAACTATGATACTAAGCCAAGTATTCTAAATCTACGTGTGTTAATTAAACAATGAGATACACAATTTCACCACTTGGTGGTGCCCAGAATGTTTAAAACCTTCTAATATTCTAGCGGAGCTTGCCTGCTGAGCTATCAATGAATTCTACTGAAGTGTTATATTTTATTTCAAATGAACCTCATTTAAGGGAAATGTCTATTATCTTAATAGAAACCTGGACCATATATGAGAAGTCGCCTTAAGGACCAGTTTTTATTTTTGTTTTTTTCATTTCAGATGTTATTTTAAAAATAACACCATTTAACAATATTTACTTTGATTTTCTATCTGGGTTTGGCACATTTGGTTGCTTTAGTAAAAAATTCTTAATTAACCCTTATGGCGTTGTTTAAGAAACAATGTTTTTCATGTGGCTAGGAAGTTAATAATTTTTTTTAAATTTAAGGAATATGAAAATTGCTATATTCTTAGTTTCAAAAGCTTATTTTCTGAAGTTTCCTGAAGATGGTTTTTTTATAATGACCTTAAACAGTACTTAGTCTAACTCATATAAATAATTACTATACTTGCCTTTGCCATTGATACTTTTCATGGTTTCCTAATCTGTTTGATGTTTTTGCTAGTATGAAGATTTCCTAGATGCTCGATTTAAAACCATGAAGCAAGATTCCTTGAATTCATCTCATCCAATATCATCATCATCTATTGAGTCTTCAGAACAGATAGAGGAAATGTTTGATTCTCTTTCCTATTTTAAGGTACTGCTCTGTGCACCAAGTACCTGGAGTGGGTTTCAAATTAATTTCCTATGTGAATACGCTGCATGATTTAGATTACTTTAAAGATTAAAGATTATTTTAAGATTATTTTCATGTATGCTTTTAAACTTTAAGATGTTTGCTTCTATTTGGACCTCAGTTTTAACTTTTCTGGGTTTTCTCCATTTCTCTGTTCTCATTTAAGTTCTCTGACTAGTAGTCTGGGCAGTTCATCAGATCGTACAGCCACATATCTTTTTTTTTTTTAAGATTTTATTTATTTATTTGACAGAGAGAAACACAGCTAGAGAGGGAACACAAGCAGGGGGAGTGAGAGAGAGAGAGAAGCGGACCTCCTGCTGAGCAGGGAGCCCGATGCGGGGCTCGATCCTGGGACTCTGGGATCATGACCTGAATGAAGGCAGACGCTTAATGATTGAACCACCCAGGCGTCCCCAGCCACATATCTTTTAAAGTTGGTTCAGTCTTCAGATCTACAGGTAGAATATATCCGGGGGACGCTCTAAGGAAGTTGTTGCCTGGGATATTGACAACTGAGACATGTTCCAAAGTCACAATTGCCAAAACACGTAAATATAGAGATTGTAAGAACTGAAAACTAGATTGCAGGATCAGAAACATAGACACCAGTTTTGGGAGTGAAGGAAAAACAGAAAACTAGAAACTTGAGCATCACCATTGGTCAGGGGCGCCTAAGTGGCTTAGATGGCTGAGCGTCCACCTCTGGGTCAGGTCATGATCTCTGAGTCCAAGTCCAGTTGGGCTTCCTGCTCCGTGGGGAGTCTGCTTCTCCCTCTCCTGCTGCAGCTTCCCTCCCCTACCACTTGTGTGCTCACTCTCTCTCAAATGAAAAAAAAAAATCTAAAAAAAAAGGATCACCATATGTCAGAAACAGAAGAACAGTGCCACTCACAGTTGTGATGGGAGTCATGAATATTTGGACTTACTTATTTGCCTCGTTACTCTGGCTGTCAGAGTAATTGATTAATAAATGAATTCCTGTACTGGACAGAGAAAATACACAAAGCATGTGAGATACAGTCCATATCGTCAAAAAACTCAAAGTTTACCTGGTGGGTACTTGTGAACAGTAAGAGTTGATGCATGTGGAATGAATGATACAGACTTTTTTTTTAACCTAGGATTATGAAGAGAACTTTTTTGGAGGAAAATGGAAATTGAAGGGACTTAAAAATAAAAAGAATACAGATAAGGAGGAATGAGAAACATTGAGTAGGGCAGGAATGAGGCAGTGATGTCTACAAAGAAAAAGTCAGAAATTCTAACGGGCAAGACATTTTTGTCTCAGGAGTAAGTGCTTGACTGCGGTGCAAGCCATATGTGGAGCAGGGGAAAGATGAAAAGGGCAGTTGTGGAAGGTTCTGAATGCCATCAGGAATGTGGACTTTCTTCTGTGAGCAGTGGGAAACTTCAGAAGATTTTTTGAACAGAAGAATTCCTTGATTAAAGTTACTATTTGGGAAAACTAAGTTGTTTCAGCTTACAAAATAGATTTAAGTGGAGGGAGACCTAAAGTCAGGAAGTTGCTGCTAAAGTCCAAGCATGATGTGGTCAAAGTGTGAAATTAGGAGTAGTAGTGAAAGTGGAAGGAAAATGATGAGTGTAAAAACACTGGGCGGAGGGAAATTCTGGAAGGATTTAGTGACAGGGTAAGGCAGGTAACAAAGAGGGAGCCATGTGTTCGAGGTTAGCACTCAACTGGCATGGAAAATGGTTGTGTTGTTAACAAATAAGGAATCGGGGCTTTAATTAGCTATATTAAATATATTCCAGTTAGAGCTGCTGCTGTGATTTTTAATGCCTGTACTGGATCTGTTGACAAAATGTTTGAACTTGTGGTTCTGTTCTTCTACAGAACTGGTACTTCAGGATTTGTTTTGACTGAGCTCTGTCATCCTCTGATCCCCACCCCCTAAACCCTGAATTCAGGGTCTTCTGATCATGTGGTCTCCACAGCATATCTAACTCCTGTCAGTGTGGTAACTATTTATTTCAGGATTTGGGAATCTGGCAAATAGCCCACATAATTGGGAAAAGTAAGACACTGAGTAATTTACCAATATTGTATGCAAGAACAAGTAAGCATCACTAGGGAAATGTGTTTGACAGACATATTCTTTATGGGTTTTTTTAATCTCCAAGCCTAATTTTGATATAGATTGTCTGTTGGGATCAAAGTAATTTTGAAAGAAAAGGTAAAAGGTCTAAAATTTAATGCCAGGGGCCACCAAAATAATGTGGTTCTATGGAGATGAAGATCCAACATGAGAGTAGAATGATGGCCAATGAATAGGGGGAGAATCAAGATGGGTGTCCCAAGGCCAAGTGCAGAAAGACTCTAAAGAGGGAGGGAGTGATCAATCATATCAAATGCTGCTAGCAGATTGATAAGTTGAGTGAGGGAATGCCATTGATTTGACACCATAAAGTTCTCCAGTGACCTTGATGAAAACACTTCCAGTGGAGTGATGGTTGGATGATAGCTCTAGAGAAAGTGGTAGGAAAGCAAATGGAGATGGCAGATGCAGACAGCTCTTTCAAGGAGTTTCCTACAAAGGGGGAGTAAGAAATAGGTTGATAACTGGAAGAGGCATGGGGTTAAAGAAAGGAAGGACATTTTTTATTTGTTTTAAATGAGGATTGTTGCATAGTTTTGTTAACGGGAATATAACAGTAGTGAGGGAAAACTGGTGTTGCAGGGGTGAAAGGGATCTGTTGGGAACAGAAATGAGTACTTAAGTTGATAGGAAAAGTAACAACATGAAGCATGATGTAGAAAAAAAGGGAGTAATCGGTATTAAATTAGTTGTCTGTTTCTGATCATCTTGATGCCTTAATACTGCTACGTTTTTACCAGAAGTGAAATTTGAAGACTATTTGAGTTCCTTCTGTTACTGGTGCTGTTTTAGTCACTGGATTTGAGCTTCTTGGATATTCCCTCTACTAGCATACAGTCTAGAAGAAGAAATAAATATATATCTACATCTCTAAGTATATATTTAAATGTATATCTACCTAAATATCTATCTAAATATATATATTAAATATATATCTGTAACAGATGCAGGGAGTGATAGGAATTGTTCTTGAAGATGGAGAACTATTTCTATCTCGAATCGGGGAAGGCTTCCCAAAGATGTTTGGAAATGATGACTTGGGCTTCTGCAATGGTCCAATGTCACTGATGAGCCTTGACAGTTGCATGCTAGGTTTGGAATTATTAGCGTATGCTTTCTGCCTTATACATTCACTAGTTCCCAGCATATGTGAAGTGACTGTGCAAATAACAAAGAAGAGAGATCTTTGTTATTTAGCAACATGATGTACTAAAACTGGAAATTAATGTACTCCCAAGCCGAGAGGCCTCGGGAGCTCTGCTTGTTGATTATCCCTCACAGTGAACTTGTGAATACAACTGGTATTTTTGAGCACTGGAATAAGGATAGGGGTTCCACAGAAAAATGTGGCATGCTTTTCTATTAAAGACACTCATCTTTTTTATCATAACACTGAGATAGGAACTAACTGACCACATAAAGTAGCTTACAGTAGAATTAGTGCATGTGAGAATCTCCTTCCATTATTCTTTTGTCAAATCCCTTAAAATAATTTTTCAAACAATCTAAGCACAATTCACATCTTATTATATGACAATAAATAACTATATTATAACTGGGTTCTCTATGTGTAATAATACACTTAGAATAATTGTACTTTGAATTTTTTGTTCTTAATTTTATAAACCTTTTATTTCATTTCCTATTATTCCCCCTTTTCTCACTTTTTTTTTTTTATAGGGAGCTTCCCTCTTGTTGATGCTGAAAACTTATCTCAGTGAAGATATATTTCAACATGCTATTGTTTTTTACCTGCATAATCATAGCTATGCATCCATTCAAAGTGATGATCTGTGGGATAGTTTTAATGAGGTAAGTGACCTGAGTTCTGAGAGAAGAGTTCTTCTATTTATATTTTTATTAACTCCAGGATATTCATCATGATTCATACCTTCTAAAGGGTGATACTGGGAGCTGAAAGAGTGCTTGTCCCGACTTCGAGATTTGGACAATCACTGGATGTACTTCTTTTTCAGTGCAGGGTTTCCACTTTCTCTAGGTACCACTTTGTTCTGTTCCAGATGACTTTCCTTTGGGCAGCTGCTCATTCACTATTAGAAGTTCTTCTCCGTATTCATGCTTCTGGGTTTCTGTTAACAGAACATGTAGTCTTCATAGAATGTGGTAGGCAGAGAAGGAAAGGTAAAAACGCTAAAGTTTTTAAGATGTTCATTTTTAAGCAAAAATAATTTATTCTTTTTTTTATAGATCACAAACAAAACACTAGATGTAAAAAAAATGATGAAAACCTGGACCCTGCAAAAAGGATTTCCTTTAGTGACTGTTCAAAGAAAAGGAAAAGAACTTCATGTGCAACAGGAAAGATACTTTTTAAATATGAAGCCTGAAATTCAGCCTTCAGATGCAAGGTACATTCTGGGTTTCTCCTCCTGCTATCTCTTTTGCACTCTTGGGTTAAAGTATTTGTAGTTACAAGTTTCTATGAAACCTAACAAGATTAGCTTTCTGGGAATAGCTTGAAAAATTTCTTCTTCCTGCCAAAAGGGAAACAAAACAAAAAGACCCAACAAATTATGTGTAACTGACTGAAATACTGGAGAGAGTAATAAACTTCCAAAATTTTCTTTTTACAGCTATCTCTGGCATATTCCACTATCCTACGTCACTGAGGGAAGAAATCACTCAAAGTACCCATTGGTATTTTTACTGGACAAGAAATCAGGTTTGACTCTAACTCTTTTCTGAGAAGAAATTTGAAACAGCATATTCTTTTAAAACTCTGATCTAGCAACAGGAAGGAGAATTGTGCTTTCCAAAGTGTACACTCTCGGACCTGGTTTTACGAGTCACCTACACAAGATAGGGCTAAAAGATTGGTCCCTATATCATGTATGAAGTTAGCTTTTTTGTTCATGGGATATAAGGTATAGAAAGTTGTGCTGAATGTGCTAGCAGACTTAGTAGAAACTAGCAAATGCTGTCTTTTTTTATATCCTAGATAAATATTTTATGTTACCAAGTATAAAGTAGTAGAAGCAGAGCAGTCTCTTAACGTATACTCTGCTCTCTACTTTTAGGGGTGAACTTGGGAAACTGCATTTCAACAAGCACCTTAGGGATTCTTATGCATAATAAAGGTTGATTCATGATCTAGATTTACAGTAAATCATCATTACAAAATATCCTATGAACATAGTATACATTTTTTGTTAATAAGAAAATGGGGTAAGAAATTATGATTGCAGAGAGGGGGATAAGAAAATGTAAAGATTGTATATGTTGTTGGATCCATAGGAGTCTATAAAAAACAAAACTGAAATGTAGTTTCTGACCATTTGTTAAATACCACTGTGAACACCACACCACGCACCCTCTTAATTCACATCCTGAAAGAACATGAAGATTTTGGGTCCTGCTGGAACCATTCATGATATTCTAGATTTATGGAAAGGAAAAATTTCTTGTTTGAACTTGTATTTGGTTTTCATGCCTATATTTTTGAGAAGGGAGTGTAGCCTAGTGGTTAATGGAATGGACTTTGGAGTCACATTATCTGGTTCACTTGTATGACTGCAGGTCGTTCTGTGCCTCTCTGAGCCACATTCCCTCAGCTACAGAGTGGAGATAGTGATCCTCTTTTATAGTGTGTTGGTGAGGGTTGAGTTCATTTATGTGAAGTACCTACAATAATATCTGGTGTGTGTTACGTGCAAAATAAATGTCACCTGTTGTTATTCGTGTTATTTTTGAAAAAGAAGTCTTTAAACATAGTATATCCACATTAAATAAAATCTAGAAAACAGAGCATAAAATCTGGAGAACAGATCACCCCATCCTGACTAATCTCACAATTATTTCTTTCAATAATTTTAAAATATTTTTTTACTTAGTTGATACTGTTGTGTACAAGTGATTTTTATATCTTGCCTTTTTAAAAAAACATATACAATATTTATTTGATTTTTCCTTACTGTTGGACACTTGATTCACCATTTGTTTCTATTAAAAAAGAAGTCTCAGTAAAAATTTTGGGTCTAAAATGTTTTGTCATTATATGAAGTTCTTCATAGGAATTCTTCTCAGAAATGAAGACTGTTATCTTTTGTGGCTTTTTTTTTTAAAGATTTTATTTATTTGACAGAGAGAAACACAGCTAGGGAGGGAACACAAGCAGGGGGGGTGGGAGAGGGAGAAGCAGGCTTCCCGCCTAGCGGGGAACCCAATGCAGGGCTGGATCCCAGGTCTCTGGGATCATGACCTGAGCTGAAGGCAGACACTTAATGACTGACCCACGCAGGCGCCCCTCTTTTGTGATTTAATATACATCACTAAGTTGCCGTTCTGCGATGTAATAATTCATAATGCCAGTTGAAATCTGTGAGCATGCCAGTTGCGTTGCCGTGTAGCTAGAGTGGAGTGTTAAAACAGTCTTATTATTTAAAACACTAAGAACACCTGACAATGTTCTTATCCTGATTAATACAACATAACCAGAGGTTCAAGGAAGGGTTGCCTTCTTGGATGAAAACAAAACTCCTTACTTCTAGGTGGCCTTGGAAGGACAGTCCCTGATTAAATAAAGAACACTTAATCCCATCTCCCTTTTTGGACCCATAAGGAAATTTTCCAAACCTCTCAACAGTATGTAAATTTTTGGTGGTATCAGAAATAATTGGACAATAAGAAATCTGCTTGTACTGATCCTTAATTTTTTTAGCCCAGTTTGAATGTGAGCTTTGAAAACTTGGAGACTCACATCCCAAAGTCTAGCTCCTGTTTCCCTGCTGTGGCTTTTTCTCCCGTCCCTGGCGCTCTGTGCTTCTGCCGCACAGAATCTGTTGCATCCGCAGCCGCGCTCTCCTGCCCTTGCGGGTGCTGTTTGCTATCCCAGAACAACACCCTTGCCTCCCCACTCCCTGATTTACTGCTTTTCGTGCTTAAGATCCAGGGTGCCCACTGCCTGCTCCATGCTGCCTTCCCTCACCCCAAAACAAGTTAGATGCCTGCTTATCTGTTCTAATAACACGTCTGCTCTTCTTCTTTTGATATACTGTAAGTACTGTTTCATTTATGACTGCCCCACATTAGATGTGTTCCCTATGAAAGGCAGATATCCTGGCTGTGTGAATCACTTTTGGCACCTTGGCCCCCAGAAGGCACTCATTTTTTTTAATGAATAAATTTTAGTATGTAATGAGGTGACTCAATTTCAGATCTCACTGTAGAAGGTTTTAGGAAAAGAGCATTCAAAGCTTGATGAAATGATAACTTCTATTCTCCTTCCATTGAAAGTATTCTTAATAAAGGGAATATGCAAATGTACTGTAATGTAATTGGTTTAATCTGGAGCTGGAACTAAGCCAACAGATGATAAAAGCAGTGTCTGTTACTTCCTCTTCTCAATTGTCATTCCCTTTGCTGCTGCTGCTGTTTGAATTCCTGGCAGTTAAGGTTTTGAGATCCCACACTGAAAATGTTGTCCTCACAAAAATTACTGACCCTGAGGGTGGTTGGGTCTTCTTGGTTCCTAATGCTGTGGTGAAAAGCACTCTTATTTTAATTGCATTTTAAGTTTTTTATCTTATCAAAAGAAGTGTATCTTGGAACATTGAAAAAATAAAATAATTAATAAAAACAAAGAGAAAAACAAAAAACAAACCACCAAAAAAAAAAAATGTAGCAGAGACAGGAACTCCAGAGGCTTATTTTTTGCCATATGACTTTAGTACAGTGTGTTATCTTGGTGATTTGTTAGGTCTATAGTATATTTCCATGTGTTCTAATGCCAGGGTTGCTGGATTAGTCCATTTGTTCAACTATAGGTGTTATATTTGATCAGTATCTTTGTCACTTTTCCTCACATACATGAATTTTGAGTGATTAATAGTTGTGCCTAAGAAGGTGTGAAGGGGCCATTTTTTCAAGGTACATATTGAGGAAATTTCCCTAAAATAGTGTCTCCCTCTCCCTTCTCTGCCTTTTCTCCCCCTTTCCCTCCCCATCCCCTCTCTCATCCACATCTTACTCAGACCTAAGCTCTTTAACTGTAGGGAATTATATTAAATCTAAGTTGAAACATTGATGGTATCACTGTGCCAGCAGTATGTATCTCAAACCAAAAGACCTGTCGTTGTCTTTGAGTGAAAGACATTTGGGGAAAAAAAAATAAGGAAGTGCATAAAATGAAGATATTTATCATGTGCCATCCTTTGCTCTTTCCTTTCCTCCCCCTAATAAAAGAAAGGAGAATAAAGGGTATTGGAGAAAGGAATGCTTTTGAACAGGAGGGGATGTAGTTTACCTGTGCATATCATTCTGGCCCTCTGGAGCAAGCTGCACAGGCAACTTTTCAACTTTGTTTTAAGAACTTGTTTGTTGTTTCTGTGTTTTAATGTTTCTGTATAAAACAGTAGTTGACTTTCATAACTCACTGACAAATGGTTTTTAAAATCACTACTAAATTGCTTCATCTGGGCTTCTGCCATATAAGATTGGAGTTACTCTTTTTTAATACTCAATGGACTGTGAAAATTGAACTCTTAATCTGTTAATGATTACGATAGATTAAAAACATATGAGGTTAGCCTCATCCACATTTGAGCTGGAAGATGCAGTTACCTCCTTTGTGTGCAAAGCTATTATTTTTTGATACCTGTGGTTTTAAAGTCTTTCATTCTGGATCACTCAGAAGACCTTAAGGAGACTAATATGTTGATTCTTTAAATGATTACTCTCCTCTCTCTGCTGTTGGCTGCACTGCTTTATATTCTGTCATGGAGATGACAGTAATAATTTCAAGTACACTCCCAGCTGCCTTCCTCCTTTCTACTGTCTGGGCTTGGCCAGGTTTATAACACGGCAAATTGCTTATCAGTCAAAATACACTATATTTCAGTATTTGCCTGCATCCATCCAGTGGAAGAATTGCCATACTTATCATTTCTTGCCTCTTTTTTTGGCAAAGGGAGATTTGGAGCTCTTTAGTCCTGATTCCCAGGGTTCTTTCTTGACAAAAGGTCTACAGGAAATTGTGTTGGGTGACCGAGAGAACATCGATATTTTTGCTATAGTTAATGATAAAGGTAATTTCATTAGTCATTGTTTTTTTAAATGTCTCCCTATTATTCCTTAGAACTGCGTTGTGCTCTATGAAAAGGAATAAATCCTGTTAAATGTGGTTGATCTTTCCCATCTGCTGCTGTGTCAGCTATAGAACAGAAATTAGTATAGATTTTTTTAGTGAAAAAGACTGCTTATCTGGTATGTCAAGACATGATCAGAATGGAAGTCTTTTCCATATTAAACATCCTTGGTAGTTTCAGTGGAATCGGAGTAACTATGGTATTAAGAGAATCTGATATATTTTAATAATTCATGCTTTTGAAGTTGATAGACCCTAAAACTTCAGGCACCGAATTTGAATGTGTTCCTAATGCATATTATGTGCAAAAACAACCATACAGAGTTATTACGGTAGTGAAAATTTTACAACAGCCTAAATATTTCCAAATAGGAGATGGGTTAAACTGTGGTAGGTTTTTTCAATAGAATTTATGAATATTTGAATACTGCATATGAATACAGTGGAAAATGGCTGGGGTAGAATATGATAGGTAAAAAAGCAGTATAAAAATAAATGCAAATCTATCCACTGTATAAAATATTACATTAATTGACGTGTATGGGAAAAGTCTGGGCACGGAATACACCCCACAAAGCTAGCACTGTCTGAGTTTAGATTATTTTCTTTGTCTCTGTTCCCTTCAGTAATTTTTAAAAATTAGGACTCTTTAAAGTTGGAAAGAGGGGTGACTCTGTTTGTTGTTAAGTGTCTGCTTTCGGCCTGGGTCATGATCTCACAATCCTGGAATTGAGCCCCGATCCATCCGGCTCCCTGCTCAGCTGGAGGCCTGCTTTTCCCTCTCTCACTCCCCCTGCTTATGTTCCTTCTCTAGCTGTTTTTCTCTCTGTCAAATAAATAAACAAAACTTTTAAAAAATATAATAAAGTTGGAAAGAAAACTTACATTGTAAATATCTATAAACCTTATTTAGATTTGTTTTGAAAATCTTTACTGTAACTTGGTTATTTTGTTCATTCATTTATTAATTCACCAAGTTGGTTTTGAGTATCTTGCTAGGAATATTGTTCTGGGCACTGAGATATTAGCAGTAAACAGAATAATAAGCTCATGGAACTAGATTCTAATAAATAGTAAATCTGGAGATGCTTAGAAACATACCCTTAACTATTATATTAAATTCAAGTCTTTGTTGCTAATTTATTTAAAAGACATTTCTTGATTAGTAATTTAAAGGATTTAAAAATTCCTACATATATTTTGTAGTTAGATTTTTTAGTAATATATTTTTCTAGTCATATATTTTATAACTCATTAATTAAAATCATTATATCAATTTCCAACAATTCTTTTAGTATTTGTACATGTAATGGTAGGGACCCAAAAATGCATATCACCTTCCTGTTATTTTAACTGACTCATTTATTTGTGCCTAATGAGATCTTCATCCTCCCCTAATGTTTATTTTTGCTAGCTTTGAATTATGTAATTTTTCTAAATGGCTTTATTTATTCTTGCTCCAATGTAATTAAAGACAAAGGCTGAGATGGAACACTTTTTACATAGTTTTTTCACTGTCTTCCCTGCTTCGTCACCTTACACACCTTTCTCCCTGTTTCTCTCCTCTAGCCACAATGAACTTGGGAGCCAGTTCAGTGCATGGACAGCATGTACCCTTTGTCTCTGGGCCTTTAACACTTAGGGACTCTCATCACCTGCTTAAAACACCTGTATATCTTGAACTCTCAACTTGGATGTCATTTCTTCCCAGAAACCTCTCCTAACCTCCACTAGGTGGTAGAGCATGTTCTCCCATAGGATGCCAGATTTTCTTTTTCCATCAATAACATATATATTATACTCTGTTTGCCTGGCTACATTAGACTGTAATATATGTGGTAGAAGGGGCATTTCTACCTTGTTCATGATTAAATAAAAAAATTGTTAAATGAATGAGTGGTAAATGGTAAGTATTCATCCTTTCTGATGGCTAAGTAATAGTCCGTTGTGTATTTGAACCACATCTTCCTTATCCGTTTCGGAGGGCTGTGATGTAATGAGCATTGGGTATTATACACAACTAATGAATTGTTGAAAACTGTATCAAGCACTAATGAGGTACTACTATATGTTGGCTAACTGAATTTAAGAAAAAAAATAGTAAAAAGTGTCTTAAATGAATGAGGGGTGATCTTTGCTAACATTAAAATAACTGCACTAGGATGTGGATATTTAGTTTATTAGTAGAATACTTAAATGTAACAATATACTATTTAACTTTGAAACAAACAAAACGTCCATTCAATACTTTTTCTTCCCCTATTATCTCTCCTCTCTCTCTCTTTCTCTCTCTTTCTGTCTCTCTCTTATTTTTTGGTCTGTATTAGATGTCATCAATCTTACAGAAGAAGTGCAGTGGGTCAAAGTCAATACAGACATGAACGGTTATTACATTGTACACTATGAGGATGATGACTGGGAAGCACTAATCAAACAGCTGAAAACAAATCCTTATGTCCTGAGTGACAAAGACCGAGCCAACCTCATCAACAACATCTTTGAACTTGCAGGGTACGTGAGTTTGGTTTATGTTGGCTGATTGGTTTTTAAACAAGGGTTCTGTGGAAAAGAACACTTTAGAAAAACAATTGAAGAGAACTAGCACATGTTTTGCCTGTTAGGTGTTACTCATTTTGGATGAGTGGGAAGATGTGAGATATAATTCCTGCCTTCAGGGGTGTTATAATTTATATAGAAACATCCACTACAAACATAGTGAACAGTTCTATAACAAGATTTAAATAATATCTTAAGGCTTGTCCCTATCGTCAAGTAGGACATCTGTCTGCTGAGTAAATTAATGTAGGCATTCAGGCGTTATTTCATGAGAGAATTCTTTTCAAGCAGCATTATTTTAGGCATGAAGCTTAGTGCCTACCCACTGGTTTGAGCGATGTGTCTGAGAGTTGGGGCCTTCTTGCGTACGCTTGCCTCCTGAGGACTCTGTGTGTTACAGAATGGTTGGCATGGCAGTGATGTGTAGCTATTCTCTGAAGAGTGAGAGTACCAACTTAGGTTGTTAATGGGTCTAGAGACACATGGAATATTCAAGTGTTCTTTCCGACCGTTCTTTTTTTTTTTTTTAAAGATTTTACTTATTTGACAGAAACGCAGCCAGAGAAGGAACACAAGCAGGGGGAGTGAGAGAGGGAGAAGCAGGCTTCCTGCCGAGCAGGGAGCCCGATGTGGGACTCGATCCCAGGTCTCTGGGATCGTGACCTGAGCTGAAGGCAGTCTCTTAACCAACTGAGCCACCCAGGCGCCCCTTTCCAACCGTTCTTGACCTCATTTTGGTTCATTTTTTATGAAGTGACCTTATATCATCTGAGCCATTATTGTTTTGACTTCTCCCATATGGTTAGTTTTTAAAATACACTCACCATAAATTCACAGTGGACCTTGCTGTAACAAGTTTGACAGATTCCCATACATAACAAAGTATTTTCTTTTTGATTCAAATCCTCTTTATGCCACTTGTCCTCACCTGGTTAATATAAATAATAAATAAATAAAATTATTACTTTTCATTTTTTCCCACTGAAGATATTCTAATACTTTTCATAAGTCAGTAGCAATTTACAGGTGACTTGGGAAATAAAACCTGAGCTCTTGTTATCTTTCTCATGAACTCTATCTCTAACCTTGGGTCATACACATGAACTTAAGATAATAATATTTAGTCTAACTTTACAGAATGCCACTCTAAGCTTAAATTTTAGTTCTTCAAAACTCACCATCTGTTCATAAAGTTTCTCTGCATGCCTATAGATTTCTTCTCCCTTAGCATATTGACTTTTCTGTTCCATTACCCTTTAGCTTAGGCAAGGTATCTCTTCAGAGGGCCTTTGATTTGATTGATTACCTTGGAAATGAGACCTATACCGCACCCATCACTGAAGCCCTATTCCAGACTGGCCTCATCTATAACCTCCTTGAGAAGCTAGGATACATGGATCTGGCCTCAAGAGTAGTGGTAAGTCTCCCTTATTGCCCACATGTCTTTGTCAGCTTGCCTTTAATGTCATTCACAATTCTGTTAGGCAGACTAATGGGCTGAAAAAGTAATTAGCTAAGTTCCCTTTTCTTCCTTTTCCTAGTTGTGAAATCTTTACTTTGAATCATAATGACATTGCTTACCAGCAGGAAGCATTGATAAAAGGCTTAGTGTAACATGGTCTAGTTTGAATATCAAAATAAAGACTTCTGACACTGCAGTCAAAATGAGGTCCCATGAAAAGAAAACTTCTCTATTCAAATCCCAGTTTATTTTTATATAATAAATGCTTGAAGTAGATTGTTTTTCAATGTGGTGTTCCCCATTGATTTCCTAGTGATCATTATGAAATGACAGTGATGTTTGTATTGAGAATATTCCATTTTAGGAGTTTTTGCTGATACCTCTCTTATGGAGGATGATGCTAGTGGGTGTATTTCTCTGCAAAGTAGTAAAGGAGTCTTGGTATTGGTGACCGCTTTACCTTTTTTAAAAACAGTTGCCTAATTCGTATTAAATTAGATTTAATGCTGATCTTTCAGTATTAAACTGTCGACAGAGTAAAAGCTTGGGAGGAAGAGATGCATTCTTTGTTTCATCTTACTTTTTGAATCAGTACATTTTGACAATAGGTTTTGCTTTAGAGACCAGTCAGGTTTTCCAGGGACTAGGCAAAAGGCACCTTTCAGAAAAAGGAAGAAAGTATTGAATCAGAAATTAGAATGTCTTTTAGGGCTTTGGCATCTTCACTGGTGAAGGGAAGAGGTTGGATTACATCTTTTTTTTTTTAACAGCCCCCCTTTCTGCCTCTTACTCGGTTACTGCACATCTTCTGTGATGAGTTCTCCTATCTATCAACACACTATTCTCAATGCAGGGAGGCAAGGCACAGCTAGGGGGGCCATAGGGAGCTTGAGAAGCACTCTTCTCCCCAAGTCTCTGATTTGACCCCAAAAGAGCATGCCTACACCTATCCATAAGTGTGATGCTTAAGTTAGATGATTTCTGAGGTCTTTTCTAATTGTTAAGATTTCTGTCATTCTTCTGTATCACGAAGCTGTTACCATCCTTAATAAAAACCAGTGTCTTCAGAATGTGACTCAGCCCATAGTAAAAATGAGTGAAACACACCAGAAACTGGTTCATTTCAGTGCTTGTTGTAGTCTGTGGCCTAAGTGCTTAATGTAGCTTACGTCCTTTAATCCTCACACAATGCCAGACAGGTATTTCTACCCTCATTGGATAGGTGGGGGGACTAAATAACATCCCCCACATCACTTACCAGTAAATTACAAAACTGAGCTTCACACTCAGATTAGTTTTACTCTGAAGCCCAGTTTTGTGTGTGTGTGTGTGTGTTATGTTGCTATATTTTAAATTTATTTGTCTTCTAGCAATGTCATCTTTCAAAAGATATCTTTTGGTTCAGAAAATCAAGGCTGTTTCTTTGCTGCTACCATTTTTTTAAACTGAGATTATAAATTAAAACCATTTGAAAAATTTGTAGACACTGTGTTTAAGGTTTAAGATGACAGACTTACATCTAGTGCCCTTGAAAATAAAGTTGTCAACTTAATATTTGAGAATTCTTTTATATTTAAAATGTTAAAACTTTTTATAGTCTCTGGATGCATTTCCAAGAAGTATGCAAATAACTTATTGGTCTCTTTAGGGCAAACTTAGAATCCAACTGACTTTGTACTATCTGTTAGTATATGAAAGAGATTGGCTTATTGGTAGCTACTTTAGCTACTGTAGATGGACATTTGAGTTGTTTACAATTTGAAGCTATTACAAATAGCATTGCTATGAATATTCTTATATATATCTTTGTCGAATACATGTATACATTTCCATGGGCTATGTGTCTGAAAGTGGAATTGCTGAGTCGTAACATATTATAGTTAACACTGAACTGTCAAATCATTGTTCAATGTTATATCAGCTTGTGCTCCACCAGCAGGGTATGAGAATTTGAGTTCTGTTCTGGCTCTGTATCCTTGTCAACGCTTCATAGTAATAGTAATTCTTTTTCCTTTTAGTCATTCAGATGGATGCATAGTGGTATTGCAATTTTGGCTTTAATTTGTATTTCCTGGATGCCTGGGTGGCTCAGTTGGTTGTCTGCCTTCTGTTCAGGTCATGATCCCAGAGTCCTGGGATCAAGTCCCACATAGACTCCCTGCTTGGCAGGGGCCCCGCTTCTCCCTCTGTTCCTCACCCCCACTCTCGTGCTCATTCTCTCTCTCAAATAAATAAATAAAATCTTTAAAAAAAATTGTATTTCCCTAATGACTAGTGAAGATGAATTCCTTTTGATTTGTTTATTGACCATTGGAGGTACACTTTGGTTAAGTGCCCAGGTCATGAATGTTTTTTCTATTGGATTTTCTGCCTTTTTCTGATTGATTTGTAGAGTCTTTATATATTCAAGATAGGAGTCCTTTGTTACTCATGTACATTTGCTAGTATCTTCTCCCTCTGGCTTACTTTTTCAGCCTCTTCGTGATGTTTTTTAATTAGCATAAATTCTTAATTTTTGTGTATGAAATCTGCCAACCCACAGATATTCTCCTTTGTTCCCTTCTGAAAACTTTATGATTTTTACCTTACACATTTAGAACTATGATCCTTCTGGAACTGATTTTTGGGTATGGTATGAGTTAGACACAAAGATTCTTTTTTTTCTTTTTTTTCTTTTTTTTTAATATGGCCATCCAGTTGATCTAGCACCAGTGTGCTTCACTGTATACATTGATTTTTTTAATTATTGAATTTTGATGATGATGTTGGGGGTTATTAGTGCCCTATCAAATCAGTACCATTTGGGGGTAGTAATTTAGTTTTCCTTCAGCTGCCATAATAAATTAGTACAAACTTGTTGTCTTAAAACAACAGAAACATACTCTCTCACAGTTCTGAAAGCTGGAAGTCCAAAATTAAGGTGTTGGCAAGGCAAATGGATTCCTTCTGAGGGAAAATCTCCTCCATGCATCTTTCCTGGCTTCGGGTAGTTGCCAGCAGTACTTAGCATTTCTTAGCTTGGAGATGCATCACTGCAGTTTCTGCCTCTGTCTTGACATGACATTCTCTCTTTGTCTCTGTGTCCACACTTCCCTGTTCTGATACAGGTACCAGTCAGTAGATCTGGGCCCATCATAATTCAGTGTGACCTTATCTTAAACCGATTACATTTGCAAAAACCTATTCCCAAGTAAGTTTACATTCACAGATTCTAAGGACATGAATGTTAGGGGGACACAATAAATAACTTTAGTACATATCCCTCATTTTTTTGTTTTTTACTATTGAAGGATCATGTTGGTAGTGAATGTACTTTAAGAAGTTAGCAGAATGTTCTTGAAGCTGCCCAGCTAGTTAAATTTCAGGGTAACAGAAGCCATTCTTCCTTCTGCCAGTACTCTGTTGAGGGCCTAGTGTCAGAAAACACTTGATACTTACCTCAGGCTATCTCTATGCTGTGAACACAGATGCTAAATTCAATCTAAGGAGTTAGATCTTTTGAATATTTTCTTTCTGTCACACTCAAGTAAATATGAGTCCTCACCCCAGATGATGATTTCCAGTTTGCTGTGCAGGCATGTATTTATTAAGAACATACGTCAGGGTGGGGCCCAGGGGTTGGATGCTTAGAGGACAAGGGCAGGCTTAGTGTGTGTTAGTGAACCTACAGCCCATGTACTGCTGGAGATGTCATACACTTGATGGTTAGTTAAAAGTCAGGTTAGCTTTAGGTAATCAAGAGGGAGAAACTGGGGGCACCTGGGTGGCTCAGTCGTTAAGCGTCTGCCTTCAGCTCAGGTCATGATCCCAGAGTCCCAGGATCGAGCCCCGCATCCAGCTCCCTACTTGGCAGGAAACTTGCTTCTCCCTCTCTCAGTCCCACTGCTTATGTTCCCTCTTTAGCTGTGTTTCACTCTGTCAGATAGATAGATAGATAGATAGGAAGAAAAGAGGGAGAAATTGTCTCTAAAATTTGGAGGGCCTTCTGGTACCATCAGAGCTCTTAAAATATAAAATCAGATACTGTAGTTAGAGATAGGAATGGTAGACATTTTTGAGTCCTCGGATCCAACCTTCAAATAGTATTTGTGATTAAGACTGGCATCTGATTAATTTTCTGTGTTGTAGTCACCAGAACACTGTGCATATCTATTGGACATTTTGTTATCTAGGCTGCACATACCTACTAACACATACATCTATGTCACATTTTGTGATGAATGTTGTGATATTGGGTGGATAGGGTCTGGAGGCACTTTTGAATTGTGTCACATAGTTCACATCTGATGTTGACATCTGATCCCAGCCATATTCCTGTTTCATCACTTATAAGTCTGTCATTCTTTTACATCTGAGGGATTGGTGGGATAAACCTTTTGCAATAAAAGCTGACACTTCACTTTTAAGAAGCTGAGTTGACCCAAGAAGGAACTCCCTGGCCGTATCAGGGTAAAATTAAAGCAGTAAATCAAAATGTAATACATAATATAAGTGCCACCATCTTTCCTAGCTGTTTTATTTTAAAAATCATTTTGTGTAACTGTTCTTGCATTTTATTGCATACCCAGTGTTTGTAGCTTGTTTAAGCCATCAGTTTATTTTCTCTCCCCATTTGCCATTTTCATTTTATGAAATCAGAGGATTGGATTCTGTTGTTTAATGGGTTTAAATTTAAAAAAAAAAAATTTAGAACCACGGACAAACAGGCTCTCTCTTTGAAGCACTTGCTTCAACAAAGAAGTACTTGCTGTATGATTTATTCATATTAAAAATATAACCTGGATTGCTTATAAAAATGTTAAAACGGGGATTTTCTAAAAACAGAATTATTTTTAAAATAAAGTCTTTTGCTCTATTATGTTATCATTTGAAATATATGTAAAATCAACTTTTTGGGGATTTCATCTTAACTATTTGGTACCAGAAATAACTAGTAAAATTGCACCTTGTAACTCCAGTGGAGTAACTGCTCAGATGCCTTAGCCCATCTTTAGGTGCCAGGCTTCCGTTGCTTCCAGTACTTTGACATGCCATTTTCCCCCCTACTCATTTCTGTGTGTTTTAGTTAACTCTCACTGACATTTTTCTCCTCTGAATTTTTTTTTTTAGTCGTATCTCAAGCATGTAACTTTTTTTCTTCTCATTCTTCGTTTGTTTCTACTTGACAGTCATGAGTAGCTTTGAACTTTCTTCTGTTCTTTATTCCTTTGGGGTGTTTTGCTGTCATGCCATTGAGAACATCAAAACCAGTGGCAGACAGCATGCCCAGTGCAGCCACGTGTATCAATAGGATCTCCTGCTTTGCTTTTGTGTCCCTTGAATTATCCCTAGGCATGGCAAGTATTTTTCCACTTCATGCCCTCTCAGTGACTTGCAGGCTTTGTTATTCACACATTCCACAAAGTATCTGTTCTCTATTTCATTGCTTTTGAAGCAAACAAAAGTGAGTTTCCTTGTTATCACAAACTTGGAGTCCTCCTTGCACAGATTTCTTTTTTTCCTTTTCTTAGCTCCACAGGAGACTTCCTTAGAGAAGGTCTGCTGAGAAAATGGCTTCAGCAGTTTAAAATGTTCCAACTAGGAGTCATTTTAGGTATTGACAGTGGCATTCTGGAAGAATAGGATGCTCTGTGAAGAATTTGAACTAATTTTCTGGGGCGTATGAGTGTTACAAACCAAAGCTGAGGGCGGAGAAATAACTATAAACAACTCTCCTTACCTTCAGGCCTCATTTTCTTTCTAATTCAATTAGATTCATTTGTTAGATCATCAAGCTAGCTGATATTTTAAGTATTCCTTTAATATTACATTCAGAAACATTTAAACATCTACCTGTCGGTAAAGAAGTATATTTTTCTCTCATTGTTTTATGGATTTATGGAGTCTAAAGTCATGAGGTCAGAAAGTTTCAGCTCACTTCCGGCAGTGGCTATGGATGATACTTTTTGGCAGGAAACTATTTTCTCACTGAGTACACACAGAGGACATGCTCTCTACTGCAGTGAAGTCATCAGTTCTTTCTGTGTTATGTAATTAAGAGGAACCCCCCCCCCCTTGGCTAGAGCAGGTGATGTAGTCTTTGTTATTGAACGGTTTTATCCAGCTGTACGTGCGCTTTGTATGTCAGTTGATATTTATTAATACCTAGGCCCTTCTTTTTTTCTCCCTGGGTGAATGTTGGGGAAAAAAGATGTAGCCATCCTGAATTTCCTGATTATCCTAATTATGGTAACAATTTGTCTCTGTAGACCAGGGTATTTAAATTACTTCGAAGCCAAATCCAACAGCAGACTTGGACTGATGACGGCACCCCGTCTGCCCGGGAGCTTCGGTCAGTCTTGCTCGAGTTTGCTTGCACCCACAGCCTGGAGAACTACAGTGCTATGGCCATGAAGCTGTTTGATGATTGGGTGGCATCCAACGGAACTCAAAGGTGACATGTCCTGCTACTCAAATGAGCTCTCTTCATCTTCCTTACCTTGGTATCATATACTGAAACCAGTATCTTTTCATCCTGGCTCATAAATGTTATAAAACTGAGTGTTAAGTAGGTGAATTCTGTATACTTGTGTTGCCAAACAAGACTGTGTTTTCCAATTGTAGTAAAATGTGTAAAACATAAAATTTATTATCTTAACATGTTTTAAGTATACAGTTCAGTAGTATAAGTATATTCACATTGTTGAGCAATGAATCTCCAGAACTTTTTATCTTGCAAAACCAGAACTTCTTACCCAGACAACTCTCCATTTTCTCCAGTCCCCAGCCCTGGGCAGCCACCATTCTTTTCTCTGCTCTAAATACCTTATGTGAGTGAAATGTACAGTTTTTGTCTTTTTCTGACTGACTCGTTTCACTTGTCCTCAAGGTTCATCCATGTTGTAGCATGTGTTAGAATGTCTTTCCTTTTTAAGGCTGAATAATTCTCACTTTGTGTATACACCATATTTTCTTTATTGATTCATCCACTGATAGACATTTGAGTTACTTCCACCTTTTGGCTTTTACAAATAATGCTGCTGTGAGCATAGGTATACACATACTTCAAGACTCTCCTTCTGATTCTTTCAGATGTATACCTAGAAGTGATATTGCTACATCATATGGTAGATCTATTTTTAGTTTTGGGGGGGTACTGCCATATTGTTTTCCATAGTGGTTGCACCATTTTACAGTCCCACCAGTAGGGCACAAGGGTTCCAGTTTTGTCACATTGTCACCAAGCACTTGTTGTTTTCTGCTTTTTTATAGCAGCCATCAGAATGGGTGTGAGCTGTCAAACAAGTCTCTTATAATTTAGGGCTATAACATAGCAGGTGGAGTTAGCAGTTAGTAGATATGTTTTTGATGATGACTGGTTCTCTCCATGTTCCTTAGTGGGCATTATGGAAATAGATTCAAGCATCAGATGAGAGTTGGGGTGAAGGATTAGGATAACCTACTGAGATTGTTTCCAACTCTGAGATCTTAATAAGGCCAGAAAACTGTGCTTCTTCCCCTCTTCTCACCACTCCCCTCATACTTGCTGCCGTATTTCCACCATGGAACTCATCACACGTGGTAATACATTGATTTATTCTGTACGTTGTGGTAGCCTCTGAGTTCCTAGAGGGCAGAGACTGGGTCTCCTTCTTTCCTTTCCCAGTTTCCAGCCAGGTGTCTGCCTGGTGTTTTGTGGATGCTCAGTGAATAATTACTGTGTTAAGTTGAATTGATATTCTTTATGGTCACACCACCAGGGGAGTAGCTGCCCACTGAATTAAATATTTTCTTGACAGTGAGTTGTTAAGACTCTTCTCTTACATGCTCTGACTCCATGAACAACACTAGTCAATTCCTTGCCTTTGTAGCTAGGGTGTCTTTTCCTTATTTTTTTCATATTTGTACCTTTTTTACAGCCTACCTACTGATGTCATGAGTACTGTGTTCAAGGTTGGAGCAAAAACGGAGAAAGGCTGGTCATTCCTGTTAAGCAAGTATGTCTCTATAGACTCTGAAGCAGAGAAGAATAAAATACTTGAAGCTCTTGCCGGCTCAGAGGATGTACGGAAACTTTACTGGTATGAAACCACCCAAGCAATATGATATATAGAAACCAAAAGCATAAACCATGGCGCTCCTAGGCTTGGAGAGCTCATTTTCTCTGGGATTTCCCTCTTTCTGCCTTTACTTGTGGACTGGCCTTGACTTGGATGGTGTGGGGAGGAGCCCACACGTGTTGGGCTTTGTCTCAGTGACTGGACCTGTATGGGTAGGCAGGAGGAGCTTTGCCTAAAAGAGATTGGGAGATGCCAAAAATCACAGTTGCCTTCTACTCTGTGCTTAAAAGCCTTTTGATCTGCTTGGCATATTGTTTTCGATTCCACAGTTAGTGCTTCTTCCTTTTTTTTTTCTATTTTGGTCAAGGCATTGCTCTTTCCAAGGTATCATTTTGAAAATGCAGACACTTCAGTAAAACATAACATGTAAAAGCCATAGATTATATATTCATGGGAATTTGTCAGACCTTTCCTTTTTTTTTCTTAGAGATTTAACTTATTTAATTGACAGAGAAAGTGCACAGGCAGGGGGAGCAGCAGACTCCCCACTGAGCAGGGAGCCTGTTGTGGGACTTGATTCCAGGACTCTGGGATCACGACCTAAGCCAAAGGCAGCCGCTTAACCAACTGAGCCACTCAGGCACCTCAGACCTTTCCTTTTTTTTTTTTTTTAAGAAGATTCCAATGTGTTTATTTTTTATTTTTTTTCTGATTTTATTTATTTATTTGGCTGAGAGAAGCACAGCTAAAGAGGGAACACAAGCAGGGGAAGTGAGAGAGGGAGAAGCAGGCCTCCCGCAGAGCAGGGAGCCCGATGCGGGGTTTGATCCCAGGTCTCCGGGATCATGACCTGGGCTGAAGACAGACACCCAACAAATGAGCCACCCAGGCGCGCCAAGACCTTTCCTTTTTAATATCCAGCAGATAAAGAGCTAGAGGTGGTAATTTCACATGGGGTGAGGGGGCAGTAGGTGGGTCTTCCTGGCAGGAAGACCAGTCAGTGTCAGGGTAGAGGAGCTGTAGGTAACCAGGAGAAAGATGAAGGTATCTTGAAAGTCAGCAGTGGGAAGGAAAGGAGAAGCTTGTGGCTCTCATTGCTTCTCTTGTATAACTTTGCTCAGTTAAATCCTTCTAGTGATCCACAGATTTTTCTTAGCACCTGTCCAGACGGACTTTCCAGAGGATGCACTATAAATAGTCATTTTCTTTAAAGAAGCAGCCAGCCTCTGACCGAAGCAAATAGAGAAAAGTTTTTGTTTTTAAATCAGTAATAATCCTGTTTTGAATTAGTAGGACACTGATAAATTCCCCATTATAAAATACTTAAATAGTACCTAAGGGAATGAAATAAAATGTGAAAGTACCTCTCATATGACCCTTCTCTTCAAGTCTTACTGTCTTCTCTCTGTTAACAGTGTCTGTCCCGATGTGTGTATTTATATATTGAACATAGGTTTATACCGTATCTGGTATTCTGTAACATTCTTTGTAGTGAGTGATCAGTCTTTGAAATTTGCTTATTTCATACACTATTCCACAGTACGGCTTTATCACAATTTATTTAATCCATTATATCTCATTGGACATTTGGGTTTTTCCTCCCATTAAAAATCATTCTTCATTCTTTTGGAAATATGTGTTTTCCCACTAGAAAGAGATATTCTTTCTTTTTTTTTTTTTTTTAAAGATTTTATTTATTTGACAGAGAGAAACATAGCCAGAGAAGGAACACAAGCAGGGGGAGTGAGAGAGGGAGAAGCAGGCTTCCTGCCGAGCAGGGAGCCCGATATGGGACTCGATCCCGGGTCTCCGGAATCATGACCTGAGCCGAAGGCAGTCGCTTAACCAACTGAGCCACCCAGGCACCCCTAGAAAGAGATATTCTAACATGGTAGTTGAGAATTGGATTTGTTTAAGTACCAGGCTTTAGTATTTATGGCTGTATCCCTGTGTCAATTTTACATAACCTCAGTTCCTTAAACGGTAAAATGGAGATAGGTAATGATTCCCTATTTCAAGCCTTGTTGTCTCAAGAATTTAGAACATAATCTAGTACATATAAAGTATCAGTAAGTGTTAATTATTAATATTAAAAGCATGTTCTAATATGTGTCTTACTTTTTTACATCAAACAGCCTAGTTTTTTAAGAGTAGCATTACACCTGTCTACTCATGTCAAATAAAATTTTTGGCTTTTTTTAAAGATTTTATTTATTTATTTGACAGAGAGAGATCACAAGTAGGCAGAGAGGCAGGGAGAGAAAGAGGAGGAAGCAGGCTCCCTGCTAAGCAGAGAGCCTGATGCAGGCCTCGATCCCAGGACCCTGAGATCATGACCTGAGCCAAAGGCAGAGGCTTTAACCCACTGAGCCACCCAGACACCCTCAAATAAGGTTTTTTAACAACAGCAAAAAAAAAAAAAAAAAAAAAAAAATCCCAGTCTTCATAGTTATAATATACTGTACCTGAATTTATTTCCTAAATGTCCTTTCTACATCAAGAACTATTTATTATTGTGTGACAGTATATTTAAGTCTTTATCTTATTGGTGAGTCCTGCCATCATTCAAAAAAATGGCAAGTTTTCAATCTATTGATCAATCTTAGACCCATCCCAAACTTATATTCTTTGCATTGCTTCAGAACCTTATTTAGGAGACTGGCACTGATTTTAAGTTCAGTGATCATTTCATGATGAATACTTATTTTGGAAACTAAATTTGCTTTACTCTTTAGGTTAATGAAAAGTAGCCTCAGTGGAGATATCATCCGAACACAAAAGCTGTCTTTCATCATTAGAACAGTTGGCCAACATTTTCCTGGACACTTGCTGGCATGGGATTTTGTCAAAGAGAACTGGAACAAGCTTGTACAGAAGTAAGTTTCTCAGATAACAACTAACTTTTAGTATCCTCCGGTTCTTCATTTGAAACCGTTCCTAATAGTTGTATTGATTCATAGGATTTAAGATCTGCTGTGAGAGGAAAAATACGTCAGTGACAGTTTAACTGTGAGAAGTTTGACGGTGGTGCTCCATTCGGGTACTGAGCAAGCCCAGCCGTGCTTGACACTTAGGTCACTTCCGTTCATGTGGCCATCAGCTATTTCAGAACAGCTGTTTAGTTAAGTGTGTTGAAAAGTACGTCTTCATTGCCAAGGTATTAGATAAGAACTCACAGTTCTTACCTAACCAGACATCATGAGAAGGGGTTTTTTTTGTTTTTTTTTTTCTTTCAAAGTTGTAATGGCATTTCTGGGGTAAGGTGTGATTTTTTAATCAGTTAAATGAAGTAATAATTTATCTGGGTATCCGTAACTCCTGCCTTTTTCTGCCGGCCTTTGCTTCCTGCTGGGAGTAGGAATGTGTATAGGGTTACTGCTGTTTTACTGAGCTTTGGTACCCAGGAACAGGACTCCCAGTCCGGCTTTGGCCTGTGTAATGTATGTACGTAATGTACGGTCAAGTAATTCTTTGCACTCAGGACCTTTGCTTCCCAACAGCTGCCTCATGTTTTTGCTCTTTTGGCTCTTGTATTTGTGTTTCTTCAGGTTTCATCTGGGGTCCTATACCATACAAAGTATTGTTGCTGGGTCAACGCACCTGTTTTCAACAAAGGCGCATTTGTCTGAGGTTGGTTGTATGAAATGTTAGTGGGGAGATTGGGTCATCCTTTTCCCTTAGGCTGCTCACGCCAGTAGAACCTGGCCCCTTCTCTCTGTCGACCTTGGTCAGTGCGAGTGATTCTGCCCTGGGATTATTTCTTAAGGTGGGGATACTCAGCAATGAGGTCAAATTCTGATGAAGAAGAATTCTGATCCCATTCTCAAGAGTATTCCCACATCTGCCTGGTAAAAATCACTTTTGAATTAAGACTAGCATATGCCAAGTTTCTTTTATAAGTGGTAATAAAATGGTTTTAAAGAATTCCATTCCAAGGGTAGAACTGGGCACTAATTCTAGCTTTAGACTACTTCATTCACTGATACTTGGCTTTTTTTTTTTTTTCCCCATTCTAAACTGGAAAAATTCATCCTGGTGAAGTAAGGGAAATTTACTTTTAAAATTACTTCAGATTTCACCATACGTGATCAGGAACTGGATGTAAATACTTCAAATATTAAAGTACTTCTTGGGGACATCTGGGTGGCTCAGTTGTTTAAGCGTCTGCCTTTGGCTCAGGTCATGATCCCAAGGTCCTGGGATCAAGACCCATAGTGGTCTCCCCACTCAGCGGGGAGTCTGCTTCTCCCTCTTCCTGCTCCCACCCTTTGCTTATACTCTCTTTTGCTCTCTCTCTCTCTCTCTCAACTAAATAAATACAATCTTTAAAAAGTAAATAAAAAAATAAAGTCCTTCTTTTCTTTAAAGAACTCAGCATAGCCATGACTCAGTTAAAGCTTATCTGAAAAGGATATTCAGAGTCACCTATGAGTTACTGTTCTTCTTTTGAAATACTTCTGCGTGCAACTTTTACAGGTCCAGGCATTCTTTGAAAATCAGTCAGAGGCAACCTTTCAGCTTCACTGTGTCCAGGAGGCTCTGGAAGTCATCCAGTTGAATATCCGTTGGATGGAGAAGAACCTCAAAACGCTGACGTGGTGGTTATAGCATGCACAACCTGCGTTCCATTTTGTTGCCTGTTCAAAGAGCTTGTTAACATGGGCTCTGCTGCTTTTGCAAAAAGCCAAGGTGAAGCCAGAATTGCTGCCCAGTCATTTGCACTCTTAGGAGTTCTAGTTCGCTCAGGGCCCGTCTGTGTTTTTCATCTGTCTTTCTCGAATTGTCTTTGGGCAGTAAGTAGTTATTTATTACAAAATTATATTCACCTATATGCCAATATCTACAAAAACAGTGAGTAACTTTTCTACTTTGAAGATACACAAATGGGAAAACGTCTGTTTTGGTTCTGTTCTGTTTCTCAGTATTTGGAAAGTACTGACCCAGAGAAACCAGGAAAGATCTACGGTGGGAGCCGGCCTCTGGGGGCACTGCCTTGCTGGCCTTGTTGCTCCCTAGTGATAGATGGTAGATGCTCCTTGAATACGCTATAGAGCGTAGCTTCAGAAACTATGGTAATGAGGCCGACAAAAGCCTACAACTGTTAGAAAACCCATCTCAGGTGTGCAGATCTACTTTGGTTTGAGGTTTTGATGAGTCTTTTATTTTCTGAAACAAAGTTTAAATAAGATCTATAGCTTATATATTTTTTTTTTCTGCAGAACAGCCAGGTGCTACAGAATTTTTAAATTTTTGTTGTACTGAAAGCTAAGTAACAAGGACAAAAGATTAAATTTTCCAAATAGGTAATACTTATTTTTTCATCTTCTGGAAAATGTTTCAAACTGAGTTAGCTTTAATTATAATTATTTTATTTATGAATTCCAATATTCTCTGAATCTGTACACCTTTATCACTCCCTGCCATAGATATATCTTATGTTATTGAGGAATATGTCTAAATGTGTGGCACGCATTTTGTCAATACTGTTGTCTTTTATCATGACTTTATCACTGTTACTAAAAATAAAATTAGTTTAGGTTCCCTTTGGCATTACCTGATCATAGACACTTTCTATCTGAGTCATACTCATGTGTAGATTTTCATGTTATATGATAGCATGTTTTAGAAGCATATTTTAAAATAGGGCCTTTAAGAAATTGAACATTTTAATTTGAAGTTCACCGTAGTACCTTAAAGGAACAAAGAGAATATGGAATAGGAGTAACTTGATTCAGATTTAATATGGTGGATTTTGAATTTTTTCTACTGTCAAAACAGTACTTTCCTTTAGTTGAAGAATCAGTGGGTTTTGTTTGTTTTGTTTTATTTTATTTTTATCATGGCCAAACTAACTGATTAAAAGGAATGGCCAAGGAAAGAAAGAAAGGGAAGATTTCTGAAACCGTCTGGCATTTTCACTCCTTGTAAAGGAAAAATACTGTACTTGAATTTTTTGAGCTATGCAGACTTAATACTTAGATTGTTGAGTTTCTTTGATTCTTAAGGGAAAAGCTTTCTTCCTAATAATTTTCGAGTACTTTATATTTTGTTTGAAAACATCTTCTGTGTACATAAAAAGGGTAGATACCCATTTGTGAGTACTTAAAACACTCCAGAGAATCAATGGGAAAGGTCACCTTTTTAAGTTAGCAAGTATACAGTGAAAATATGTGGGATTGTGTATAAAATTATATTTTACTTTATGAAAATATTTTTATATAACAATTTAAAATGCTGGCAAACTAAAAGGTAGCTTTCTTTAATCCTAGTGTGTTTTCCCCCAATTTAGTCTTTTCTAAACATTTACCTCTGGTTCAGAGTACAAAATATTATGTCCTGAGAATTGCAGAATCCTCTAAAGATGTCTTATTGAAACTGGGGTGATTGTAGGTCTTTATTCCTTTTGTGCTCAGCAGATGAATTATAGCTTGGTTGATACGGGAAGTTAGTATGTTTTTATATTTTTAGAGTGGGGAAAATACTAAACTTTTGAGGGGTTTTTTTGGTTGCTGGTTTTTTACCATGTTATTTAATGAATTCCACTTTGATACAGAGTTTAAATTTTGCTACTTCTCAAAGTCAGTTAAGATTTTTCAGTTACACCTGCCCATCTTTACATTGCTCCTGTAATGTATGTTAACTCTGCATATGGCAAATCTTGTCTTGAATTATATCATTTTTCTTGAGTGTGTTTGTGTGTGTGTGTGTGTGTGTGTGTGAGAGAGGGTAATGTTTAAATAAATCCTTAGCAAAACATGGGCTGTAAAAAGAGCTGACTTGTAATCCGTTGCTTTCTTTGTACTCAACCTATTCACTCCCATAATACGGGATCCCTGCTGGTTGTAGTTCTGTTTGTAGACCTCACCTAGAGTATTTATAGCTCTAGTAGCCCTCACCTTACTGTGTCCCATAGAATTCTGTAATTTTTAATGTCAAGCTAACCCATCTCTATGGCACTTCCCAAAACGAACTCTAAGTCAGGAATATAAGGCTAGGGAATAGGTAGAACATGTGACATAATAGGCATAACGGTAGCTTTTGAAATTTTATGCCCCACACTTTTTCTTAGCCACAGTGTCTCTGAGAACTCACGTCTACGTGCGTGTGGCTCTGCAGTCCCAGCGTGATGTGGTCGGGTATTCATGTTCATTGCAGAGGGATGGGCTGCTTGAACAGAATAGAAGAGGCCCATTATGCAGATGATTAAGAAAGGTAAAGTTGGAAATTTGGAACTGTAGAAGAAAAACTTGTGCTTTGGAGCTCTGGAAGTAGAAATCTAAGGCATCCAGTTTTTTTTTATCAGCAAGAGATTGGGTACATTAAACTGTGGGTAGTTTTGGCTTCCACCCCAAGCCCAGACCATCCCCCATCTAATTGTTTTCTATAAATTCCTGTAAGTGAAACTGTGTTGCCATTGTGTGAGTGATCCAGAACTTTCTTACCATCCCGGGTTCTGCTTAATTCTAATATTCTTTGCCAATCATATTTTTATTTTCTTGTACTTGAGCCTCTGTAGGAACAAAAGAGCGCTCAGAAGAGCTCTGGGTTCGTAAAGGCTCTGGGGCTACGTCAGTCTCCCTGGAGACAGAACAGAGTCCTTTCTGAATATTAGAAAGTAAGAAATGAAAGTTACGTGCTGAGTTTGTCGGATCACTGGTAGCCTGTTACTGAGCTTTACTGTAAGAGCCGAAACAAACTAAAGCACCTGGGACCGTAACGTGTGGTCAGACTGCTGAGTACTCATGTGATCCCCGTTCATTTCATGGGGCTGCAGAGAAGGTGTGTGAGTTCAGGACACGGTATTACTGAGGACACCATTTCCTGAGTGGAGTTTGCAAAATGAGATCTGAATTCTGTAGGTATGATAGAGCTCTTTCTTTCCCCTTTGCCTTTGTCATGTTGTTGTTGTTGTTGTTTTGCTATGAATTCTCTTTCTAAAGAGTTTCTTCTCTCCCACTCTGATGCTCCCATTTGTACTTTAAAAAAACAAATGTGTGTATTTTTGCTATTGTTTTTCTATTTTCTTTCATTTTGTGCTTCATTCTCTGTGCCCGTGGTTAAGTCCTGAATGAAAAGTGGCAGCCCACATGTGGGATATATCTCCTCTCCCTCCCTTTCCTTTGTTGCCCACATGTGCAGTAGCTCATAGAATAGTTGATTTGGGGAGGGGGTATATGCCTTTTAAATGTACGTATATGGTATATGGTTTTGATCTCTTTTTATTTTCTTTCATTTTGTATACTTTCTTCTGCTAAAGAGTGAGATGCTGTTCTGTGAAAACCTCTTCTGCCCTTCCCATGTCGCCTGTGTGGGCAACAGCTGTGGACTAGTTACTTGAGGTTTCTTTTTTGGAATTTGATGGCGATACTAGGGGAGAGCAGAGTATGCTCTTTTTAAAATGTGTACAGAATGTTTTTGCTGCTATTTTGTGGGTGTTTTTTTCATTTTGCACTTCATTCGTCTTTCTCATGGGTGTGTAGATAGCTAGTGAACTGTGGCGGTCCAGAAGTCTGACAGATGGCCCGCGTACCCCTCCCTTTGTTGCTTGCATGGACAGTAACTAATAGATTAGTTGTAGTTGCTCTTTTGGATCTAGTCTTGCGGGGTGAGGGTTTTGTATCATAGCTTTCAGGTGTATATATGTGTTATGCTTCTTTTTTTTGTCTCATATATGTTCCTTTGCATATGTGCATATGTACTTAGTGAAATTGTGGTTCAGAGTATGACAGATTTCCTGTTTGCCCTTGTTCTTATTGCCTTCTTGGGTAGTAGCTAATGTTTTATTTTTTGTTGTGGGGTAGGAGAAAATAGGATATGTACTTATATGTAAATAGACTTCCTGCTACTTTGCATTACTTATTCATTTTGTACTATGTCCTCCTCAGAGGCTGTCAAAGTATGTAATGAGATGTGGAGGTCTGGATGTATGACAATCTCCTCTTGTTCCCTTCCCTTATTGCCTGAGTGGGCAACAGCTAGTAGAGTAGTTGTTGGAGTGGGGTTTGGGGGAGGTGGGGCGAGGGATGTATATATGCTGTATATACCTGTTTTTACTACCAAGTTGTATTATTTCATTGGGTATCCCGACTGGAAGTTACCCATTGAACCATGGAGGTCCGGATGTATAACAATCTCCTCTTGTCCCCTGCCCTTATTGCCTGAATGGGCAATAGCTAGTAGAGTAGTTAATTAGTTTCAGGGGTTCTTTTGTGGGTTTGGGGGTAAATACTTTTAAATATATATGTGTGTGTGTGTCTGTGTCTGTGTCTGTATGTGTGTGTGTTTACGTTCTTATCATAGTACTTCATTGGGTAGCCAGTCCTTCGCTTGGACACATAGGTTCCTAATGAACTGGGGAGTTCTAGATGTGTAGCAATCTCCTCTTCCTTTCCCTTTTTGTCTATGTAGGCAATAATTTTCAAGTAGTCTGTTTTTTGAGGTCTTAGGGGGTGGGAAGGGACAAAGGGCAGGATATATACTTTTGAAAACTGTATGTACAGTATTTGTTACTATATTGTGTTATTCCATTTTGTACCCCGTCCCTTCGTTGGACGTGGAGGTACCTAATGAGATGTGGAGGTCCGGATGTATGAAAATCTCCTCTTGTCCCCTTTCCTTATTGCCTCTGTGGGCAATAGTTTTAGAGTAGTTCTAGATTAATTTTTTATTCTATCACTCTCCCCCCTCGGAGGGTGGGGATATGTATTTTTTAAAATGTATATAAATATTTTTGTTCCTTTTTTCTGTTACTGCATTTTGTACCTAGATCTTTCCATGGATATTTAGGTACATGATGAAAATTAAGGTTCATTCTATGAAAAAAAATCTCATCTTCTCCCCTTGCCTTATTGCCTGTCCAGGCAATGACTAGCGGTGTAGTTGTGTAGAGGGTTTTTTTGGTAGGGTGGTGGGGGGATTTCTGGGTATATATTTTTAAAAATGTATATAAATGTCTGCTGTGGTTGTTATTGTTGTTTTGCTCTTTTACTTTGAATTGATTTTTTTTTTGGTTTGAATTTGTAGATATGCAGTGTAGTGCAGAGGCCCAGATTCAGAGGCATGATAAACCTTTTCTGTCTTCCCTTGTAGCCTGTGTGCGAGCATATGAGAATACTTGAGAACTTGGTGTTTGTTGTTTGTGTTTGAAATTCTTAATGGGGCATGGGCTTATTAGGTAAGATAGGTGGTTTTTTAAATGTATATAAATGTTTCTGCCTCTTTTTGATGTTTACTTCATTTTGAATCTAGTCCTTTGCATGACAATTTAGGTACTTACTGAAAGTTGAGATTGATTCTATGAAAAATCTCCCCTATTCCCCTTCCCTCATTGCCTGGCTGGCAGTGGTAGAGAATAGATGTTTAGTTTCTTTTTTTCAAGGGGGGGGGGTGGGCATAGTCTGAGAAAGAGAGAGAGAGAGAGAGAGAGAGAGAGAGAGAGAGAGAGAGAAAGAGAGAGTGTGTGTGTATATATAATTTTTTTTTAATGTATATAAATGTTTGCTATGTTTTTTATGTCATTTCACTTAGTACTCAGTCCTTTGCAGGACTTGTAGGTACATAATGAAACATGGAGGTCCATAAGTATGATAAATCTCCTCTGCGTCCCTTCCCTCACTGCCTGCACAGGCAATAGTTTTATAATTTGGGGTGGTTTTTTTAAGGGGGAGAGATGATTTGAGTGGGGAGGGGAAAAGGACAGGGTATGAACTTTTAAAAATTGTATATAAATGTTTTCCTATTATTGATTGTGTACCTAGTCTTAGCATGATATATAGGTACCAGATGAAAATTGAGGATCAGTGTATGACAGATCTCCCCTTCTTCCCTTTCCCGTATTGCCTATGTTGGCAATAGTGAGTAGAATAGTTGTGTGTTGTTTATTTACTTGGTTTTTTGGGAGGGGTTATATTTTTGGCAGGGGACTATTCTTAACACATATGACTATGGGTGGGGTTTTTTGTTTCATTTTGTATTTAGTTCTTTGCATGGCTATCTATATTGGGACCTAATGAAAATTGAGTTTCATAAATTGACAGATCGCCTCTTCCTTTCCCACGTATTTCCTCATTTAGCAGTGCCAAGTATAATTATTGTTTTGTTTTGTTCTTTAGGATATATGCCCTTAAAAATGTAAATATATATAAACACATATCTAATCTGCTTATTTTTTTTTCATTATTTTTTGTTAATATATAGTTCCTTTCAGGGCTGTACATGGATCTAACAAAAATCAAGTCCCACCAAATCCCTGCCCTCTGACTTGAAAGGCATGGAGTGGTGTATATAACTCATGGCAACAGGTATATATATCCCAGCAGGTGTGTTGGGAGAAGACACTTGGATACCCTTGACTTAGGAAAGCTAATCAGATTCAGCGTTTCTTATGCTGATTCAAACTGAAGGAAATGGTGAAAAGGGAGATTCCAGAAAGGCAAGAGCACAATACTAAGTAAAAAGTAGGTTTAACAGTCATTGCTGATGAATCTTTCACTAACTGGTATGCCAATAAAAGTGCTGCCTATAGGGTGCCAGGTGGCTCAGTTGTTAAGCGTCTGCCTTCGGCTTAGGTCATGATCCCAGAGTCCCAGGATTGAGCCCTGCATCGGGCTCCCTGCATGGGGCTCCCTGCGTGGCAGGAAGCCTGCCTCTCCCTCTCTCACTCCCCTTGCTTATGTTCCCTCTCCCTGTGTTTTCCTCTGTCAAATAAATAAAATCTTAAAAAAAAAAGTGCTAGAACTTACGTGAAGACCCTTGGAGTAGCTTCTTTTGGGGGCCTGGAATTCTGACGTATCTACAGAACCTCCTGCAGTTCCATTGATAGCATATTCTTATATAACTGATAGAACTTATTTTGATTTTTGGAATGAATGTTTTGAGTTATTGCCATGGTTCTAGTGAATAACAACATGGGCTCCAAAAATCATTCAATAACAAATTAGGGGGCCAAGCTCTCTTTCAACGCCCATCTATGGTATTGCAAGTTGGCCCTTTACTACCCAGAGCTCTTCTGTGTGGCTGCTTCTCTCTCCTCAGTTCTCCATTAGCTGGGCCATTCCTGGCTTTTTTTTTTTTCTTTTTGTGCCTGTAATATTAGATTTATCCTCACGTACACTCAAAAATGTAAGCCAGTGTTGCCTCATCAGCTGTATGTTTTTGCATGCGTTTCATGCATCCAGACTTGGATGTTCACTTTCAGCATTCTTGAATCATACTGACTCTTCATCCACCACATGGTAAATGTTAGGACTCCATGTTTGTCTGTATCAGAGAAAATGCATGTGTAAATTCCCTCATTCCCTCCCTGGCTCTCTTTCTTTCTTCCTTGCTTTTTTTCTTCAAGCTTCTGAGCAATCTTTGTTCTGCAGTTTATAATGAATATAATGCTGAAGATTTGCCATATTATTTTATTATATGTATTTTTTAGAAATGTTGATAGGACTTCCAGAACATTTGCAAAGAGATGTCATTTACCATATCAAATTCTCAGGTTCTAGTCTTCAAAAATTAGCCTATACTTTGCTGTTACTTTTACCTGCTGCTGTAGAAAAAAATAAAAGTTCATGACACATGTAACTTTGATCATAAATAAGCACGAAAAGGGTACTTTTTGGAATTAGTCATGGTAGTCATTAGTGATATTTCTGAAGAGTTCTTAATTTGAAATACTTCAAAGAAGTAAAGGTCATGGCTTAGCTGAAGGAAATGCTCTAGAAGTTGCACTGTATAAACCATCAGTACAATAATACATTTGTGTGTGTGTGTGTCTGTGTGTGTGTGTGTCCATACAGATATATATATATACATATATATATATAATGAGAATTATAGCATAATTGGAGCATTTGCTTTAATCAGCAAACTCACACTGAGACAAAACTTAAGTCTTATAGCTGTCTTGATTAAAGCCAAGTGTTCCATATTGCTATGAAGAATAGTCTCTTTCAAACACTTTGAAAATTAATTACTTGGAAACTTGTAAAAGTATTACATTTTTGTATTTAAACAACTATACAGATCTCCAGTTCTTTGAATCTGAGCTTGTGGGTGGAATTCTAAATTTGTATCATAATCTGTCTTTTGTGGAAAAATTTTGAAAACAGTATGTATAATATATATGCAAATTCTGTTGTGTCACTTGTAAAGGGAAAAGGCTTATTTTTCTTTATATTTCTGATAACTTGTTTTGCATATGACCAGCACTGACTGAAAGGCATGTGTAATTGCAAACACTGTTGCTTTTTTTGTGTGTGAAATGAAAATAAAAGTATTTAAATATAAATTTTGTGTGGCCTATTTGGATGGAAAAAATTCATATGTAAAATGGTACATCTCAGATTACACGCTCTACCAGGATAATGACCATATTCATTGTCATGCATGATTTGTTTTCTACCCCACTAGTATCCCAGTGTCTCTACTACCTGTAACTTAAGGTTTCTCAAACTCACATTGTTGATATTTGGGGCTGTCCTGTGCTTTCTCTGATGACTAGCACAGTATCTCAGCCTCTAATGCAAATAGCAAATACAAATTAATGGCAACCCCAGTGTGACAATAAAAAAATGCCTCTAGACATTGCCAAATTTCTCTTATGATGGGGTGGGGATTAAAACTTTCAGTGGATGCCTGGAGCAGGGAGCTCAGTAACAGATATAGGAACTCTGTCTAGGGTAATGCTTTACTTTTTAGACTGAATTGCTTCTTAGGAATGCTCAGTACCAGCTGATACAGTAATAGTTAAGTACCTTAATCCGTATGAGACGCGTAATGACTTACCCCAGTGAAACCAGACATCGCTCACTCTGAATTTGAAGGTGAAAGGATACCAAATGTTATCAAGGGACCCTTCCCTTGCTTTGATTCACATGTGATTGGAGGGGGCGGGTGTGGTGCACAGCTTCTTTTCAAGGGACATGGTCAGTTACATTCCTGGTCAGGTGGACAAAAAGAGTTTCTCTCTGTTCTAACCCATTTTGAGAGGTCTTGAGGGTCAATTAAGAATTTCTTAGACTTCCATGGAGTGTCTGGGTGGTTCAGTCCTTAAGCGTCTACCTTCAGCTCAGGTCATGATCCCGGAGTCCAGGGATCAAACCTCGCATCAGGCTCCCTGCTCAGCGGGAAGCCTGCTTCTCCCTCTCTCACTCCCCTGCTTGTGTTCCCTCTCTCACTGTGTTTCTCTCTGTCAAATAAAATAAAATCGTAAAAAAAAATTTTCTTAGACTTCCAGATAGAGAACAAGTATTCTCTTATAGTAGTTGTTAAGGCTTAAAGTTGAGTGTTGTAGGGCAAATACAGTGTCTCGTCATCCACTTACTCAAAACCCTGTTTCCGGGGACACAAAACCACCCTGAAGCTATACCTTTTAAAAGTCTCCTATGGTGTATATTGAAGAATCAACAGAGTAAAGGCAACCTAAGATATTTGCAAATGATCTGATAAGAGGTTAATCACCAAATTACATAAATGTCTTCTACCACTCAACACTAGAAAACCAAATAACCTGATTATAATGGTCAGAAGACCTGGATAGACATTTTTCAAAAGAAGATATACAGATGGCCAACAGACACATGAAGAGATGATCAACATCACTCATCATCAGAGAAATGCAAATCAAAGCCACAATGATAAACCTTGAAGCTGTCAGGATGGCTGATACCAAGAAGACAGGAAATATCAAGTGTTGACAAGGATATGGAGAAAAAGGAACCCTCCTGCACTGTCGCTGGTAATGTAAACTGATGCAGCCACTTTGGAAAATAGCGTGGAGGATCCTCACAAAATTAGAATTCCATATGATCCAGTAATTTCACTACTGGTCATTTATCCAAAGGAAAAAATCAACCCCACTAATTTGAAAAGCTATGTGCACCCCTATGTTTATTGCAGCATTATTTACAATAGGCAAGACATGGAAGGAACCTAAGTATCCCATCAATAGATGAATGGATTTGTATACATACACACACACACACACACACACACACACACACACACACACACACACACACATAATGGAACATTATTCAGACAATAAGATCTTCCCATTTGCAACAACATGATGAATCAAGAGGTTATTATGCTAAGTGAAATGAGACTGCAAAATAACATATGATTTGACTCATGTGTGAAATCTAAAAATAACAAAGCAGGGAGCCTGGGTCGCTCAGTGGGTTGGGGCCTCTGCTTTTGGCTCAGGTCATGATCTCAGGGTCCTGGGATCAGGGCCTGCATCGGGCTCTCTGCTCGGCAGGGAGCCTGCTTCCTCCTCTCTCTCTCTGCCTGCCTCTCTGTCTACTTGTGATCTCTCTCTCTGTCAACTAAATAAAATCTTTTCTTATTTTAAAAAAAAGCAGAAACAGACCCATAAATACAGACAACAAACTGGTGGTTGCCAGAGTGAAGAGGGGTAGTGGGATGGACAAGATACGTGAAGGGGAATGGGAAGTACAGACTTCCAGTTGGAGAATGAGTAAGTCATTGGGATGAAAGGCACAGCATAAGAAACATGGTGAATGGTATTGTTAATAGTGTTGTATGGAGACAGATGGCAGTTACACTTGTACTGAGCTTAACAAAGAGCTGTTGAATCACTGTGTTGGACATCTGAAACTAATGTAACATTGTGTTGTCAACTCTACTTCAATGAATAATAATAATAATAATAATAATAATAATAATAATATACTTGGGAAATGTTCTTAGTAGTTGGCCAAGATTTTGATTGAAAGCTACTGGATATAGTTTTTATACTTTTTATTCATGGATATGTGCAAAAGCAATTGAGTTAAGACCCTTTATAAATGTAGAGAACACTTTGATTTCAATGGACTTTTTGATGAGAGTAATAGAACTTTATTTTTTAAAGCCATTTTTAGGATTCATGGCACAGAAGAATTTGGTTGTATTTTCTTTTTGCTTTACTTCAATTCTTACTGTAAAGCCCTACCTGCCCCCCACCCCAACATACACACACACACACACACACACACACACAGAGTCATCCAGGGCTTCCTAAAGTGTGTGTGTGAGGTGAACAGTTGACTTAGATGCTCTATAGGCATATTATTACCAGAGAGCAAAAACATACTTAAAAATCATCATTACTGCCCACCTTCACTAATTAGCAATATGTTTCCATTGCTTTCTGCTTAGTGTTCATTTTTATTACTTTTCTTAGGGATGGTCATCCAGTGAATTATGTGCTTGTGATTTCTGTTGTTGGCTGAGCTGAACTAGCATCAGGACTTTGGCTTATATGTATAATAACTTTCTTTCCCTAATATCCTGCTCATTTTTTGAAGGAAGAACATAATGTAACTAACATAATAAAGTAATCAAAAAATGGGTTAGAGTTGATGATGTTGCTGAAGTTGAATGTTGAGCAGGCTGTACCAGGAGGCAGTTGATTGAAAAGAAGTCAAGGGCAGACAGGAAGCCACGGCAGCTTAGGAAAGAGTAGTTAGCTGACCCAGGGTAATGCCTATTCACAGGCTGTCTAGAGGTAGGTGTGGTGAGCTGGAGCCCTGCGTTTCAGTGTCTGTGATGTGACCCTTCTCTGTGAATTAGCCAGTGGTGGTTCCTTCGAGCAGCTGGTGCATTAGCTGCCCCTGAGCGTGTAGTGGCTGCTTCTATCTTCATTTACGTCACCTCCCAGCCCTTTGTGATGTTTGAATTTAAGCAGAATTCTTGAAATATCACTATTATGACATAGTAGCAAAAGATAATGATTCCTAGAAATTTAAAATATTTGAACGGTCGTGGAACATAGACTGGTATCAGTCAAGACTGGAATCAATTCCTGGTTCAGTCATTGGCCACTTGTTACTTAATTCCTACCAGCCTCCGTTTCCTCCAGTAATGAAACAGGGATACGACCTACCTTATGAGGTCATTCACCTCACATTAAATAAAATATCTATAAATTACTTAGCACAGTGCCTGTAAATATCACAATGAGATGGTAAATGTCAATGCTATTGACAAAACTTCTTGCTACTTTCTGGGTACACAGATGTTAATGCCCTCAGTTCCGGATGGAAATGAGGTTTTTGGTTTTTTTTAATTGAATAGGTTATATAACTCACCAGTTAGGAAATTAGAGAAATAATTTCTGTCTAATCCTCTTTATAAATTTAAGTCTTAAATATGCAGATTTAATTTGAGAGTTATTGTGGTATGTTAGAAAAAGTATGAAGTTATATAGTTTTCACAACTGAAATAATATCCTGTCACTGAATTTGGTTAATTATAAATAAGTATGAAATAGTATCCTGATTATTGACTGATCTGAAATGGTGGTAATTATATCTATTATGCAGTAATAACATCAAGCAGACACAAGTATATGGTAAATAAATCTGGTACTTCATAGGTGCTCAGTAAATACTCTTTTCTCCTTTCAGTGATAGATATATTTGCCTTAAATATGCAAAAGAATCAAGCATACACAAGTCTCAGTTCTAGCTAGAAAAATCTGTGTACATCTTAGCGCATGGCAGAGAAATTGGTCAAATGTGTTAAGATCTCTCTTCGTGCTAGAGAAAACCTTCCATATGACATGGTCTAATTCCTTTTACTGATAAAGGGCACCAGAGGTCGTACCTTAGCTAAGACCCCCAGAATATAACATTATATGTTGAACTTGTATATGTGTTTGTATTAAAAAAAGTTTGTGTTGCCTTTAAGACAAATTACGTGCAGTTGCCTGCAGGACACTGTTTCCTTGGAAACAAGAGTAGTAGAATTTGCTATTGAAAGAGGTGTTTGATTATTTTAATGTAGCGTGTGGAGCTAAAAACTATCCTAGTATTATAACTTTTAAACTCAACAATGTGGGGACGCTTGGGTGGCTCAGTTGGTTAAGCGACTGCTTTCGGCTCAGGTCACGATCCCAGAGTCCAGGGATCGAGCCCCACATCGGGCTCCCTGCTCAGTGGGAAGCGTGCTTCTCCCTCTCCACTCCCCCTACTTGTGTTCCCTCTCTCACTGTGTCTCTCTGTAAAATAAAGAAATAAAATCTTAAAAAAAAAAACTAAACAACATGAATGATCTACTACAATCTCAAGAATGTCAGTGTACAGATGTACATCTATATACCTCATCCATATACCCTTTTATGTGTGTTTGAACTAAGTGGGTTGTAATGAATAACCTCTCTTGGGTGTAAGCTGCTAATGGTAGGGAGGTTCCCACAGACTTCTCTCACCACCAAGGGAGACACCGGGAAGGAGAAAAGGGTGAGGGGCTATTGCTGTCGTGGTTGATGAACTGGATGGAAGGAACATAGATATTAGCTTCACTGACTGCAGGTAGAAGATGAGGAATTTCACAGGAAGTTTACAGTCATGGGAAAAAAAACCACAATATTAACACGTAATTTTAGGATCATTGTTTTCACATATTTAATCTTTATTGAGAGTTGGGGGCATAATGGATGTCAGTTGACCTTCCTCTGCCCTGCATCCATGCCCATTGTCTCTCTTCTGTCTTGAGCAAACCTGACCTTAGAGCCTAGTGCCTCTTACAATTCCTTCCCACAAACCTACTGCAGGCAAAGCATTACTGGCATTGCAAATTTTCCCCAGGATTACATAGGGAAGAATTTCTCTCATGCCACAACAAACAGCTTCATCCCCACTTAATATTTCTCTTATCCAGAGCCTCTCCCTCACTTTGTTGTTTCTGTGGGATCTTTTTGCTTACTGTACTCCACCAAAGCATGCACAGACATGTCTCACCGACTGCTCATTCTAATTTCTAGACATCTCCTTGAGCCTGAAATATCTCTCCTCTGTGGCATAGCTCATCAGCAGCTACACCTGGCCACATGCACATGGCCCAGTGCACCAGGCGCTTGGGGCAGCTAGTGGCCTGCAGTGAGCAGCTGGCTCCCTGGTTTAGAGGACCCTCTGTGGCCTTTGCTATTTGTTTTGCTATACTCCTTGGAATCTTGCTCCAAGCAGCTTCAACTACATGTTTCAAACAAGCACATTTTTCTCATAAAAGGGAAATTTATCCACCTCATTTGATTGGCAACCAATTTCTTCCTGTTTTTTATTCTAGGTTAATATGAAAATGAGTTTATAATATCTGAGCACATCCTGACTCTGGGTGAGAGAAAGCAGCCCTAAATTGAACTGCTAGAAGACGGAAACCAGGCCATCGTTTTCAAACGTTTTTCATGGCTCATTCATTCAATAAATATTTGTAATCATCCACTCTACACCAGGCCTTGTTCGAGGTGGGTACGTGATGCTCGACTCTAATGTGAGCAGCTGACTCCAGCTGGGAGAATGCCACCTGGGTTTTATAAACACCGCCTGCCTGCGTGGTGGGTGGTAAGCAGGCAAGGGCATTTGGGTTCATCAGGACCAGAAGCGAAGGGCGTCCCCGGGGGGAGGTCCCAACTCTGAGGCTGAGAGTGCTTGTAACCACCTCAGAACAGCACAGCCCTCGTGCCCCTGCCAGAATCCCCCTCTGCTCATTTGGATGTGCAGTGCTGGGAGAACAATGGAGGCCTTTCCCCAGGGACTGCGAAAGTGGCCACATTGACTGCCTCGTGTCACTGAGGGAACCAGGGGCACTTTGGCTTGGCTCTGAGTAACCACGCAGGTATTCATTCCTGAGGCTGTTCCAAGTGAATGACAAGAGGCTGGAAGTTAATTGCCCGTTGCAGTTTCCCTCCAGGTTCCCCCTAAATTCTAATTAGCTATAAATGAGCTTGGCTCACCTCAACCTAAGTTGTAAGAGTGCTTTCTTGTTTGAGTGACTTCGTGTACCAAGCAAGAATAAGGAGAGTGTTTCAGGTAGACTCATAAATCAGGGAGTCTTGATTTACACCAAAGTTGGATAAAAGGTAGAGGGCTTGTAGCTGCCTGTAGTGGAAAAACCAGTAGGTGAAGTCCCAGAGTATGATGAATTAAATGCACCATATACGGATTGCACTGTTTGTGTAAGAGGTTACTAGAGGATAGGCAGAGCCCCTCCTTTATTTTAATCACTGCCCCTGAGCCTCAGCAAGAAGACCTGACCTCTCCAAGGTCCCTGTCTTAAATTGAGAGCAGTCTGCAGAAATCTTTTAGAATGTGCGTGGGATGCATTGTCAGCAGCCAGTGGATAAAAAACAAACAAACAAACAAACAAAAAACCTCTGGATGGCTTCTGTCCTTGCCCAGGGCTCACTGGAAATGACCAAGCGCAGGTGGGAAAACTTGTTTGTCCTGAGATGGCTGAGGGTCCATACAGCCTGTGTGGAAGGAATCCTAGACTCATACAGAAACCAGAGAAATTTGAGTGAAATGGAAGGAATCCTGGAAAATGTGCTCCTATGAAAGGACACCAAAGAAAACAAGTTAATGAATACAGGACAAAAACAAGTACTTCTCTCTAGTTTGAAAGATGGCTAGTCAGCTCTAATGGACATCCCATACCATCCTGCAAAGTGGCCAGAGCTGTGATCTGATTTAGGTAGCCCAGAAATCTCCAAAGACCAAGAAAGGAGTTGAGCTGTCCTAAGCAGGACTTGTTGCAGCAGGAGCCTGGGAAGGTGGTGCTTTACCAGGACAGGCAGATCCCATCCAGGAGGAGTCAGACCATGAACTTGGGGGGAGTTTATCACCTCCCAGAGGTGGGAACATGTTGCCAGGTCCCTACAAGCAAGAGATCTCTAGAATCTGCTTAACCCTCTTAATCTGAGGGTTAAGCAAGAAGAGTGTTCTCCTCAGAGGTGTTCCATGGTTGCCTTGCAGATGGTTGTCCCGAGTTAGCCCAGGAGCATGCGCAATCCATACTGAGGCCAAAGTACTGATTACTTGCCATGAGATAGACTTCCAAAAGACAAAACACTGAGGGTACAAAAGACAATGGCAGACTTCCAAAAGACAAAACACTGAGGGTACAAAAGACAATCCTCAGCCTCCAGCTGCTCCAGGCAAATGTCCTCTTTCATTTGTTACCAGGCCAGCTCTGCAAATAGTTGGTAGAAAAACACAGAAGATACATTGAGACCAGACTAATAAGAAGGTTGGGTATCTGTAGGTATGGGGCACTGGACTTGGAGAAGGCAGTCTGGCAAACATGACCTTGTGACTTTTGTGGCTCTGCTCTCCACAAGGGTTTGTTCAAGGTGATGATGCTTTGAGGCAGGTGCTTCATCATTTGGAATACCAAGCTTATTGATGTTCCATACACACTAACAGACCACTATTGTTGAACAGCAATAACAACAATAATAACAATGGCAATAACAACAATAACAACAAAAACCCAATAATAAAAGGCATCTTGATTAGAAAGAAATAACTAAAACCATTTCTATTTGTAGATGGCATGATCTTGTACCCAGAAAACCCTAGTATCAAAAAATATACGAGAGCTAAGAAATGAGTATAAAAGATTACAGAAGACAAGATCAATGCACAAGCCAGTTGTGTCTCTAAACAAAATGAATAAGCCAAAAAAGAAATTATCAATTCTGTATATAATAGCACCCCCAAAATTAAAAGACTTAGGAATAAATTTAACTAAAGTAGTTCAAGATACATACACGGTGAGCTCTAAAATTTTTAAGAAATTAAAGAAGACCTTAATAAATAGAAAATCTCATGTTCCTGGAATCACTGAAACACTTTATATTATTAAGAAATCAGTACTCCTCAACTTATTTAGAGATTCAATACAATTTCTATCAGAATCCCAGCTGGCTTCTTTGTAGGAATTGGTGACCAGATCCTAAAATTCCATGAAAACTCAAGGAGCCCATAATAGCCAAAACAATGTTGAAAGAACAAAATTGGAGGACTCACACTACACAATTTCACAACCTACTATATACTACAGTAGTCAAGACAGTGTGGTAGAGCCATAAGGACAGACATAGAGATCAATGGAATAGAATTGAAAGTCCAGAAATAAATTCATACAGCTATGGACAATTAAGTTTCTTTAATTTTAAACATTTATTTTTTAAAAGTAATCTCTACACTTATTGTGGGACTCAAACTCAGAACCCCGAGATCAAGAGTTGCATGGCCAAGAGACTGAGGCAACCAGGCATCCCTGGTCAATTGATTTTTGACAAGTGTGCCAAGGTCATACAATGGGGAAAAAAATCTCTTCAACCAATGATGCTGGAACAACTAGATATCCACATATAAAAGAATGAATTTGAACCATTACTTCATATCATACATAAAAATCAATAATTAATCAAAGTGGATCAAAGGCTTATTAAATATAAGGACTAAAGCTATTAAACTCTTAGTAGAAAAACAGTTGTAAATCTTCATGACCTTCAGTTAGGCAATGGTTTTTAAGATACGACACCAAAAGCACAAGCAACAAACGTGAAATGAACCCAAGATCATAGAATTAAAAACTTTTGTGCATCAAAAGACACTATCAATGGGACGCCTGGGTGGCTCAGTTGGTTGAGCGACTGCTTTCGGCTTAGGTCATGATCCCGGGTCTCCGGGCTCCCTGCTTGGCGGGAGGCCTGCTTCTCCCTCTCTCACCCCCCCTGCTTGTGTTCCCTCTCTCGCTGTGTTTCTCGCTGTCAAATAAATAAAATCTTAAAAAAAAAAAAAAGACACTATCAAGAAAATGAATTGATACACCACAGAATGACACAAAATATTTTCAAATAATATATCTGATGAGTTTGGTATCCAGAATATATAAAGTATTCCATATAATTTAACAGTAAAAAAGACAACTCACTTAAAAAATAGGCAAAGGATCTGAATAGATTTTTCCCAAAGAAGATATAAAAATAGTCAGGAAGCACATGAAAAGATACTTAACATCATTAGTCATCAAGAAATGCAAATCAAAACTCATGAGATCCACTTCACAATTATGAGGATAGTTAGAATTTAAAACTGTAGAATAATAAGTGTTGGTGAGGATATAGAGAAATTGAAACCCTCATACATTGGTTGGTGGGAATGTAAAATGTAGAGATAAGTTTGACTGTTTCTCAAAGGGGTAAAGCTAGACTTACTGTAAGACCCACATTCAGGTACCCGAGAATTCAAAACAAGTTTATACAAAAATTTGTAGATGTATGTGTGGATGTTCATCGCTGCATTATTCATCTAGCTAAAAGTAGAAACAATATAAATGTCCATTAATTAATGCATGGACTAATAAGAAAAGTGGTATATACATTCAACAGAATAGTATTCAGCTGAATGAATGAATGAAGTAATGATACATGCTACAACCTGGATGAATCCTGGAAACATTATACTAAGTGGAAGGTGGGAGGCGAGAGATCTCATTGAGAAAGTCTAATAATTCCAGTATTATCATTCCCTCACTCTTCTGACCCTGGGTAGAGAGCTCATGCTGGAAATCTCTGAATGGTGTTGTTCTAGGTCCTGTCTGTGAACTACAAATGCCCAACATTGCCCTCAACGCCCTTTCTTAGCAAAGTTGGTCCATAGGCATATGGACGAGTTATGTACCTGCCTATCCTGTTCACTGTATCTCAGTCAAGATTGATTGGCTCAGGAATGAACACCTGGTGTGGGGGAAATAAATCACAATTTGAGTAGATCCAATAAAGTTCTCCAAACTTACCACCCTGGGACTTAGAGGAACTCAATCCATCAATTCACAGGGATTGGCTGCATATATGAAGCTTTTTAAGGCACACCCTGATGCATCACAAGAACCCCCACAGTTCCAGGCAAACAAGGTAGCTTGTCACCCTAGAAGAGTGCTACCATGGAGCAAGTGTACATATTCATGTAGAAGTAGACAAGGGAAGCAGACATATGTAAGCAGAACTACAGGGCCAAACCTAGAATGAGTGAGAGCTGCTGCCTCTTCTGATGATTTTCTAGTTCCTTCCTCTTCCCACCTATTCATTCATTTACTGGACCAAAGTTTATTGACATTCACCTTGTCTCAGGCAATTTGGTAAGGACATAGATGGTCTTGAGGTCTGGGTTTACTTCCCACTCTTGGATTTTTCCCAGATACCTGAACCCCTTGCAATAAGTTACGTTCAGCGAGTCTCTATTCCTTGCAACCAAACTATCTTTAAAATACTTGTCTGTTAAAATGGTGGAGGGCACAGGGGAGAGGGCAGGAAGAGGATCTTTCAGCTTAAAAATTCCTCAGCTCTTCTCATCAGTGCATAAAGGACTTTTCTGTTTATGGTATATGTCAACTTGTGTCCTGTGGGACAAAATTTGGGAACAGTGACGTCCATAGATCTTAATGGCTGGGAATAGGAAGACTAAACAGACATTTTAGACATGGAACTTGGCTGAAGAAAACTTCCAGTGTTGTTCTAAAAGGTCTCCAAGGAATCCTGGGTGTTCTCACTAGACCAGTGGCTTTCAGAGGTTTTTTACTTCTACCCTGAGAAAGACATACAGCAAATATGGTAGACATCACCAGGGACTACTCTAGCAATGAAAACAATGGACCAGAGTTTGGATAGGGTCTTTTTAGTTTAATTTCATGTAAATTATAAAAAACATGAACTCAGAGTAAGGAATATTTTACAAAAACATATATATATATATATATATATATATATATATATAATATAACAAAAAAGATAACATGTTTAACACATTATTATGGTTGCCTATGGGGAATAAGGAGATAAATGAAAGTGGAGGATGGGGGATTATGGGAAAAAAAAAACAAGAGATAGAACTTCTGCTAACCCATGAGAAGATATGAAATTAATGAATTAGAGTAATTGCAATTTTTTTAAAATGCATTTTGCCCTGCAGCCTATGTTTAGCTGCAACAAATGTTTCACAGATCATTATTTACCTTCGCTATGTTCAGTATTCTCTAGTTTTGTCTTATTCGATTTTTTAACAAGCTGTATCAGACTTCAGTGAGAAGAACACACGCTTGCCAGCTCTCAGTTTATGGGACAGACTCCAAAACCATTTAAGCACGGGCATTTTGGCAAGGGGAGGAAACAGTTTGCTTCTCTTTCATTTTATACAGATACATTTTGGACTCATTTCTGCTTCTGCTTGAAGTTCAGAATTACAGTAGGCAAGAATGGCCCCCCAAAGGTCCATGTCCTAACCATAGGAAGATTTTTGAATTTGAATGTGTTACCTTATATGGCAAAGGAGAATTAAATTTGCAGCTAGCCTTACCGTTGTCAGTAGCTGATGTTAAAATTGGGAGACTACCCTGGGTTATCTAGTTGGGCCCAATGGGGTCACAAGGGCCCTTAAAAGTGGAAAAGGGAGACAGATCAGAACGATGTGATGTGAGCCGGACTCCATTTGCTTTTGCTACATTTGAAGATGGAGAAAGGGGGCCACCAGCCAAGGAATGTGGGCTGATTCTAGAAGCTGAAAGAAGCCAAGGGAATGGATCTTACCCAGAGCCTATAGAAAGGAACTCAGCCTTGCCAATGCTTAGATTTTAGTTGTGTGACCTGTATCAGACTTCTGGCCTACAGAACTATCAGGTAATAATTTTATGTGTTTAAGCCACTGAAGTTTAAAATAATTTGTTACAGCAGCAGATGCAAAATAATTTATGAGTGCAGTTAGAAAAGTTGCATCTTGGAGTGCCTGGGTGGCTCAGTCAGTTGAGCAGCCTCTTTAAAATAAATTAAAAAATCAAAAGAAAAGTTGGATCTACTCAATTGCTAAGACACTGGTAACTATAAATCCCAGAATTCTAACCTCTGAGGCAGGAGCTCTAAGCTTCAGGACAAGCTTACAATGGGAGCAGAGTTACTTGGCAACCGGACAATAAACACTTTCAAGAGCAGCTGGCTGGAGACTGGAATCGCGGACATCTTCCTGGCTGTGTCTTTTGGTACAAACTTCTGCTTTTTATCTGTTTCTAACTACTTTTAAAAATCCAGGGAGTGATTCAAAAGACATGCATAACTCACTGCTCATGATAATTTTCTCAAATATGGGAATTCATGGGATGGTAAAGATTGAAGAGACAATGGCTCTTGGAGAATACTGGAGTAAAGATTATATCCAAAACAGCAGCTACTAACGTCTTTTGGGTCACAGATTCACTTGAAATCCTTTCTAGGGGCGCCTGGGTGGCTGTCCTTTAAGCGTCTGCCTTCGGCTCAGGTCATGATCCTGGAGTCCGGGACCGAGCCCTGCATTAGGCTCCCTGCTCAATGGGAAGCCTGCTTCTCCCTCTCTCACTCCCCCTGCTTGTGTTTCCTCTCTTGCTGTGTTTCTCTCAAATAAATAAATAAATTCTTTAAAAAAAACCTCTTTTTAGAAGAGTGTGCATATGTACCTAGACACGATTTTGCATTTGGTTTTACTGATGTTATAGCCTCCTTACTGTTTATAAGCCCAAGTTTACAAACAGCTCATCTAAATAGGTATTGTGTTTGATTTTAGTGAGGTAGAAATTTCTTGGAAGATACTCCTGGGACCCAGCACAAATTAGCACACTAGAAGTAACATCTGTATTCTAGTTAACTGTGAGGGGCTAGATTTTCTTCAAAGGGCTTATACTTTTTGTTTTTGTCATCGGCAGGATTCACATCTAAGTCTTCACTGGGAAAGGATGTGGGCTTTTAAATACTATACGTGTGAGTGTTGTGGGAGTGATTTTGTCAGCTGCAAGGCTCTGAAGTATCACTTTCGTCGGAAACATTTTGGAAAAGTTCACTGGGAAGAATGTGGCCACGAAGTCCCAAGGGAGAGACTGCAGGATCACAGTGAGGTACAAGTGGGGAAAGCACCCCTGCTTTTTATTTGTTTTTTAATTATCTTCATGGAGATTCGTTGACAGGCGAAAAATTAGAATGGACTTGTGGCCATAGGCCAGGTGGTGGAATGCAGCGGAAAAGAGCGCATCTCGGTGCCCACTAGGAAGGAGCCGCCTCCCCGGGCTGCCCTCTGTTAAGGATGCCCAGAAGAATTCGCTGGACACAAGTGTTATATCCGGAGCAGCTGCTGTGGTTGTAGTTATTATTCCAAAATGCTTGTGATGCGATAGGATTCTCACAATCCTAAAATTTTTACTTTCAATGTAACCTTGAGGTACAGGAATGTACTTTCCTTCCTCCTCTTCCCGGTTTCACAAATGTTGGAGCAGAGGAGCAGTTACGGGAAAGGATTTGCCCAAAGCCTCCAATAGTAAATGTCAGAAAAAGAGCCAGGATGTCACTCTTCTGATTTTATAAAACAAAACTAGTGCTTTGAAAAAAAATATATGTATATATTTTTTTCAGCACCATGGTTCTCAGGGTTCATTTATAAACCTACAGCAGTGTTTCGGGGGCCTCTGGGTTGTTCAATCGCTTAAGCGTCTGCCTTCAGCTCAGATCATGCTCCCAGAGTCCTGGGATCGAGCACCCCATTAGGCTCCCTCCTCAGTGGGGACCCTTCTTCTCCTTCTCCTTCTGCCTGCCTCTCTGCCTGTTTGTGCTCTCTCTCTCACATAAATAAATAAAATCTTAAAAAAAAAAAAACAGCTACAGCGGTGTTCTATCTATATCTAATGAATGGGCTGCTAGCTGTGATTCAGGTACAAAACGAGAATCCTTGCGCTCATAACTGGGAGCATTTAGTCAGAAGCCAAATGAAGATGAGGAGACCCTTCAAATAACTCTTCTAATTCCTATGTTATGTGTTTACTTTTTCTCAGTCTGTACATGAGAAGTCAACCATGCAGACACACGAGCTCAGCTGGGAAAATCTAGAAGAAAGGAATATAAAGCGTATGACGACAGAAATATCAAAAACCTGTAGGATGTGTTCGAGGCGGTTTGGAACAATCCTTAGTCGAGAGACCCATGAGCTACAAGAGCATCGATTCACAGCCAGTAAAAGAGGTAAAAAAGATGCCAGGCTCTTTCCTTCTGTATATATTTATGCAACATAGAAACCATATTTTGGTTCTCCCTCGGCTCGGGGGTTTAGGGGTTGCTTCCGGGAACAGGAAATAGAGAATGGAGAGGATGGAACCAGAAGGTGGCTTCGGACTACACTGCTCTTGAGGTGGTAGAGAGGATGAATAATTTTGCCAAGCCAAATCTGAAGAAGCAGCTGAGAAACCAAGGTATCCTTCAGAGACAATACAGTACAGTTCTATGGGCTTGCAGACAAAAGTGGAACCATGTCAAGAATTCAGGTGGGAGTCAGCTCATGGTCTATCTGTCAAAAATAACTACAAAACTAAGATCTTAACATCTTTGGCTCCCGTATGTGCCATCTGTCCTCTAAACTAACTGGTGGTTGCTGCTCTCTGAAGGTCTCTTGATAAATAAAATTTCCAGGAAATACTAACTGATTCTGGATACAGAGGTGTCACTGAAAAGTAATCCTTTTTTGATGAACTTTCCCTAAAGAGATTAGTATATAAATTGGACATTATATTTCAAGCAAAAGAATCAAAGTGTCAAAAAAAAAAAAAAAAAGGCCAACAATCTGTTAACTTGGCTTAATTGATAAAGCTTAAACAAGGGGCTCTGTATCCCTTGGGCGTTGATATAAAGTTTCTTGTTACTGATTCGTTCTCAGTATGTTCTGAATTCCATTATGATTTTTTTCTGGGATCCATGATGTATTTAAAGTCTGTGGTTCTTAAAATTTCTTAAAGCATGGAGTATTTTTAGATATTTTATTACTGGCTTCTCTTTTAATTGCACAGTGGCCAGAGAATGTAACCTGTGGGATGTTAGGTTCTGGGTTTTATCAGTAGCTGAGTATATATTCAATTCTTGTGACCGTTCCATGCGTGCTTGAGGAGGAAGTTCATTCCCAGAGAGCATTAGTGAATTCTTTAAGGAACTTGAGTGCTCCTCTAGCCAGAGGCCAATCTAAAATTAATTCTCAGTGCTAATATGAATTGGTTGTATAAACCTGACTGAGGGACACTTTGTGATTGCAGATACTCAGGGATTTTTTTTTTTTCCTGCTCCATCCACTGCAGAAATTATGGAAGTTTCTTTGCTGTTGAAGGGATTCAGGATATGCCATCCAAATTATGCCAATTGGTGTATTGATTATTTGGAGGTGAGGCAGTTGGGAAACAGTAAATGTAAGAACACTTTGCTGTCCTTACCTAAGAGCAAGCCCGCAATTCCCCCCC